>CM029122.1:12977074-13034574 GCA_016859345.1 Istiophorus platypterus | reverse complement strand
TGATCCACTCGTTATTAACATAAAAATTGACACGAAAGACGCGGTGCAAAATTATATGCACCTCTCTAGCTGATTAGGGGTGTCCCCGCAGAGCAGAGGCTGGGGTGTTTGGAGAGGCTATTGCTGCCAAAATCTCAGTCTATTAGGGCCTCGGTGAAAAAAGATATGCTGCTTAGCTTCTGCCAAGCAGCACCTTTTTGCTGTCTGAATTTAGATAGTACAATTAGCTCATGGTTGTGTCTTAAAAGCCAGAGGAGTCGAGATAGTTAGACTGGATTTGTCACGTCGGATGTTTGGACAATCGAGCCGCAGAATTACAGAATGTGACCCAACCCCAGTCCCTTGATTTAATATTTGAGAGTCGTAGAAAGAAATACATCCACTCGAAATGGCGTCTTGGTTGAGGCATGTGGGACAGAATGAGTACACTGCATGTTATTTTCCCAAATACGTATATTAATCCAGCACAGTCCATAAAAATTGGTCTACTGGCACAAGCACAGGGGCACAAGCCTTTAGAAAAGTCTTTTTATGAGTTTGCAAAAATTTTCGTTGCTTAGCTATTCATGTCTTTTTCGTTATAAAGAGTTTTTTTTTTGGACGTGAATCAGACTTTTTAGAAATTAATCTTCGTGTGTGTGTGTGTGTGTGCGCGCGCGTTTGTGTGTGTTTGTGTTCACAACGCCGTCTAGGAAAGGGATGCTTTACCCAGGTGTGATATTTAAAGTAGGCCTATCCCCTAAAGTAGGACTAGAACAAAAATAAGAAACGCTCGCGTGGGCTGCGTGATGAGTTATCTGTTAAGTGAAGTTTCTTCTCGTTGGTCTGGTGACGGGACTGAGGTCTTGCTGAGAACCGCAGCAGAATACGGCAGAAATCCACTCTCGGATCTTTGCCCCGAAGCTGTGCAGGTAAAGTCAGCGCTGGCGCTCCTGGAGCCCAGCGCGCTCGCCGCCTGGCTGCTGTGGCAGCTGAGACACGAGCAGGGCCCGGTGGCCGACGGGGCGCTGACCGCCGCGGCCGCCGCCGCCGCCGCCGCCGCGGCCGACGCCGCCGCGGAACTATTCAGGCCTGCGGGTGACTGGTAGAGTCCCGGGTGCCTGAAGCTGCAGAGGAGCTCCGGCCGCGAGTAGGGGTGGGAGAGGGCCCGGAAGGTGTCGAGAGGGCGGATGGAGGTGGCGAAGGGCGAGGAGGCGGCGCCGGTGGCGGCGGCGGCGGCCGCTGCCGCCGTGACGCCGACGTGCGGGTAGTAATGCAGAGGCATGTGCGAGTGGAAAGGGTAAGGTAGACTTCCTGTGGCTGCTGCGTGCGTCATCATGTAAGTGTAGAAGCTGGGGTCTGCTGGATGGGGCCAGGACATCGCCAAACGCTGCCTTTTATCCTTCATCCGCCTGTTCTGGAACCACACCTGCACACAGAGTCAACACAAGGCCCATATTGAAGCTGCCATGTTGTTTCCAAACTCTATATTTAGACCTGTGAGGGGAGCGGTCCAGCGTCTGCTCAGGACATACGCTGATTCCTGCACTGGTATTGAGTATTTCTCATAAATACTCTTACCACTGATCATGGAAACAATCTGTTCTCGTATACTGCTGGAGTTCAAATCTAAAGATTAACCGAAATAAATCCGTTGAAAGTCATTTTGCAGTTAAATGTTTTTTGTTGTTTTTTGTTGTTTGTTTTGTTTCGTATCGTTTCTTTTTGTTTATTTTTTAAATGAGTGGGCGATTATTGAATTGTTGCAGATACGTAACGGTAATTTGATTAACATCCAATGGGGTGGCCAAAATATAAAAGCTTATTCTATACAAATAAAAATCGAAATATCACACTGCAATATTTCATGAGCAGAAATGATTATGTTGACTATATTTTCAGAGCATTATTATATCATCACAAAATGTTTGGGTGTTTTTTTCCTTTTGCTTTTTTATTAAATGCCTACATCGTTTCTTTCTCTGTACAAACACATGCACACCAGGACACACTGTGGACAGGATCAATAGATAATTCTGTAGCCTACCTTAATTGTAGTTTCGGGCAGATTTAGCGCTGCGGCTAATTCACATCTTCGTGGTCTCGAAACGTAATTTTCCCTGTAAAACTCTTTTTCCAGTCTTCCGATTTGTTCTCTGGTGAAAGCAGTCCGATACCTTCTGACCTGGTCGGTATTTGAATTGTTCGATCCTCCCGTGGAATTACCGTTCATACTCGGGAGGGAGTTCGAGCTTGTGTTTGAAGATCCAGAATTACTGTCTGAAAAACCTGGAAAATTAAAGGAAACAAATTGTCATTGATATTGATAATATAGAAATAATATACTTGTGTGTCGGCCTGCAGTTTATTTCACCGCCTGATGTGAGTAATTATAATAAAATAAATGAGGCTGATGTAAAATTTCAATCGAGGCAACATTTTTATAAATCACTTACTTTTAGCCTATTACATTTCCCAAAAATAATAATAAGAACAACAACAACAATAATAATAATGATGTTGATAATAATAAATATATTAATGATAATAATGATAATAATAATAATAATTTAATAATTGGAAAGCGGGAGAAGCATAATAATAAAGATAATAATAATAATATCCACTGTCTTAACATCTAAATATTGTGACAATAAATAAATAAGGAAACTATTTATCAAAATCAGAGCTTACCTTTGTTGTTTTCCTTGTGCTGGCTCGGGGAGCGATGTGCAGGGCATCCCACCTCCACATCACTGTTGATGTCTGATTCTTGCGAAACTTCGGAGTAAAGGCTCATTTTCTTCCTGCTCTCGGACGATGAAATTTCCGCCGAAGAGGTATTTTCACTGCTGTGGTGTGTGCCGAAAAGACTGTCGATTTCAAACTTGCCCTTCGCCGGGAGATCCCCGAGATTTCCATGGAGAGAAGCCGAAGTTATTCTCGGGCTTAGCCGTCCGCTGTGCTGAGAGTTTTCCAGGGCCTCCAGCACTGAGTTTCCAGGCGTGTCTGCGAGTCTCTTCCCTGCAACGGGACTGTGCAGACCTCTCTCCATCAATATCATCTCTTTTCTTATCCTTTCCATCATTAAGCTGTGCAAGACGAAAAAAAAAAAAAAAAAAACCACAGACGGACCCACACACACACACACACACACACAGAGTCTCTCTCACACACACACCCGACGCTTGTCCAGGGGGCTGGAGCACCAATGAGTTGTGTCGGAGCTAAATCCGCATGCAACTCAGCAACTGTCTCTAAATAACTGTCTCTAAACCTTTTTATAAGCAAGACGCCAAAATGAAAAGAATCTGAATGCAATCGACGAGCGACTGCTCAAGATAAGCCGTGCATCCTCCCCGCAGCAGCAAAATGTCATTCATCAAAAGTGGTTGCTGCTCGTTGTTAAAATGCTCGGCTGACGTTGCTCCAATGATCATTTATTGTAACAGGTTTATAAGCAAATAAATAGGAGAGGGCTGTCACTTGATGATGGAGCCGGCCTTCGGTCAGACGAATAATATCCAAGTGGAGAGGAGGAGAGGAGTGAAGAGCGAGGTGCCTGTCCCTGGGTTGATCTGAGTCTGTTTTAGATTGCTCTTGGGTTTGGCCTCTTGGGTGAAATTGACAGTCTGATTAATAAAATGAGCGGTGCAACATTTCCCTCTTCATTTAGGAATATTATTATGCTTTGATTCTCTATTGTTTCCCTCCTCGCTGTTTGCCCTCCCCCTATCTAATCGTTCTTCCTTCGTTTATTCCTCTTATTTCTTTTTCCTTTTTTTAATTTTTTTGCCATTTCTGTGACTTTTTCAGTATGTGAAGTGCATTAAATTTAACGTGCAGGTTTTTGACAACAGATTTAAAGTATGGCTTTTTTTTGAGTTTTTCAGACCTTTTGATTTTTTTTGTAAGTGGTATTTTTCTTTTTTTTAAAGATTTTTTTTTCCCACTCAGGTCCTTATTCGTCAAAGATACATTTTGATGTTGTGATGTCTGCATTATCACACATTCCCCGACAACAGCACATACTTATGTATTTTTGATGCATATAAAAGTAGCCTGTTTGTATATCATCGTCGTCGTCTTTTAAATTAGCTGAAACATGCCAGTAACATTTCTGTAACAATCAATCTGTACTGTTGGAATTTTAAATGTCATTTTCTTAGTTATTTTTTTCATTTTCCCATTCTATTGGGTTGGCTCTGGTGTTGAATTTAAAATAATTACTCAGATTTAAGAGCTTATACTTGAATATTTAGCTCTTTTTTAACAGATTCAAATATATTTTTGAAAAGCTGAGGCTGCTACAACATCATTTCCCTTCAGTTTCCGTCAGTCTCTGTGTGAAACCCTCTGTTAGCTGCATGGCAATCTGGGTATTTACAGGAAATAACTGGTAAATGTATACATCAGATTAATTCTAACGGAGACTCAATGTGTAAAGACATAACGTAACACGCCTGCATGGACTCCTGGTTTCCCGATGTGAAATGACTATAAAGGCGCCATCAGATTATCCTCTGCGCGTCCTCTGGCGCCTCCCACAGGTTTTAATATTAATTGCTGTCATTGGTATTGGCTGATGAATGGGTGTGAATGGGGCTGTGGGCTTTAACCGATGTCCTGACTTGTGTCTGACCAGAGCATTTTGGGAACATCTCCACGAAAAACGATCTTACATGGCGATGAAGAAATAGATGATGGGAATAGATCATTTAATGAGGCTACTGGAAACCAGCTTCTCTGGAGCTACAGAGCCTCGTTCCCAAAGCGGAATACCTGCTGTCCTTTTTTTTTGTAATACATTATGATTGGGTTCGAATCAGAGCAAAAGTAGAGATTCAAGCCATGATAGAAGGACATACTGAAGTTTAAATTTTAAAAAGCAGCAAACTAGCAAGCTAATTATAATATATTTCAAACCACTGAGTCATTATTTCAAGAACCGTTTATGTAAACTAATGTTCTAGTCCTACTAAGGATAATAATGTTTTACAGCTTGTATGATACTAAATAACAATGAAGTTGAATGCAGCCATCATTTTGCTAGTAAACACAATGTTTTGAGGGTTTTTTTTTTTTTAGCTAAAACACCTTGTAGTCAAGCGAGACACTGGTATGCATTCCCCATTCTAAAAGCTTTGCAAATCTACATTTTATATAATTAGGTAATTTGCATACATGTATTAGTTGTGCAACTGATGAATCTTTATATAAATAGTTTCATCTTAAGGGATAATCTTACACTGCAATTGTTTAAGTTGTATAATCTTCCACTTTTGCAAATCTGTCTTCGACTTCTGAATCATGATAGTCAAGATCTCACATTTCAGCTAAGCTCTTTTCTTGGACAGCTATAGGCAGGAAAAAAAATGAAAAGTATTAATCTTGTCCTTGCTTGACAGCTTTTTTCATGAGTTATATCAAGTGGTATTCTATGTCCAAGTATCATTTATCATTCATCATTTTTCTCAGCATTAGAGCACAATATGAGCATTGGTAAATTTTCTGTTTGATTGTAAGTTTTCATAAGTTATATCCTTCAATAATGACTTAACTTTGTTGTTTCCTTCTTTTTCAAAAACCGAAACAGAATGGAGTTGAGAAGTCAAAGTTGGAAAAGCACAAGTGTAAATAATGAAATGAATGATGACTGAATTTTAGTTAGTTGCTTCAGTTGGTTCCTGGTACTGCTCATGTTGTTTCATTGTCATGGTTTACTGCAACACAAGAGAGTCATTGTTTATGCTGTTAGTAACAACTGTGGTTGTATGAGGGGTCATAATATCTGGCATGGGAAACATCAGTTGGTGTCAGGGGAGGAATAGGGGAGGTCTAAGTAACTTGTTGAATAACGCCATTGCACAATCATCATGCACCATATTAGTGCTGAGGTCCTTCCCTCCCTCTTCTGATACATTCATACTTGGACATGAAATGTTTTCAGTGGGTGACTTGACGTGGCTCTCAAACTGTTCTTCAGAGGCTGATTCATGGCACGGATGTGATCCTTATACTCTTCAGTTGATGTGTACAGCTGCACTGATCAACAACAATAGCAGACACTGAATGGATCTGTACATGCATTAAGAACAGTTGGGGTCTGCAAATATGATCCTGCGGTGGGATAGGTCAGATAGTTTCTGGAGGTTATTTTCAAGCAACTTTTCCCTAGTCATAGATAATTAAGGCTATAGATTGAGATGCTAAACTGGAGGGTGGAGGGAAAAAGAAGAAGTCACAGGGTTTGCGGCCGTAATTTATTGCATTTCACTATTCCCATTGGATGTTTCTCTGTGCTAGTAAAGTTGTAGTTTGTTCCTATGTGTAATGAAATTAACTTGAGACATTCTAACTTGTTAAAAGCCATGTGATTGACCCCCAATGAGCCTGTGTTGATCATTACAGTACTGTAAAATACAATGAAATGTAAAATGTATAAAAGACATTATTCTGTAATGACATCTGTAAAAGTGAATATAAATCACAGCAGGCTGTAGCTGGCTAGATTTCACAATAAAGTGCACACCCAAAGCAAAGTTATACATATTGTTTCATTTTTTCATTCATTTTAAGTACAACACACATTAATCAAAATTTCTGTAATTTGTAAGTGTTTGTCAGCAGGCTCATTTTAAACAGCTGTCCTTTTGGCAAGATGGTCTAACACCAATGAAGCGAAAGGTTAAAAACAGCAACATAGGAAAGAAAGATGCCAAAGTGACAACAGCAACAAAATCAGTATTCTCAGGCCATGCAAACAGAAAGCCACAAAACATTGCCGTAATACCTTCATAATAACATCCATTGTTGGGTCCACTCATGGGCAAAAAGAAGGGGGGCCCGGGTGGAGCTGCCACGATCGCTTTCAAATTCACCAATAAGCAAACAGAGGGCGTGAGGCTGTGAGACTGTTTTTCTGGTTCCCCTAGTCAACTCAATACAGTCAGATTTGTTGGACTTTCTCTTGGGGCCATTAGAAGTTCGTTTTAAGGAACTTGCTCCTAGTTGAATTCACTTCTGTCCCGCTGCCTTCAGAGCTGGACCTCTAGGGACATACTACCAACAAGTTACAAATAATGTTGTTGAAACATTAATAAAACAATGTCTAGCTATGTATGGAAGAGCAAGAAGATTTAAATGAGCAATCTGACTTCTTGAGCATCTAATTTCCAGTAAGTACACTTTCTTAGGGGGAAGATTTTTTAAGTAAGTACTTGCTGTCATCTATTTCTATTTAGTTTCATGCATTAGTACAAATCTTTCATATTTCTGTTTATTAGGCCAAATTTCTGGTACTGTAGAGGAAATGGGAAGGACAAAAATCAAGGCAGGATTGAGCAGTGGACAAACTAAAGAAAAATCCAATGCTTGTTTGGACTTCTCTGCAGCAGCACTCAGGCAACATTTAAGTACAGTGCCAGAACAATTGGAAGAAGTTACACACTCACTAAGCACTTTATTAGGAACACCACACTAATACTCAGTATTTCCTCCTTTTGCTCTCACAACAGCCTCGGTTCTTCATTGCATGGATTCCACCAGATGTTGGAAGCATTCCTTTGAGTTCCTGGTCCATGTTTACAAGATTCATCACATCATTTTTTAGCTGCACATTCATGCTGCAAATCTCCCGTTCTACCGCATCCTAAAGGTTTTATACTGGATTCAGATCTTTTTTTTTTGTCACTGAAGTGCAATGAACTCACTGTTCATGAAACCAGTTTGAAATGACTTTTGCTTTGTGACATGGAGCATTATGATGCTGGTAGTGGCCATTAGATGATGGTAAATTATGGCAATAAAGAGAAGCACAGGGTCAGCAACAATACTCAGACAGGCCATGTCATTCAAACCAGCAGCCTGGACTGTTGACACGGGAAAGGCTGGGTTCATGGATTCATGACGTTGACTCCAAATTCTGCTGCTATCATCTTCTGCCTCAGCAGATCCGGATTAATCAGACCAGGCTATGTTCATCCGGTCTCCAACTGTCCAGTTTTGATGAGCCTGTGTCCACTGCAGCCCCAGATTTCTGTTCTTAGTTGACAGGAGTGGAACCTGATGTGGTCTTCAGCTGTTTTAGCCAAATTGCCCCAAGGTTGGACATGTTGTGCTTTCCCTATTCACCACTGTAGAAAAGAATGGTTTTCTGAGTTATTGTTGCCTTTCTGTCGGCTTGAACCACTCTGGCAATTCTCCTCTTACCTCTCATCAACATGGCATTGAGTAAACTCTGGAGATTGTTGTATGTAAAAATCCCTGGAGATCAGCAGTTTAAGAAATGCTCAAACCAGCCAGTCTGGCACCAACATTTTAAAAAGTCACAGATCACATTTTGTCCCCATTCTGATGATTGATGTGAACATTAACTGAAACTCCTGAAGTTTATCTGGATGATTTTATCTGCATTGCGCTGCTGCTATATGATTGGCTGACTGGGTAAATGCATGAATGAACAGGTGTACAGGTGATCCTAATGAAGTGTTTGGTGAATGTACATCCCACTTTTAATTTTGTATCTGGTGCAAGTGCCACAAACACTGTGCATGAGTGAATTGACCCAGTTCTGCAGTGATAATCTTTATGTCTCAGTAAAAAAACTACAAATCAGTGGTAACAAAGACAAATTAGAGGCACATTAAACTGAGAAAAGTCAAATATCTATGCATTTTATCCTTTTTAGTAAACTATACATACACAGAGTGCTTCAGATGTTTTAGATCTAATTTTTTTTCCCTATCAATTCTTTAACTTGCAGAGACTTGAGACTTGCTTGTGTTAGGTGCAGAAATCAATTACAATGATCATCCGCCTCTACTTTTTTCCAACTGCATTATTGCTTTGTCCTCATGCAGTCAGAAGTGCAGATATTGACGCCTTGATTCCTGATTACTATGGAATTAGGCTCTAGCCTCCTCAGAGCTCCAACCTATAGAAGTTATTTTGGAAAATTTAGATGTGACCAGTTCCTTTACAATTAACAGCAGCAGCAGACAGCAAGAAATAAATGTATACTGTATATTATTATTATTATTATTATTATTATTATTATTATTATTATTATTATTATTATTATTATTATTATTATTATTATTATTGTTGTTGTTGTTGTTGTTATCATAACATACCTAAGTGACACATAAACTTTAGCCAGAATTAAGAAAATATTACCTGGAGTAACATTGGAGATGTTTCAGTTGTGTCATGGAGTGTATTGCTCAAAAGTCATCTGAAAGCAGGATTAAGAAGAGTTATTATGCTTTAGAACAATTCACATGACATAGAGGTTTGTAACACTCAGTGTTATATATGTTATTCTTCAGATATTCATCTTTATATTCATATTCATGTGTATTTGCTTATTTTAACAAAACAGAATTGTGTCCCATTTTCCTTTCTCACATATTTACAGGTCTCTTATACATTTGAAGAAAACTGGGGTGTTTTCTTCCTCCTGCTGATAGTTTCTATAGAAATCCAGAGTGCTGACTTAATATATAGTGGAGCTGAGGTGCCATGTATAGGTGCTTACCTCTGATCCAAATCTCAACCCCAAAAGAACTGAGCCAACTCAGTGATCCAATGTCTGAATGCTCAGAGCTGAATTAAACAGTAGCTGTATGCAAGTTTCATGCTAGTACACACCTTGGCCTTTGTTTGTCTGCAGACGTCTTACCTTAACTGAGAGGGCCATCTAGTGGCAAATTCTTGTGAATGCAAACAACTGAAAAACAGGACAGGGACCAGCACAATTGGTGCCCTGACCTTCTGACAAAGATTTGCAAAAATCTCGAATACAGCAGGTCTGTTTAAGAATTTTTTGTAGTTGTAACAATTAGATTGACACGGTAAGTGGTTGAAGAAGGCATTAAAATGCACATCATGTCTAACATGAAATGCATTCGTAGTTTGAATTTATTCCATAAAGATGCTGTTCTTTACAAATAAGTCACTGGCTTACATTTGTAAAAAGCGACAATCGTGTGCCAAAATAAAGTTTGTATATTTGGGCATCTCTTTTTTCTTTTCTCTGTGATCTTGCATCGTAGACCCCCCCCCCTACAAAAAAAGAGAACACACACAAAAAAAAATAAGAATAACAACTTGTTGGTAATTAGAATTGATTGAGTAGTTTCTAAAGTTTTGTGCCACCCGGCGACTGATTCAGAATTTAACAGGAATAAGTAACATGGTTGTTTTTTATATACATACTCGATTCAGATTCTATGTTCCACCTGTTTATTGGAGCTTAAATAAAAAAATTAAACTACAGTATTTTTTAAAAAAAAGTTACTGTTGCATTTGGGGCATTTTGTTTAACATGAGCTTGGTGATCATATTTTCAGCCGACGTCATTGTAACCTCTAAACCGCATAAATAAAGGATAAGTCAATTCAAACACATTGGAACGGTATTGCGCATTTTTCCTGAAAATGTGAACCTTAATAAGGCCATGATTTGGTGTATTTACGGGTCATATGCTATGAACTATTTTAACGACATTTTCCATTTAATAAAATCGGACATTAAGACTTGTTTTTAAGCTCTTTTCTTCCATCCAGTTTCATTCAATTTAAATTCGAAAAATCTGAGGCGGTTTTCTCAGGTAAAATTTCCTTATTTGTGTCCAAACACTTGATTTGTATTTGAAATGATTTCGCTTCTATGCCTTTTCAGAATCTCTCGGACGAACGAAGTTACAGTTTCACGGTTTCAGGAATTAAACTTCACTGAGAAAAGTAACCGGTCAATGATCGAGCCGCCGCCGGAGGTGAAAGCAGACTCACCCTGCTCTGAACGAAAACCCTCCAAGGTGCCGTCGGTTCTCGTCTGTTACCTGTGAAGATCTGGCTGAGACGCGGTCAGCGGTTCAGCGCCAGATGGACACGATAAGGGCCCAGAAGAAAAAAAAAATCATTTTGATATTTACCCCCCCCCCCCCATTCGCCATCAGGCCTGTTTTAAGTTTCTGAAACCTGATGCATTTTACGCCAGGAGACCAGAAACCTGGCGTGAGAGCCCTACACCCTGCGTGAGGACGCACTCTGACTTCAACCCTCTCAGCAATCTGTGGAGAATTCAACACTCGGAAGATTCAAGGCAACGTTGCTCGGCCCAGAGAACTTGAACGAGGGAGGTAGCAAGTTTATTACCAAGGACAATGGACGGCGGATGGCTTCCCTTCAAAGGGCCTGGGAAAACAACCAGTCTGAGGCTCTTCACGTCGGCTCCCGACACCCAGAGCATGAAGGACAGAAGAGCAGTAAATGACACTAAAACTGAACAGTAAAACTTCTTCTAAATCTTTAACTGTTGCAGCCTGTTCTACTTTTGGGGCAGAAGTTTGTATTTGTTAGTTGCATAAGTCTGCAACTAACAAATACAAACTTCTGCATTTTGATCCTTTTTTTCGCCTTGAGAAAATCCGACGCGCTATTGGCCCATAGGAGCTCTGCAAATTCTGGGGATTACTTAGATTACAATGGCACATAGTGGTAATTTGATAGTAGCTATTTATATCAGTAAGTTTAAGATGTAACCATTGTGTTCCCTTTTTTCAGTTAGCACAAGTTTCCTGATATAATAAAAAAAAAACTTTTAGATTCAAATAATAATGGTCCCTTTGTTTTAGACTCTTCTTACCAAAAAACGCTTTTGTTTCCACATTGTGGGCGAGAATTGACAGACTTCGAGCCCACAGGTCACAAGTGGCGAGTCTGGTCCTGAAAGCAGAGATTTAAGATTCAACTGTTACAAACCACCAACAGACTAATAGACATTAAACATAATGGGAGACTGTGAAAGGGTTTTCATCAGCGTTCACTCACTCAGCTTCACTTCAGGAAAATGTCCAGTCAGCTGTGTAATATCGTTTTCTTTGTTTATATTTTATATATTATACAATTTTACTTCCAAATTTAAACACTCATTGTTTCGGTATCGGTATGTAATTATCTACATAAAAATTGTTCTGTTTTTTTTCTTTTTCGCCTGTAAAATAAGTGTCACTGTTGCTCTTTTTTCCATCTGTTTTATGTTTGTTTTCTTTATTTAAACGAATTTAGCTGAGTAATTTTCAACAATTGCATATTTAGTGAAATTTTCGTCCATGTCCTACACTTGACTGCTGATGATGTTGTAAACCACTTCACACGCGATCATATGGTCCCCCGTTCTGCCAAAGACCCTTGTTTTTCATAAGCAGCAAATCTGCAAAGTTTGAGTGATAACTGAAACTACTGATGATGAATGAATGCGGAATTAAGCTGCTGACAAACAATGAAAAGACCGAGGACAGCATGGCGGGAGGGAGACATATATGAACTTGTGCTGCCACCTATTGGATTATAGCAGCAACAACTCAAATTATTGCTTAATATATAATAATTTTGTCTGCAGATTTCTGTCCAGTTTAAACCCTGAACCTGCCTAATTTAAATCTCGTTGTAATCTCTTACGGACGAGGGGGATTTTATGTCAGACGTCCCTAGACTTTTTTTTTTTTTGTCCTCATAAATAAACAAAAGAAGCTTGTTTGAATCTGGATCAGGTGGAGTCATAAGGGAAATCTGTGTTGGTCACAGAATCCCTTAAGTGTCGGCGGAGGTCGGAAAGAAACCAGTGTAAATACCATGTTCCCACTAAATGCTAGAGACCCAATGAATAACACAACTGCTCCAAGTCTTCAATGTCAGTATATTTTTAAACCCCCACGCCCCCAACACACACCCACACACCCACACACACACACACGCACACGCACACACACACACACACACACACACACACACACACACACACACACACACACACACACACACACTAATTTTGCCTTATCCTTGTCTGCGAGAAATGCCAATGTGACAGTTTGCAGAAAAATCCACCTCCAAAGATACCACAAAAAAATTCTTCTGACTAGGTTTCCAGATGTAATATTGGATAATAGGAAAAATATAGTAATTATTATGATTGATTATAAAACAAGATATTAAACGCTTGACCAGATACACTGTTAAATCCTCACAGGAGAACAGTACTTCTTTGAGATAATACAGCATTTGCTTGTGCTGGTAAAATGCCCTTGGGCTCGGATTACTACATTTGTGCATATGAGTTTCAACATTTGTCATTTGAATTTGACTGTAAAGGATTGTCATCGCTTTTTTTGCAGGGCGAAATTACTCTTTTTTTCCTCCCAGTTCCGGTATATTCTAGGATGCAAAAATCAGACTGGAGATTCACGGTGGTATTTGAAAAGTAATGGCGCAGTGCGGAGGATTTTATATAGAGATGACGATTGTAATGGTCTTTTTCTTCATTCCGGAAAATAGTTAAGTTCATTTTTTTTAACAGACGAAACCATTATTAAACTACACCAGGAGATTAGGCTTATATTAGATATGGCTTTAATATGAGATCATTAGGTCTGTGCCATATTGAAGCCTGCAGGTGATAAACCCAGGGGCTTAAAACAATGATTTCAAAAATGATTCAGGACCGCCAATAACTGTAGGCCAGTATAGGAGTTTCACACTGGGCGAGGTTGTGTCCTAGAAAGTCGATGGGAATCTTCGAAATGCAGATATTTCACCATTTGTGTCTCATAGATTGTCTTCAGTCCAAAGTTTCCACAAATAAAGGCCACATTGTTTACAAGGGAGGGGTCGCAAGAAAAGGACTACAGGGAGCTGGTGCTAAAGTAATTTGTCATAATGAAATGGGCCTCTCATGAGTCTGCATGTGGGAAAAGAAGATGCTTGACTTTCATGGACATCTATCTTTCCTTGTCTGTCTAGTGAAGTGTCTTGTGAAGTGGTTAGCAACTTACATGTTGTTGTTTTTCTAAAGAAAATTTAATGCGCTTTGATGAAACTGTCTTTCTATAACTACAAGGGGGAGAAAAAAATCGAACCCAAATTACTCTATAATTATCATAATGGTGCACTACAAATACTTCACGGGTGCGGGCGTGCGGTGCCTGCGGTCCCCTGTGGTGCATTTACTGGGTCAGTTTACAGAGTCACATTGTTATTCTTCATGTCACAACACCAAAATAAAATCCGCGCTCATGTGCTGTCAAATCAGAGCTCCTTACACTGACGTTGACACGGGACAAATATTCTTTAGATATTTCTGAGGGGTTTATTTTCTGTATAAATATAGACGATTACACACAAATGTTTAGCCCTTAACTTCATCCTTCACCCACCCCAATACCAAAATATTTCCTTCATGGAGTATTTGGCTTTGCGGTATTGGGAGCAAGGGTGGGGCGGAACAACACATTTTGCATATCACGTGACGCCGTATTAACAAATCAACAATTACCTACCCTTTATTCTTCAGGACTTGCTAAAGGGTTTGCAAGAAGCGTTTGAGGGGAAACTCCATGGAAATGTGTGAGCGGAATCCTTTAAATCCCGGCTATGTTGGTTCTCTGTTGAATTTCGCTCCACCTGAGTCGCTGTATTTCTCCAACTTGCGGGGTAATGGAGCCCACATACCCGGGCTGCATCAGATCCCTTACAATAGGAGAGAGGTGTGCACGCTCCCGTGGACCTCCTCAAGTTCGTGCACGTCCAGACCAGCACCAGCGCCGCCGCCGCCGCCGCCACCACAAAGCCGCGCCTTTGGAGGCTACTGTCCGCCGTTTCTGTCCAACTCGGTGTCTATAAATACGAACTCCTCCAGCGTCCACGTCAAGGCGCCTGTGGAGGAGTCGGCTCGGTGCTTTCAGGACACAAACCACAAGACGTCGGAGTCTGGCAGACGACACGAGCTTTATGCCGGGGAGCACGGGGCCATCACTGACCGCGGCTACTCGGAGCTGCAAAGCCGGTCTCACGGTTCCGCGGCCCAGATAGATGCGGATTCGGCGGGTCCGCTGGATGTGAACGGCACCAAACAGGAGAATCTCCCTCAGCCACCATCGGGTAACACTTGCTCCAGGATCACATTTGCTGAAGGTGAAGTAGCCTGTATAATTATTTTGTTATCTCAATTAAGGCTAAAATTAATAACGATAATAAATGACGAAAAGCCCAGTAGGGACTTGATCTGTGCTTCCGAGTTTTTACTAGGTCTTATTTCAGGGCAATAACGGTTTGTGATCTAGTATCACATCATTATAAAAACCTAACCCATCTCCATTAGAGGATATTATTAAAAAGGAGAAATAGTGAGACCTTATAGTTTGTGTTTGATATCAAATAATGAGTTTATTTGACTGACTACGACTTTTTAACGGTCTGTCCATATCTCCTAAGGCTTCAATTTTATTTTGATATTCATACAATGCCCTGATACAGGCTATTGTTCATGGTAGTAATAGCCCTATTTTCCAATCTAAACAGTGGGCATATCCACTTATTTACTATAATATTATCAAACCATAATTTGTCCAAGATTAAAGATAAAATAGAGAAAACGAGCAGCACTATAGCCAGTGCTACTGGGATCAGTGATTTCCCTCCAGAGAATATATTACTGTTGCTGAAGTCGTTGATAATTTCAAGTATAAACCCCCGTTTCTACCTCTGCTCCTCCCAGGTGCCCCGTGGTGCTCATCACAAGCTAAGACCAGAAAGAAGAGAAAGCCTTACTCGAAGCCACAGCTGGCTGAACTTGAGAATGAATTCATGATGAATGAGTTCATTAACAGACAGAAAAGGAAAGAGCTGTCTGACAGATTGGACCTGAGCGACCAGCAAGTGAAAATATGGTTCCAGAACCGGAGGATGAAGAAGAAACGCCTCATGATGCGCGAGCAAGCCTTCTCCGCGTACTGATTGACCTTTGGACTTGATCGTGACCAGCTGAGCACAGAATATGTTGTGTTGAGGTGCGAATGCTACAGCGCATCTCGAGCCCTTTCGGACTGTGGCATTGACTTATATTTATGAATAAGTGTAAAAAAAATGTTTATATTCCAGTCACACGATGTGCTATAGTTTTGTCGAGGAACGACGATTTCAGTAATATTAATAGTATTTTCTAAAAAAAAACAAAAAAACAAAAACAAAAACAAACAACAAACAACAAAAAACAAAAACCCCCCAAAAAAAACAAAGAGAGAAAAAAGCTTTAACCAAGTTTGATCATCTTTGACTGAGATTTTCCAAACCCGCACTAGGCCCCGACTCCTGTTGGGCCTCGGCGCGGATAGAAATAACCCTGTAAACCTAATTCTTTCTCATCCAACCCAAATGTCAGGCCTATTGACACACACCTATGGTTCTGTATGTTTTGTGTATTTTGTAAGATGGCCTGCTCATGCAGTGTGGGCCTAACGTTGAAGCAAACAGTCAAGTTCACGTTTACGGACGGATAAAACGTTAACTAAAGTCGATATCGCAAAAATATATTATAATTGCATGTCTATTACCTAATTGCTGTTATTCAGTTAAATGTCAGAACTCCCTCCCCTCACCCACCAATTTATTGTGAGTCTTTTGAGGTAAATAACGTTATATTTTGTTCTATATGGCCGCGTCCACATTCAAGGTCGTTCCGTGGAGGACACTTGCTTTGAGTGGCTCAATGTGTTTACGTCAAATGTTTGTAAAAACATGTGAAAGGTTCTTGTTGTGTTATTTGGGAAAAAAACAAAACAAAACTAACGCAATCAACCTTAATCCGGTACAACCGTACCGGTACAACTGTACCGGATTAAGGTTGTATTTTCATTGTCAGACCTGATTTTGTGTTTGCTACGACCAACGTGAATGTACAATCACACAGAAGATGGTTGATTTTGGAATCACTCTTGCTTTGAAAATCTATCCTTTAGAACTAAATACATACTTGAATTATGTGTATTTAACTTTGGGTCGGACCTATTAAAAAAGAAAAAGAAAAAAAAGTTCAAGAGAGCATGTTATGTGTAAACATAAAAAATGTAAATGAGACCAGCCATCTCTTTACCGACTGATCACAGGTCTTGTAAAGTAGAAGCACCCTGAGGATTATTGCATTTGTAAATAAAGAACATTTTAGATGACTCGTAACCGAGTTACTGTGCATCATTTGAGTCGTGTCATATTTGAATGGCCAGTTTATCCTAGTTTGATTCCAGATCATTCAGTCACTCACTCAGATCATAATATTTGTCTGTTGGAATGTATAAAGTCTCAAAGCAGTCTCCACCAAACTTTACTACTGATTTTCAAACGGGGGACAAGAGGATTTATTTAAGAAACCTTGATGGATGGGCCTGCGGCAGAGGAAGCACCAGTGTATGCTGTTGTTACCTCTTCCCTTAGGACAAACTGAAATTGTCCTACACTGCACGAACCGATGTCTGCGTGAATTCGTGTATGAATAAAAGGAAAGTTGTTGTCTTTATCCCCAGACACTTTAATATCCACTTCCTGAGCGACAGCACCCCCCCCCCATTTAAAACGAAACGACCTGTCCTCTGCATTCAGCAAATATCTGTCCTTGCTTTTATCCTGCACATTCAAAAATAAAAGAAGAAATATTTTGACAGTGGCAAATCGCCGACTGCTTTAGCAAGATAATGTCCTAATCATCCACTTCTACTCTTAGTTCCAAATTCACTAGCAAATACTTCAAAATGGTACTTTGGCTGGAATTTTTATTATCAATTATATATTATTATTATATTATATATATTATTATTCTCATTTTAATTTATAGCTTGTTTTTGGTCATATGAGCCCCTCTAGTGTTTAGCTTTCCTCCTCAGCGCAGATGCCACATTCCTCCTCACAGTAAACGCATAACACGGCAGCAGCTCACACCCACCGCCCAGACCTCCACATGCTAGTTCGAGGTCACCGTGGCTGCGACCAAATGGATCTGGTGTAACTCGGAAGTCACAGATACAGTTTGTAACCTCGCTGTTACGCATCGCATACATTTTGAATGCAATTTAAAAAAAATAAAATAAAAATTTAAAATACACTAAATCAAGTTCCTCTGTGCGTATTCGGAGTGTTATTTTTTGGGGAGGTGACGCGCTGTTTGTGGTATGACAGGATATGGAATGCTTTGTGTTTATATTTACCAAAACACTATTGTTTCCGCGTTGTGGTCGAGAATTGACAAAACTTCGAGCCTACAGGTCACAAGTGGCGAGTCTGGTCCAGAAAGCTGAGATTTAAGACGCAACAGACTAATAGACATGGACCATGACGGGAGACTGGATCTATTAATGGTCCTACCCATTACATCATCATCACGTCATCATCACCTCATTACTACGCCTATTATGTTTCTGTAATTCTGCGCTCATATTAAAAGTTCATGAAAGAGTAGCATTTCAAACCTATAATTTGTAGTAAGACGAGAGATGGCTCTTCCATTAATGACTGTTACAGAACCTCGTTTTCTCAATTTCGAGGGCTTTTATTTTGTAGAGCCTTTGGAGCAAAACTTCCCTTTTTATTGTCAGTCTTATTATTTTTTCAAAATATTATTTTAAACCTCAGCTACACACACAAGCTGCAGGCCTGTTGTTTTCCAACTTGGTGTTTCTCTGCTTATTCTCCCCTTAAAATTCTTACGCACACCCCATATTCCACCTACTATTAGTGCTTAGTGCTCAGACTATTCGGAACAGCAACACCTAGTTTTCTCTGTGTGCAATGTGCAAAGTTTTTCCTCGGTATTTGTTGCTTTATTGCTTTACTACCAAACGCAGCCAGACTGCGCCATGTTGCTCAGGCTCCTTAGGAGAATGGGGGGGGGCGCCAAAACAAAGTTAAGGTCAAGTTAGTATAGAAGGTACATTGCTGGGCTACTTCCCACTATACTACCACAAAGTTACTTGTTCGTGAAGGTATAGACAGTCGTATCCATAAAAATCATTTTTTTTCTTACCTATATGAAAAAAATAAGAAGCTTCTCATATCGATTTGGTAAAATTGTAGTATTACAGTTAATATTACGCGCATGAAATTGGCCCAGCAACACGACACTTTAAGCTCCGTCTGAGCTCTAAACTATTCGTGTGCAGTATAATCCAAAATGTGAAATTTCAAAGTGGATCATCCTTTTTTTTGATGAATTTCACAGTTAGGCTTTACACTTCCACCGAGAGCTTTATAACATTTTTTCCATCTTACGCAGTTCATTGCCTGTGTTTCTGAAATTAAAGCATAAATAGATTTTATTTTTAAGAATGAACCATGTAATATTCTTGAACTAACTTTATTCTAAATTTTTGACTCCTATAGCAGGTGAACACATTCGTGGCATCGTTTCTATAGTGGAAATCTAACATTTTTCTCCGAAAATTCGTCACACCACTGCTGCAGAAGTTCCCACGAATGTGTTGCACTTGTAGGTCGACTTGTTTTCGCTTTCTGTCCAGTTCATCCCAAACCAGACTCTGCTGCTCTTCCATCATGTGAAGTCGCCTTCTAGTTATTTTCCCCTAATGTCCTGGGTCCTTGTCTTGCTATAGGCTGAACCCTCTGACCGTAGAGCCCATCTTCCTTTCTTACTTGTCTTTTTCTGACCATTCTGACAGCAACATAGAATTCTACTTCCCCCAGGGAATTATTGTCCTAATAATGCATCACAGGGTGCAGTAACACAGTTTGTTCCAAAACTGCCTTTGTACGGACAGATGGTTTTCAACTAATCAACAAAAGTTCCTCTCTCATTTCAAGGCTTCATTTACTTTCGCTGCTGCAGGAAAGCTGTACATTAATTTCTTGGTTCTTTAATCCCATTAGAAGGCTTATCATCTGTGAAATGGACATGATTTTTTATTTTTTGGTGACCTAAACTTTTTTGGGGGAAGTGTCCTGCTGTTCTCTTGGGACGTTCTAAAACTTTTGTCTGGTAGTGTTTTACATTATTCATTATTAAATACAAAAATGAAAAGTGCAAACCTAATAAGGCTATATGTTTGAAGGTAAATGTTTCACAACAAACAAAGATAACAGAAGCCACAACGTTTAAGAGTCAGACAAGTGACAAGCAACAGGTCGCCTTAACTTTGTCTGTTTGACTATTTGAGAGCTTAAGACAGTGATCACATCATCACATTATTTAACATTTCACTGCAGTGTAAAAGTGGCAGGTAAAGATATTTTTCCCCTTTTGGTTGTGCGTCGGATGAATTAACTTGTTTGGAAATTTTCAATTTTTACCCTTATTTTTTGTAGTTGATTACAGAATTTGTTTTTTGCAAGTATTATTGTTAACTGCCCGATGGGCTTTCAACGTGAGTAATAGTGAAGGGCTGAAGACAGAGAACCCGACTGCAGAGCTGAGTTGAGCCCCAATAACAATAAACCCAGTCTTCTTTAAGCTTCTTGCTCATTGTATGTGACCCTCCATCTTAAAGCAGTGAAGATACTGCTAGTTCTTTCATTACATTCTACTCAGCTACAATTTAGAACTGCATTTCTACTGTAGGTGCACAATTTGCATGATAATTTTGTGGTTACCGTCCAGTATCAGGCCTGCAAGAACTGTGAAATGCTCGGTATTCTTTAAATATTTTTCTTCCTCTTTCTACATGGTTGTGAAGAATGAAAATAAAAATTATACTCACATAGAAAGAAAAAAAGCATTGGCCGAGGCTTGAAGAGGTGAGGTCATCCGTTCACCAGTGTTTTAACTCCGTTTAGCTCACCGAGGCGCAGGCCTAAAGACTGCAGGCATGGCTGCTTTCGTGCAATAAAATGATTTGGGTGCAGAGGCTTGTTGGTGAATGCTTGGTGGACATCACCTAGACCACAGACGGTCAAAGCTACATGTATTGGCCTTGGCAATGCTGTGATCGGTGATTCATACTTGCAAATGACTTAGCTTATGTTATGTGTGTGTGTGTGTGTGTGTGGTTTTTTTTTCTTTTTTGAGACATCCAAAATCAACTTTTCCGCCTCAATGTGGGCTGTTTTATTTGGCTGTTTTCAAACGCGGTCATCTGCATTGAATATTAAGGTGTAAGAAATGAAAAACAAAGCAACAAATAATGTCTTTAACATCCCCGGTTTTTGCAAGCTGAGGCACACGTGGGCTAGTTTGCATGCTTTACAATTAATTTTTTTTTTAGAATCTATAATAGCACAGCAGCTCAATTGTATTTTTGCTGTTTCTTTTGTGGTGCTTGATCTTTTCTTGCACCATCCTGCTTGTATCCAAAAATGAATTCACATATTTTCCTACTAGCATTTGTTTTTGTTGTATTTAACTGTCCTCCAACCCTCCTGGTTTCTAAGTGATCATACGCATTTAAAACACTGTTTATCCAAAATATATTTGCATCAAAACGGACTTAATACGTTGCTCGTTGATCACATACACTTCTTTGGTCGTCAGGTCTAATGCAGCGACGGCGCAGGCACCGTGGCCTTGGTGCCATTCTCCTCAAGCCTCTGCGTGAGGCGCGGAGGTCAACTTCAATGTTTTCAGCCAAACTGTTGCTACAAACGAACGAGCCTCCTCCGAAGTGCGCAAATTAATTGTGGGATGAGCCCAAGCGGCCGCCATCACACGTCACGAAACGATGGAGATGCTGCTGCTGTGAAGCTTTAAATTAAATATTCCAGCTGTGATTCACAAATTTCTCTTTTTTTTCGTGAGCTATAGGGCAAAGAAGGCTGGAGAGGAGTTTCCTCTGCAGCGAGGGAACCAATGAAGTCTCTTGCAGGCGCTCACATGAGTTTCTCCGGTCAGTTTTTAATGACTGATATTGATGTATGGTAATTTCTTAGCTGGATCACATGACACAATTACCTCAAGAATCGATCAAGATGTATTGCAGGTCTGCCTACGTTTCCGATTTTTTCTCCCTGGCGGGGTCTTTCCAGTCGCCTGTTGTGCTATAGATGGACAAAGTTTAACGCAGCCCAGCTGACAATTCCTCTCCTCTCTTGCACAGAGGGAAAGGGAGAGAAGAGATATGACGGAGTACGATGATCGCAGCTGCGCGTCAAATATGTATTTACCGAGCTGCACTTATTACGTTTCGACGCCAGATTTTACATCAGTCTCGTCCTTCCTACCGCAGACCACTTCGTGTCAGATCAATTTCCCCTATTCTCCCAACATAGCCCAGGTCCAACCTGTTCGAGAAGTCGCTTTCAGGGATTATGGACTGGACCATCCAAGCAAATGGCACTACAGGGGCAATTACGCGTCTTACTACTCAACAGACGAGATAATGCATCGGGATTTGATCCAGTCGTCCGGCAGCAGGGCGGATGTGATATTCAAAAACGAGTCCTTGTACGGCCACCACGGAGGGACGAGCTCCCCGTGCAATCTCTTCACCGGCGTCGGCCGAAACGGGGTTCTCCCCCAGGGTTTCGACCAGTTTTTTGACACCCCTAACTCGGACAAACCCACCGCGGAGCTCTCCAAACAAAAGACAGACTCTGTCGTTCCAGGAGATGCCGCAAACAACAACAATCAGGCTTTAACCAAACTGGAACAGCACAAAGCTGATCCAACCGGGAGCGTGGACGAGGACTCATCCTCCAACTGCGGCGACAAGAACAGCCAACAGAGTAAGTTATTTTCCTTTTTGTCGTGAGTATAACATGTTCACTTTAGACAATAGACAGTCTAGGATGCACTAAGTCCACCAAAGTGGCCGTCCAGGGTTATGCGCCGCTTTATAAGCATGCAAAAGCTTTTATATCCCAATAAGATTTACTTTACGGTTGTAAAGGTATTTACAATGGGAAACAGTCAAGTAACCATAGTTTAAAGGTTGCCCAGTGTCTAGTTACAATACGTGGTTGCTTAAGTTTATTTCCATCAATAGGGAATTGAAGAAAATTAGAAATCGCTTTCTGAAAGTTTATTTAATCGTGTTATAGGCATTTTTTTGCAGATGGAACAACACCTTTAGGGAACAAAAAATATAATGCGATGGTTTATCTCCGAACACCAACATATTCAGGGAATTCAGAGGGATATAATTTAATTTTAATGCTAATTCCTCTGGTGTTGTGGTGTGTGTTTATAAGTACAATTGTGCGTGTGTGTGTGTGTGAGAGTGTGTAAGTGTGTGTGTGTGTGTGTGTGTGTGTGTGTGTGTGCTAGAGAGAGAAAGAGAGAGGTCCTTTGTGCAGAAACGAATAAATAAATGTATCTATCAACCTGTTCACTAGACTTTAGTCAATTTTTTTCCGACCTGATCTTCAATTTTGTCAACAATTTTTCACCTTTTTTTTCTTGTGCAGGTTCATCAACCAAGTCCAGGAAGAAGAGGTGCCCTTACTCCAAATACCAGATCCGAGAACTTGAACGAGAGTTTTTCTTCAACGTGTACATTAACAAAGAGAAGCGGCTTCAGCTGTCCAGGATGTTAAACCTGTCAGATCGGCAGGTGAAGATTTGGTTTCAAAATAGAAGAATGAAAGAGAAAAAGCTCAACCGCGACCGCCTACAGTATTTCACTGGGAATCCTTTATTCTGATAACTGACACAGTAGCACACACACGCACACACACACGGGGGTAAAATAAGAGGTACACACACACACCAATGTTTCAAGGACTGGTCGCATCTACACATTTGAACCCTGATCATCCTGTTCAAACAGTATATTTTACCAAAAATCTGGCATTAAGAAAAATGCCATATTTCCATATTTTTACATACAATTCTTGCATTTATTTATTTGTGTTCGTATATTTTTGGCGTTATTGGCACCAAATATTTCAGCAAAGTGCGAGCTGTGCTTTGAAATTTATTTATATAAACTATATGTAGTCTCCTTCCTTGTGTATGTGCATTTATAAAGACGCATGTAATGTACATTGTGGTGTGAAATAAACTAGACACGTCAAATTGTTGTAGCATAGTCACGAAACCTGTCACATGAAGTCAGCCAAGTCCAATAAACAACACAACATGCGACATGGGGGGATTTTCTGGAGATTCATCAGTGGAGAAATTTGGCGCTCGCAGGCTTGTATGGTTCAGCTATTTCCTTTTCTTTCAAACACTGGATTGTTTACTAAACCTTGAACCGTCTAGACAGTATAATAAAAGTAGCTGTAAATGTCTAAATAGGGGGCTATAGGACTTTGGTGTCCCAACCCCCAGACCACAAGAGAACCGATTCTCTTTCCTGTCTCAAAGTAGTTTCACTTCAGGCTACAAATGTTCGGAGAATTCAGGAGATTTCTGCGCAGTCCATCCATATTTAGCTCCTTTTGACCTCTCGGATCATTTGAAAATGTTCCCAGTGTGAACTGTTGGGAAGGGGGGGGTACAATGGAAGATATTCTAATGAGGACCGACAGCTGAAAGGATAAGTCATTTTTAAAAAGTTTATCTACTTGTCTGGCCTTCAACATAGGCCACGTGTGGCTTTGACGCCTCTGAATCTGTGGCAAAAGGAGAAAGATTTCTGAATGTTACCGGAGGGAACAACGCATTTTCCTCTGCCATGAATGCAGGTGAAAGGTTTCTATCCTTTGTGCGGCTCCACTATAAGACCCCAGGCTGGCTGGACAAGACGTGAAACCATCTGAGTGTCATACTTTACCTCCGCAGTGTGTATATCATTCTTGTTTTTTTTCTAATCAATAGAGGGACAGATTAATAAATGCATTAATTACACATCCCCCCGCTTTATTGATAATTCATGTGATTCCAGTGGATTATCTTCAATTAAGGTCTATGCAGCAACGATTACTCCCCTTGTTTCAGCGACCTTTTATGAAAACAATGGAGTGGGATTGATGCTTATTTCATTTGTTATCTATCACATCTACATTCATTTACCAAAAAGGCTGTTTCATTAAGCGTTTAATTGGGTTGTCATCGTGTCCTACAGTGAAATTACATTACCAACTGTGTGGGTGTTTCTCTTTTGATTCCCGGTGTATCCACATGAGGGCAGACTTGCTGCTTTGGCTCCAATTGGAAATGCAGAGTTGAGCCAAATTAAACATCTACCCTGCATGAAAATCAGTCAGTGGAGGACTAATCCGTATGGCACAGGTTTTATTTACATTTCTATTTTAATTCTAACTGCACCCATTAGACCGCTTGGTATTGTGTTTTTAACAGAATTTCCCTTTTTTTTTCTTTAAAGAATTTTCCTTTTAGAAAAATGTCCCAAAGCACCTGGTTTTTATATCAAACTGTTGAAGAATCTGCGTTTTCTCTGGAGCTCAGAGAACATTAACAGCTAACTGTAAGACACATTCTTCTTTCTCTCAGTGCTCAGCTTAACTGATGCAAATCCTGCGTGGTGTCCACCAGACGGGAATTACATTCGCAAGTCATGTTCAAGTGTTTTGATAGGAAAAGGTAAACACAGGAAAAAAAAAATAATTCTCCTCCGTGTCTTTGTCGTCTGAACCTTAAAGACTTCGATCTTCACCTAAAGGCCGCACAGTCTTAAAGGCCATTGAAATCCGTCTCTGTGGGCTCCAAATATTACGGCTTTGTCGGGGATTTGTTGACATAAATATCCTTTGTGCTTCTTTTTTATTTAATTTCATCTTGCAGCTTTACAAATTTTATTGAATTGGCATTTATCTGCGTCTGTTATTTCTACAGGCTATTTGCTTTAAAATAGATAAGAGCAGAGTTACTCCTCATCGTTGCAGTTTCGATCTTCCAGCCTTGCCTGAAACTTCAACAACGTCTTTCCTTTTTTTCTTTTTTTGAGCACCTCTACCCTTATTGTATATTTTTATTATCTACCCTTATGTTTGAAACATCAGTATATCTTCTGGCATTTATTATTAATAATAATAGATTATACATGAGGAATATACTCCAATATAAGTTTTTTTTAGTGCGTCACATGATGTCAGAATAGCCCAACGTTATTTCTGAGCTGCTGTCATTATAGAAGCATGAGTATTAAAACAAAAATGATGTTCGTGTTGTCAGATGTCTCAGTTTTATTTTTTTTTCTCTTCCTCTAAAATAGACAAACATGGTACAATTGGCAGAGTATTTTCTGAAGCTACTCCAAGATCCAAATGTAGACACGAAACAGGCCTGTGTTTCGTTCTCTGTCAAGCCTGTGATGTTGAGATGATTTGCATACTACATGTGTTTGTTTAAATCAAACTATTAATGGCTAAGAGCCTCGAAAACAAACCAAGACGACGTCGACACATCACATCTCCAACACGTTGTATGATTATTTTAAATCTGTCACATTAATACCAGAGAGAGAATAATGTTAAATGAACTGTGTTTTGTATTATTTGTATTAATTCTGGCCTGACTTCTACTTTTTTGTCGTTGGATATTTTAGGCACACATTTGCCGTCGTAGCAGACAAAAACAATGGAGCCCTGAGCAAGAATAATCCCCAGTGTGAGAAAATATCGACACCTTCATTAGACTTTTTAAACCTTGCATTTGATAGTCGAAAATATACTTGTGGCAAAATGAGTAAAAACAAACGAAACAACCATGAAACGATATTTTCCTTAATGATGTGTGCAAATAAAAAAAAAAGACAGTTTTCAATCTGGATTAGTTTGGCTTTATTTCGTAACAGTGAATCTTTGCAAAACTCTAATGTTGACTTTCATGCATACACACCTTCGTTTAAGTTTGTGAATGGTGGACTCGTTTTTACCGTCCAGGTTCCATATTTTTAACTCTGACGTCCTGCAGGAAATGTAAAAGGCCGATGTCCCTATTTCGAATGAACTCGACAAATTTCAAGATTAACCTATGCAGAGAGGCCAAAAATACAACAATCTTCAAACGCCGAATGACTAAAAGTAAGTGGAATCAGTATATTTACATCATGTCATCGTTATCCCTTTGTTTTCAAATCTAAGCCGAAGGAACTCGTGACAGTAAAGCGTATGTATATGCAGTTAATGTGCACTCTGTTCGTTGCTGGGCCTGGAGTCATGTGAATGATTAATATAAGTGGAGAAAAAAACATTAGATTCAACAGACCTACAGTTAAATTCATTAAAATAGTCTTCTGCTGTCGCCTACGCGCCATGTAGGCAGCATTTTAAGCATTACACTCACTCACTCACACACACACACACACACAGTAATGCGTAATGCGTGGTCTACATCTTCAGTGTCTCACAAAAAGAGGCGAATACCCTTTGGACATTTTACACATTAAAAAGAAAAAACCACTTCGAAGAGCCTCGGTTGTTGAACAGGTCAGCTCCAGAGGAAGGCGTCCTGTCTCTTATTTATAATTCACACAGTTATTTTAAAAAACAAACAAACAAACAAACATTTGCTTCAGTTTTAATGAACGGCCGCCGTAAAGTCCCGCGATGCCCCCATTTGTTGTCCGCGCGAGTCTGTGAACCAATTTCAAGTCCGCGTTGTAGGTGTCGCTGTTGACCACGTCTGCAGCCGCAGTGCGAGCGCGTGTGCGGGAGAGGAGGCTGCGTCTCAAGGCCATTTTCAAATCTCATTGGTGGGCTTGTCATGTGGTCGGGAGGGCATCCTGACTCGCACGGAGATTGTTTTTCCTAGATATGTCAGCTTACAAAGGACACCTCTCTCCGCTAAAGACCTTAACCCCCCCAAAAAAATGTCCTTCCCCAGTAGCTCTCCTGCGGCAAACACGTTTCTGGTGGACTCTCTAATTGGTGCATGCAGGACGGACAGCTTCTACCCCGGCAGCAACATGTACATGTCGTCCGCCTCAGAAATGGGAACTTACGGAATGCAAACCTGTGGACTCCTGCCGTCTTTCGGCAAAAGAGGGGAGGTCAACCATCAAAATATGGGCATGAACGTCCACTCTTTCATACCTCAATTAGATAACTGGACTGATCCGAGTAGACCCTGCAGGGTAGAGCCGTCCAGTCAGATGACAAACTGTTCATTTTCACAGAGCATAAAGGAAGAGAGTAACTGCTGCATGTACTCCGATAAGAGAGTGCAAAAAGTCAGCCTGACAGAAGTCCCCGCATATTCTAATGTTCTGCCCGAGTCCTGTCCGGTCGACGGTCCCGAGATCCCGGTCCCGGGATATTTCAGACTGAGCCAAACTTACGCTAACGGGAAGCATCAGGAAACCTACTGCCATGAGCCGCCGAGTCCGAACCCGACTCTGATGCAGCTCAGCCGGCTCACCCCGAAACTGCAGTCCTCCTCCTCCACCTCCACCTCCTCCTCCTCCTCCTCCTCCTCGTCGTCTTCTAATTTTGCAGAGGCGGAAAAGAAAAGCGAGGACCTCCAGCCAGACCCCGAGACCTCGAGGAGGACTCCGGTCCCCGCAGAAAGCCCGGATCCTAAGTCCAGCCCGGAGGAGAAAAACCGCTCCATGGAAGCTCCCGTGTCCAGTCCTGAGCTGCAACAGAAGGAAGGGAAAGGTGGGTTGGCTACAATGAAAGCTTTTATCATGTGGCGCTGTGCTGAGAAGGCTCCAGCATCATAAAACCAAGTATAAAACACAAACAACCCTAAAGTCGTAATGTTTAATGAGAGTCTTTCTCAGGTTGCAGTGATAGGCAGAGGGGGTTTTAGCGTGCAGCATGCAGACTTCGTGCCCCCTTCCCCTCAGATATTTGAATACAAATGACATGTATTTCTTCTGATATTTTTAACAGTCGTTGGCTTAATATTTATACATCTTGCACATTTTCCAGAAACTTAAAAATTCAACACTAATAATCCTGCAATCTGTTTGCCATGATATTTGTATAAATTCAAAATTTTAGTAACTCAAGATTCTCCAGAAAATGGACTGCATGGTTCACTCTGTGTCTTTAACTGGAGCCTTGCAACATAACACAAATCACTGTATTTGAAAGTCAGTTGAAAATGGATAATTTTAACAACTTGATCAAATTGTATATGAATTAAAAGTTATTGCATTTGATAATTTATGATTTTTTTAGAGCATGTACAGGCTGTCTAAAGACTTGTTCCTGGTGTGCGGTTTGATCAACTGGGGTTTCATTTCATTTCTGTTTTATTAGTGGTGATGGCATATACGTGACTAATAACAGTAAGGCGTTTATATAGTGTGTTATTTCCCAGAGGTGAAATCCAAAGCAGCAGGTGAGATTAGCTCCAAGCTGAAGCTCCCTGAAATCCCTGTGTCTCTGATCTGAATCTTTCCAGACTGTAAAGGAGATACGCTGACTAGCAACTGGTTGACAGCAAAGAGTGGGAGAAAGAAAAGATGCCCCTACACAAAGCACCAGACCTTGGAGTTGGAAAAGGAGTTTCTATTCAACATGTATCTGACCCGAGAGCGCCGCCTAGAGATCAGCAGGAGCGTCAACCTGACCGACAGGCAGGTCAAGATCTGGTTTCAGAACCGCAGGATGAAGCTGAAGAAAATGAACAGGGAAAACCGCATCCGTGAACTGACCTCAAATCTCACCTTTTCGTGAGCTCGCATGTGTCAGCGTTTGAGCCATTTATTTTATTAATGTTTTTAATTTTATTGTTTCTCTCATATTCAGTTTGATGCTTTGGTGGCATTGGACGTTTTATCTTCAATTTCAACGAAACTGTGACTATAAATATATATATATATCTATATATCTATATAGATATAGATATAGATATATGCCATTTTTAGTACTTTGTGTGCCGTCGTGTTTGTGTTTTATTTTATCACAGGGTAACACTTTTTGGTCTTAAATTATTGGAGAAGTAGATTTCTTCCCTCTGCTAGTAGACAGATATTCTTTTGTGTCGGGATGGCGAGCTATGTGTGGAAAGATGTTACTTTATTTCAGTCATGAAAGCACATTTACTGTTGTATAGTGCAACGTTTGTTTTACACTAAGTGCAGGCCATTTGCCCAATAGTGAGATATTTCTATGGGCCTTTAAAGTGGCGGAAAACGATGTTAATCTGTGAATTTACTGCATGTTTGTGGCATGTATCTTGCAATAAATAGATTGTCAAATAAGCTTGTTTCATTTTTGTTCATCCTCTCAATGTCTCTGGTCCAAAATTGTCCCTTTTATTAATGATTGTTGCATCAGTGTCGAAATCTGTGGTGGAAATGTTTTGATAGAGGCAGTATTTTTTGCTTAAAACCGTTATGAGGAGTAGGCGAAAACGATTTTTTCCCTTAACGAGTCCATTGCTCAAGGTGAAAAAAAAAGGAAAAGAAATAGTATTCCGAATATAATAAATGTTTCTAATGTGTTTCTAATTTCACTGATTGTTTACAGTTGTGCTCCAACTTGTGATGATGACCCTAAAAGCTTTAAACCTTTTCTTTTCTTTTTTCTGCGGGTTGCCGGCAGTCTTAACACAATCTATTCGGATATGTTAGGATAAAATAATTTCTCATTCTACGCTTTCAAGGATATTCCAGCTCCCTGAAGACAAATTGATAACTGCAGACTGACATTTGTGAAAAGGAATGCAAAAATAAAAATAAAAAATAAAAAGATACACACACAAACAAAACGCACAGGATCACGCTATGCACTGGTTTGACTAATTTTAAGGCAACATAAATGCTTCAGCCTTTTTCTTCCGTTCATTCCCAGTCGTCTTTTCCTGTGTATAAGAGGGCTGCAGCAGAGGGACACAAAGAGGCGCGGGAGTCGTGCATTTTATTTTCAGTGTGGAGCTGAACCAATAGTGTATGAGAGCTATATCAGGTATGTTAAAGCTCAAAAAAAAAAAATCACAGGCAAGAACCAGCTCTTCCTTCCTTACGAGCAACGCAGGCCTCGGTAGCCACGTTGCATTGCCTTTGATTGCACAGAAAAAAAGAGAAAAAAAATCATATTTTATCCTTATTTGTGCTAAAGTAGCATGTAACAGCAGATCCGACCTAAATCTTGAATGTTAATCCGGAAATATTTCTCTTGTTTTCCTAAATTGAAGGTCAACACGTCCTGTTTTATAACACCTAAAAAAAATCTGTTCACTTAAAATAAAAAAAGGTGATGTATATTACTTTTGAATGACACCTTTCAGACACCAATACACACGTCTTTTTTTATTGACGGTGTGTATAATCACCCGCACCTCATAAAACATTTATTGATACATAAAGACATTATTGCCCTCCTTTGAATGAAGACAATAATTTCAGAACTGCCTTTTCCTGCTTAAGTTTTGAAATTAAACCGACCCCCAGAAAATATGTTTCCTTACCGAATATTAACAATGGATTCGCCGCATTGTGAACGGAAATGGCGTCTGTTATTTTACAACATGTTATTACATCTATTTTACGAGGACTCCGTAAGTCTATAAACCATTTTACTAGCATTGAGGGTATCGGGACGATATCATAAGACTTTTCTCAAACATTAAGATGCGAGGAATCCGTCTTGATGACCTGTGTGTGTTGGGGGGGTGGAAGTGTCTTATTCCTTTTTTGTATTGTTGCAACATCCTGCAGCCACAAGCTCGTGAGAAACAGAAAAAAAAACATGCTTCCATTTATTTGAGCGATTGTTTTTTTCCCTCCAGTCGCATCTGACGGAACTTTTTTTTTTAACTATTCGTGAAATGAAAAGCTAAATTAAACCTGACGAAAAAAAAAAGAGAGAGCAAGGGCAGGATTGATTTACTCGCTGTATTGGTAAATATGACCACGTGATCCATGTAACCAATCCCTGTAGATGCAGGCCAGCAAAAATACTATGATTGTTCATAGAGAGAAGCTTCTCGTAACAGTGCAACCCTTATTATATCAGTAGGAAGAGATCAAAAATGTCTTCCAGTGGTACTCTCAGTAACTGCTATGTGGACGCTATAATGGGGCAGGAGCCGGAGGATGTGTACGGTGCTCGCTTTATTCAGGCTCCACACACGGTGACCCCGAGGCCGTCAGGTGCCGGGGACAACGCAGACTTCTCCTCATGCAATTTTGCACCAAAGTCCGCCGTTTTCCCGTCGTCGTGGTCCTCGGTTCACCCGCAGGGGATTTATCACCCGTACGTGCACCACCACCACCACCACCACCACCAGTCCCATCTGCCCGCCGCTGACGGCAGATACGTGGGCGTCCGCTCCTGGATGGACCCCATCTCCAACCACGTTTCGTTCGCCGGATTTCACTCCAGCAGCAGCGGTAGCGGTGGTGGTGGTGGTCGGCCTTACGGGACGAAGCCCGAAGTATTGCCCCCGAAAGCCGCCGAGGGCGACACGCTGGAGGCAGAGGCTCGGCCGCTCGCCGGTGAATTCGCCTGCGGAGTGTCGGAGTGTCCAGAAAAGGCGACCAAAGAGCACAGTGGAAGCGAGCTTTCGATCCACAGCGAGCCTAAAGAGGAGACACAACAACAGCTTGACCCAAGTAAGTAAACGAAATAGCTAGTCCTGATTTACAACCCGAAGAACCGTATGAGCTGGGTGTGTAATACTGGAGGTTTTACTAACCTATAAAAGTGTCTCGTACTATACCGCGGCTCGGGAAGGGGAAAAAACCCGCCCTACAAGGGTTATTACAGGGGATCCTAAACTTTTTCATGGCACAGGACGCCCAAAATAGATCCACGTTGCTCCAATTCGAAAAGATTTCACCTGAGGGGGTAGATGTTAGGCCTCTTTCAGTTTATTCTGCTAGTAGGGTCCAGTAAAAAAAATAAATAAATAAATAAAAGACGGGGAAACGTGTATTCGCATTGTCTTGTCAAAATTTACATTTTCCATTTGCTTTTCGATTCCCTGCAACCCCACCAGTGTCCTTTCGGGTCCCCGAACCCTGCTTTGGGAACCATTTTACTAAAGTACCCACTTCACACGTGTCTCTCTCCCTTGTTTTTTTTTTCTTTATCTTTTCTAGACAATCCTGCAGCAAACTGGATTCATGCACGCTCAACGAGAAAGAAGCGATGCCCCTACACAAAATATCAGACTTTAGAGCTGGAGAAGGAGTTCCTCTACAACATGTATTTGACAAGGGACCGACGCTATGAGGTCGCCCGCATACTCAGTCTAACCGAGAGACAAGTCAAGATCTGGTTCCAGAACAGGAGGATGAAAATGAAGAAGATGAACAGGGAGAGGAGCGGCAAGGATCAGCTATGAGTTCCCTGCCGCTGCTGCTGCTGCCATTTCACACATTGTGATGTCTGTACCAAGGAAGCCATCTGAACAATTACATTTATTTTGGTAGGAGCCTCGGTAGCCACTTTTTTTTCTGTTGTTGTTGTTGTTTAGTCATCCTAAATAGTAAATATTGAGTGTCGGCGTCATAACGTATTGACCAAGCAAGCATCACGTGTGCAGGAATTGGTCTTGGTGAGACTGGTGTAGACTGGATCCGTCAGACTTTGATCCCATGAAAATTTTTCTGTTTTACAATTTCAAGCAATCATCAAAACTGGGATGTTCATGCAGTTTCTCAGATTTGTTAAGCTACCCCCCCACCCACACACACACACACACACACACACACACACACACACACACACTGCACCGGCCCAACCGTAGGAAACATGCCTATGTGTATTGCTTTTATAGTTGTTAAGAATTTGGAGTTGTATATATATAAAACCCTTTCACAGCTAAACTACTCTGACTACTGTCTGTGTCGCTGCGTCCCGAGGCCTTGCAGACTCTGACTTGTTGCGGGTGTTTACCATCAGGTGTAGGCTATAATGCGCCTGTGCTGCCTTCTCAAGAACCACAATTTAATTGCTGCTATGTTTTTGGGAAAGAAAATTCTCCTTTCGGTCTAAAACACTAATAATTATATAAACATTTGCTTGTGGTCGACACACTGTCAGCTTTTCCGCACGCTGCTGCTGCATTGTGGGTTATTTTATTTAATTTCTCCAAATCAAAATTAATTCCCCGAGTCCGAGTTTTACGCAAAGACTCATAGAATCCAGATTAGTGCCTCGCAGGCAAATAGTGCGACGGAAAACTGAACCCAATAGATAAATAGACCTTTTTTTTATTTGCAAACAAACAAAAATGAGTCTCTTTTTAATCCTATAAAAGGTTAGATGCTATACGTTAAATTTCGCTTTTTAAACATTGGATTTGAAGGGTAGAAGAACAAGTAATAAAGTGTTTACGACAAGAGAGGTGTTGCGGCGGATTTCCAATTTATTGTCCAACTTGTACGAATAATTACTTTAAAGCAGGAAGAAACGTGGTCCAATAAAGCTATAGAAATGGCTAGACGTCTGGCCTAAATGAGTTTATGGGCCTGGCCAGTAATTACACTCTCCTTTGAAACCCCCTCTTCTTGGGCGTTTGCGTCTGTTGCTGACAAACACAATGTAGACACTTTTCCACAGGGTGTCTGGTCGATGAATTGTTTTAGCGGAAATCGCCCCCCAACTTAATGGTCACGTTTATTCATCAACTCCACTTCCCACCTATGGGAAAAAAAAACTTAACTTTGACTGGTGTGTGACGCAAATCTTATCTTCTGGTGATGTTTTGTTCCTTTATTTAGTAATAAAAAAAACAGGCAAGGGTTCCCAGTTTTACCTCACGTTGGAAGAGGGGGAACAAAATAGACTTAACGTGAAATAGACCCTGACAATTATTTTTATTCTTAGACTTCTGCAAATAAATTAGTAATAACGTGTTCAACGACCGTAGTAAAAGAAGAAGTACTTTTAAATAGCCTACAATCTGTTCTCCTTTACTGGAAGCACTGGTCTTTATTGAAAAAGTAATGGGAGCGCTAGAGGGCGATATTGTTCTTTTAGTCTCAGTTAACAGCAGTTTACTCACAGCTGGAACATGCAGACAGCACATGGACTATACCATACTCCATGTATTCATGGATTCATTGATTTATACGGGGAAAAAAAACGTGTTGTTTGAAGACAAAATGTACTGTACATCTTTGAATATCCCTTTATAAAACTGGAGCTTTTGTTACCCTCTAAAATGCCCTTGTTAGTCGAAGGGACAATTTTAAGGCAACAACAATTTAAAAAAAACTTTCAGACATGAATCGAAATCTCCATTATACAAACCTACAAAAGCATTATCGGGTGTATTTAAAGCTCAAAACCTCAAAGTCTAAAGTCGTGTATTTAACAGCCTTTAACTGCAGTTGTGTTTTTTTATGTGATCATTTTTGGACCCCATATCTCAGCAGTAAGTCACACAACAGTAGCCGATTTTTTTAAAAAAATGGCTAGAGAAGCCTGGGGCAGCCTCTGTCCATTCACCATTCACCATTTACAGTAGAAAACAACAGAAGTTTCAGAAATGCATTCCTCTAAACTGTCCCTGCAGAGGCCATGTCCTCCTCTGAACTTAATCAAATTGATTTAATGTTTTGAATGTCTGAGCAGCGAAGTAGCCGTGAAGTCTTTGTATAGTGATGTAGGATAATGGAAATATTGATGACAGACTAATATTTCATGTAAGCTGCCTAGTAGTTCAGGAAATTACCTTTAGCACAGAGGTAGTGCTATATTGCGCTTTGGGAGGGAAATTCTCTTTCCCTCCCTCTCTCTCTCTCCCTCTCTCTCACTCTTTCCCTCTCTCTTTCTCTCTGTATATATACACACATATGTATGTATATAAATATATAATATACTGTTTCTCAATGATATGGCCTACTCCATCGTGCAAGAAATAATCTATGCACTTAAGCCCTCCAATGAAAAATTAGCACAATTGTGAAAGCAATCAAATACTCTATAAATTGAAAAGGGAATAATTAGAAATAGGCTGCATGGAAATTTCTGGAACCCCAAAACTGAATAAGACAAACACTCCGAAGGCCTCCGCAGAGTCCCGCTGACTATAAGGCTTCACCGCAGAGGTATTTGATGTACATTCTTGCAGATTATGGAAGCTTTAAACACCGCATGACTCCTACAGGACATAGACTGATGCAAACGCCGCCGTTTTTCTTTCTCCTGCTCGCGTATTTCAATCCAGAAGAATAATAACCACCCACCCCCACCCCTCGCTTCAGTGTGTATATTCTCCGCGTCCCGAAGAGTCAACGTGAACATTACTTTAGCCTTCGCCGTTGAAAGGGATGCTTGTCATGAGGTCTCCAGTCGCTTGAAGTATCCAAACACTGGCAGCGCTCAGAGAGCAGCACACGATGGATCCAAAACATTGAAACAATTAGAGAAAATGTTGAATTGATTATTTGTGTCTTGATCTGACATCTTGATGCATTGGTCTACTTGTGTGATAAGTGCCCTGGCGAATATTCAAGTCGACTGGTGACTGTTATGTGACTGTCGTTGCTGAAAACTTGACCGCAGAGTGACGATGTTCTACTTCTTTCATCTGCAAATATATGACTACGCGATTACACACTGTTTACACGCAGGCAGTAAGTGGGGGATTTCTGTCAATATCCCCATTTCCATGCAGTCATCCTCTCTGGGCCGTTATACTGTAGATGGTCATGCGCCTCTTTCCTTATAAGCCACGAGTGAGGTCAACTATGTCACTCTCGGTATTAGCTGCAGTCATGTTACACCCGTAGATGCTTTGTTGCTCCATATCCACACACACTTTGTCCAGTGTTATTTCCGTCATGGCTGCATGCAAGCCAAGATATAATGGCTGTGAAAATGAGCTGAGCGTTACGGATTGGGAACACAATCCCCGTCCCCCTAATGCCGGAGCTTTTCCAGGGCAGTGTGTACTAACATTTAAAGTTAAAAAAAAAAAAAAAAAGATGGGTGCCAAGGACCATATGTCTGCTACCTGAGAGAAAACCGCGAGAGAACACATAACAGATTCTTGTGGGTATTCCTTAGTAGTGTGTGTGTGTGTGTGTGTGTGTGTGTGTGTGTGTGTGTGTGTGAGAGAGAGAGAGAGAGAGTGAATTTAAAAGAAAAAAAAAAACACCAGGGGCCATAGGGCTTTCGTTCGGCTCTTGGTTAATAAGGTTCCATACTGTCAGCAACATTTAATTGCTTCGCATGTTTTTATTCAATGTTTATCGTTTTAACAAAAAAAAAAAAAAAACAACCCACAATTGTTACTTCTGTTTTCTTTCACTAATTGCTGTGTTTATACATGAGCGACCGGTTGAGATACTGAAGCGGTTCGCAAATTATGGTACTGTGAGTGGTGAGACCAAAACGATGCCTTGTAAGAAAACGCGAAAAGAATGCATGATTCTGCTGGTGTTTCAGATCTTGTTATCAAGCCCATAGGCAACATGAAATCAATCAGACTGGCCATTGGTTCACAATCCAACCTACTTCAGAGTAAAATAATGAAATAAAAAAGATTAGTTTTGACTCTCTCTTTAATCCGTTTTTAATTCACAACGAGGGCAACAGAAACTCCAACGCAGCACAGGTCCATGACGCAGTTTGACACGCAGCCATTCTGAATTCTAGAGTGAACTGTGGCGCAGCACATTCCTCAGTTCTACACTGAGTTTTCTATGAGAGAATAAGAATGAGATGGAATAGAAAATGTTTAGACTGTTAAACGTGAATGCAACTATGGAGCCCAAGTTTTAAAAAATATGTGCCGAATCACAGGGCATATGGGCACAGTCAGCAGTGGAGCAGGGACGGTGTATTTGTGTGAATTTGTAGTTGAGAGTCGTTAAAGCTGAGACAGTCACCCATGTTCTGCTTGGCAATAATTACAAAAGTACAATTCATTGGATGTTCTCTTTACTTCTCTTTACTTTTCTCTGGTTCCATAACAAAATGTAAAGAAAAGAAGAAAGAAATCAGAGTAGAGATATAAGGGCCTCTGCATATTTGGGTTAACTGCCGAGTCGAGGCCGAGCAGAAAGTTCAATTAAAGCTCTGTGATGAGAGTAAACCAAGTAGATAGTGTCACTTTACCACAACCTATTAATACCTTCCGTTTCGGCATCTCGATTTTTAAGCACATCTCGAATTTCTCAGCTCATTTAAATTTGCTTCGGTAATAATTCTGAATTTTATGAGAGCTCTTTGGGGCTAAATACAAGCCTAGGAGATGACAATTGAAGCGCACCTACAAAGGCTAATTTACTGAGTTGGGCGTCTTATTTGGAGGTCTGGCTTTATTAACTTCACTGATATGAAAGGAAACTCTTCGGATTTATATCTGGAAAAAAAACAAAACAAAAACAAAGAAAGCAAAAAAAAACCCCAAACAAAACAAAACATGGAGACGTGCTGCCTGCGAGACGTGCTAATCTGGTGCGGGCCACATCTTTATTAGGGGCCTAGGCGTTTAGAAATGTTGCAGCTGTTTGCAATAGCACATGAAAACACTTTCTTGTGGGTATTCCTCAGAAGTATTTGTGTGTGTGTGTGTGTGTGTGTGTGTGTTCTGAGATTAAACCTCTCCGCACACAGCCCCCCCCCCACCCACTAAAACAATGCTGGAAACGTCTAATATCCTTTCTTATTTCAGCAAGAACATTTATTTATGTCATTATTTAGCTTTGGGTCAGTTTTTTTAAGCCCCATAATTTCACACTGTGCATTTAAGTGCTCGTGTTTTTCTAGCGGAGCTGTAGCAGACGCTATTTGTTTTCCAAGGCCAATGTGAGTGCGACAGATTGATCCTCGGCCTTCCATCATTCATTTACTGTGAACTGGTCAAGCAGCATACATCACATACTGGAGTTAACACCGATCCTCTAATGCAACATGGCGACTCTCTTTCCATCTGTGACCTCAAATAAAAGGCGGTCGCATCATGTCAGAAGAATGAGCAGACAAATCGTCCCGTATCCTTGCACCGCGACTAAAGCGAAGTTAATCCAGACTTTTTTTTTCTCCAATAGCTTGACTTTATCCCATCAGACTACACTGGACTATAGAGTTACAATAATGTCATACTTGTGTAATGCAACGAATCCTGACCTCTTGCATTATACACACACACACACACACACACGCACACATACACACATAGGCTGAGATACTGTAAGACAGGAAACCAGAGACAGAGCCATAGCCTGACTATAAATCGCACCATGCGGACTCTGGCTGCCACCAGATGAACGAGAATCAAGTGAAAGAAATTAATTTTTCTGCAGAAATGTGCACATGGAGGGGGGGGGGGCTGCACGTTTAGACAATTTTTAGCTTCTAAATCCCGAGGGCCAAAACCGGGAGAAAAGGACAAAAATCCAATGCAGTAACAATCTCTTTCTAGTTCTGTCTTCGTATTTCGGAATAACAGCGGGCCCGTGAGAGCGTGAAGAGAAGATGGTCTGATCTGAAATGTGTCCATGCACAGCTGCAAGAGACGCGCATGTCCATTTGAAACGCATTCTGGAACAATAACTGTTCGTCAACCCGGAGGAGGCCGATTTCACGACACTAGACCGTTTTTGTTGAGGATAAACCGTATTTTAATTTCCCCCTTTATTTACACAGGACTTTCCGACATAATTAAGTATAACAAGGTAGCTGGTTTCATCATGTGACACACACTGTGTGTCAACAGTTATGGTGCACAGGCCGCTTACTGGAAAAAAAAAAAGAAGAGAAAAAAAAATCGAATCTCGTGGTTCTTCATTGGTGAAAAAAAAGCTTCAATTCGAAGCAGAAATCATTTCTAATAACCTCTTATAATTTCTTCTTCTTTAGGGGATTAAACTAAAAGGAAATACGCTTCCTTTCATTCCGAACAAAGCAATCCTTGCCTCACCATCGTTTTGCCATTATGTTCGTTCAGCCGACTTTAATGTCCAATTTCTTTGTGAGTTATTCTACAAAATGTGCATTGGGTTGAAGCTAAAATATCTTAAGGCTGCAATCGAACGTCTGTCTTGCACTTTAAGATACAGCATTTCATGACTGAGAAACTGAAACAGAAAACGGGGTTGAGGAGGGGGGGGTCTTTTTTTTTCCTAGAGGACATGGAGGGGCTTCTGCTATTATGCGCAAAGATGGGGAGAATTGCTGCAGTCGAAATTCCTTTTTGTGAGAGGACAATTTACAACTTGGTAGTAGACCTTTTTATGTGCCTCCATCGCCTGTCATTGGATGCCACTGGTCATGTGTGAGAGGCAAACGTCTTCATGGCTCTTTTCCTGATTTCCCAGGCAATTTTTTTCCACTGCATTCTGCGTCTATGGTGCTCAAACCGATACGCCACGGTCGGCTTTCTTTGAAAAAACAAAAATTGCCAGTCATTCGTTCCATAAACGTCAGCCCTCATTCGCCGCACAGCGCTGCTCGTTCTCCTGGATGACAAGAGGAGCGTTTCAACTTTGTCAGTATCTGACCTCTTCATACGCAGAGAGCTGCACTGACTCTTCTTCACGCCGTTGCCAAAATGCACCGCGTAGGTAAACCTGGGAGAATGAACATGGATTACCTCCCGGCCGCAGGTAAGCTTTCTGCGTCATGATAGTCTCGGTTTTACGCTTGTGTCTGCATGTGAAGTTTGACAGCTTCCTGTTTCATCAGTCATGTAAATTAGCTGAGGGGCAACAGCTCTCAGTTAATTTGGTGATTTCACGTGTCTCTTGGAGTGTTAGAATAAATTATTTTTTTCATACTTCAGCCGATGAAAAGGTTGCTGATTATGTTAGCAGTAATTGAAAAAAAAGAAATGTGTTTTAGTGCTGCAAGGACCAAAGAGAAATATTTAAGAAATAACCACCCGGGTTATCAAATTGTTTCAAAAATGTTTAAGGTGTTTTGGAAATGTTTTCATTGCGGCTCATGACTTTTGTTTTCAATGGTATTGAACAGAAATAGAGCCTGTGTTTGTTTTCACTGTTGATGTTTGTCTGAGCAGTCTTTTTCTGGTGCAAATAAATGAGTTGCATTAATTCCCCCCAGCGATGAGGAAAGAGCCTCGATGGTCTAACTCATATTTGCCTTTAAGTTTTCAATCTGAAGCAGCATTTTGCATGTTGACAAGCCTTTTCGTTTCCCCTCAGCTTCTCGCAGGCTGCGTTGACCCCCCAAACTTACATGATTTTGCATTTCCCCAGCTACCAGAAAATCTGCACTGATATTGATGAAGCCGCTACATTTTGCACACGCACCCTAATCGACACAAAACGAATCTGCTTTGCTGTATTCCACATATGTAAGTCTGGCAAAAGAAGCTCGGGTTTTCATAGCTGTGTTCAGCTGCCTAGAGATGGGGCCAACTGAACAAAGACAGTATTTCACTGTTGGCTGACAGGCAGCTGCGAAAGTATTTACAGCCTCACTGCAATGCGGCAAAATGGACCCTGGAAAACAGGCACAAGGGGAAACCTGTGAAAAATAGACAGGATTCACCCTCCGTGGTTAAATTTGACCAAGCAAATAGCTTACATCATTTCTGCATGTGCGTTGTTACATATAATTAGATAGAACAATGTCTGACCGCAGGCCCAGCACACATTTGAGGAGATAGTTTCCATGAATGGATGTGGTTTCCCCGTTTCACCCCTTTTTCAAATTCCCTCGGAGATGTGGTCAGGTCGAATTAGACTCCTCTGGAGTATTATGTAACATAATCAGAGCTTTTCTAAATAAAAGTTACCTGATATAAAACTTTTTGAGATCTAAAAGGTACAATAGTTATTATTTTCACAATTACTGACTTGAATTAACTGTTGTTCGTTTGGCAGTCAGATAAACCGATTCATTCTTCGGTTGTTTTACCTAATCGTCATCACAAACGACCAGTTGTTCCTTCTTCTTGTTGTTGTTGTTGATTTGCTTTTATCCAGTTAATCACGAGCAAAAACATCTACACTGCCAAATGTGCTGATCTTCGTAGGGCGGCCAGTGCGTATCTGCTTTAATTTCACAAATCAAGACTGACAATCTTTCAGATGGCTGAAAGTTTATTCTTCTTTCGTCTATTTCCATTTTAAGAAATTTCAAGAACTCATTATCCAGGTCTTGAATCGAGTTTCATGCACCCACTTGCTTTTAAGACCCACACTTGATTGAGCAAACGCCACAAATGGCTAATTACCTTTTGGACGTGCAATTGCTTCTTCCTCTTTGCACTTTTTTTATCAACAGTTTCATGAGATGTAATATTTCGTGAGATAACTTGCTTGGGTGGACATTTTTTACAGTGGGCAAAAGGCGTAAGCCGCCAAAAAGCCAGCAGAAGGCGCTGTCGCCCAGCACTCAGCCTCTCTGCCAACATTCAGCCGCCTTTTACCAACAGGGCCCGGAGCGCTGTGATTGGCCGAGACATGGTTGTCATGTGATCTGTTTCCTTTTTGAAAGTGGGTTTGGAGGGATATGTGTGTCAGGATGATCCGGATTCTTTCAGACCACTGCAGCTGCGGCATAATTCGGTTTTCCACTATGATTTTTTTTTATTGTTGCATTTGGTGCCGAGCTGAATACTTGTATGTTCGAGTACTGTACACACACAGAAACAGCTACACGCACACATACACAACACACACACCACACACACACACACACACACACACACACCACACACACACACACTCCAATGTGGATGCGCTGCTATCAGAAGAGCACTTCAGGTAAAGATGTTGCACAAACTGTAGCTTCAGTGACCGTTTCAACAGTGACACGGGTTCTTGAGAGCTGAAAGTGTGTGTCTGACAATCTTCCTCACGATGAAGACGATGTTGGGGATGACGTGAAACTGCACGCAAGCCATTAAATCCCAGACAAATACGAATACCCACCATCTACTGACAGTAGGAACTATGTGAGTGCAGCTGTTTCTAAAACACACAGAAGGATAAGCAGGGCTTTTTTTTAACCTTCCAATCATCTCCGGGGTAATAACTCTTTACGAGGACACGCATGTAAAAAGTGACACGCCTCTGATTTGATACCCTCCCATTTATCATACCTGCCCCACGGTGGCAGCCACCCAAACCTCAACATCATCATCATCATCATCATCATCTCTCTCCGGCTTGGACAGGAAACAAGAGGAGGGGCGAGAGGGGTCTGCTCTCTGGGATTGGCCCGGATGAGTGAATGACATCAGTCTCATTGTGGCAGGTTCAATGGGGAGAGAAATGCATTTGAACACAATTCAGTGGTGTATGCTCCATGTTTGTTAACACTTCGGAGGTCAAATTGCTTCAGTAAGCTCATAATGACCAGGTCTGAGCTACAAGAAAAAAAAAACTGAAATTCTTTAATTTTTCTATGATCTGATCTTAGGTTATTCAATCAGATTGTTAATATTAATGTTATTATGACACCACCAGACTTTGTTGTTTGTTCAAGCATTGATTTGGTGGCTTAGAAGTTAATCATCACAAATTCGAAATCTAAAAAAAAAAAAAAAAAGTTGTTTACTTTTGGTTTTTTTTTTGTTTTGTTTTTAATTATTATTTTGCCCCCCCAGTTGCACTCCTGTTCACAATCCCATCATGGCAGTTCCAGCCCCACAGCTTCCTCACTTTTCCTCAGCGCACATCAGCGTAATCGCCGTTATTGAGTAAGTGCAACTTCGAGGGTTATTTATGGGCCTGCGCGGTGTTGTGAATGGCTGCAAGGAAACACGTGATGCCATTAAAGTTTGTTTTATGGCCTGAGACCTGACAAGCCAAAATATAATTCTCATTGTGTATTAGTAAGACCGTCCAGATGGGTTGGAATAGAGCCTCAATTGGCAGGGAGCTGTGCCGGGCACACTTCTTCCTCCGGCATGGATGCGTTTGCTCCTCGGTGCGCCTTGTGCTGCGGTCTCTGTGGTAAGCTGCGTTTTATCATTATGCCGCTGGTATGGGCGTGTGATGTCATACGCATAGTGCTCGGGCTATACTGTTTCCTGCCTCTAAAAAGCTGAGGCAGCGTGCGCTCGGGACAGAGATAGCTGCATAGACGCATACTTCATATCACCGGGTCTCTTATTTTTGCTCGGAGGCGGACGTATCAACCTGTTGTAAACCAGACTCATCTTCCTGGGGACTTGGGTGAATCATCCTAAAAGGGCTTTGTTAAATCGATACGAGTTTATGCTCAGTTACAAATCTGCTCTGCCTGTTACAGTTTTGATAATTCGCTTGTGCGACAATATGAGCTTCAGTTTTAACCACATTGGAATTAAAAAAAAACAAAACAACCAAAACATCAGAAAAGCAGCACTGGCGTTACAACAATAAAAGCTGTTTTTGTTTTTGTTTTTATTTTATTTTCCCCATTATGTTGCTGCTGCTTACCTCACTGTGGGCCTAATGCATTTCCACTGCAGGCCTTTAAATTATTAATTTCTCCAATCGTTGTCAGAGATCCAGTCTACTAATTTAAGGAGGTTATTAAGGGAATTTAAGCTTTATCTCATATGATTTTCAGTCAAGAAAAAGCAAAAGAAAAACGGTCCGTGAAGCTGCTTCGACCGAAAATTAGATTAAATAGGCCTCGCACTTTCTGCTGCTCAAAAAAAAAAATCAGGCAACGGGTTTTTATTTATTTATTTATTTATTTTTTAAAATATTAAAAGCTAGTAAATGTAACGGGGGGAAATGGAATCCAGTTGAAGCAGTTTGCCTTTTCTTTTAACACAAGCGGCCAGGAAACGCTGACTTTATCATTCTTTTGTTGTGAAGCTCGGCTTTGACCTGTCTGATGGACTGGCGGGGTAAGGTGAAAGGCAGGTCAGGCTGTCTCACAAATATTGAAATGTGAAGTGCAAGAACGAATTTTTACAGACTTTATCCTCCATCTTTTAACTGCGCTTGAAACGAATATTTTTTTCTTCTTTGTCAGAAATTTAAAGAAAATTTGCAGAGCAGAGAGGATAGAGTGAAGCTACTTTGTGCCACAATCTTTACATTGAATGAAAATGTGTAGTCGACTTCCCATGTCCCTGCTTTCTGTTCCATTCTCTCCTTTTGAAGGCCTGTATTATAACTCTCAACTTCCAAATGTATTTTAAGATGAGGATATTAAACGTTGGCCAAAATACTGTTAACTGAGCCACTTCAGTAAATAATCAGTTCGTAAAAATGCTCATACACATTTTATTTATTCTCATCAAAGAAGAAATCATGAGCTTTTTGTGTGTGGCCGAAATTACACATTTTGTGATCTCAGACCTCAGACTATAATTTCATTGATGTAATCTGACAGTCACTGATTTAAACATCATGTGGATTCTACACGAATTTATTGAGGGCCTGTGGTGTTATAGTATCTCTCACTCAAGCGATAGTTTTGCCTGATTTACGTGTTGGAATGAACCTAGATCTTTATAATATTAATTTGTGTTTCTCTTTTGCTGGTTTTGGTTTATTTGGAATCTGATAACCCCAAAATAAAACCACTCCCATCTTTAGTTCGCGTGTAAAGGATGTTTCAGGGGGATTTGCAGGGGCCGCCATGGTGGTTTGGTTAATGGCTGACGAGGAATTGGTAAACTTTTGCACCCTTTGAGCTGTCAACAGGATCGAAAATAATTGAACTTTTTGATAAGTTTGTAAATGATTTGGTGTGACCTCCGTGGCCTCTGGCCTCATCTTTTGGCCAGCGGTGATAAGCAGTGCTATATTAGCCCCTTTATCTGTGGATGCGTTTATAGAGTTGATCCGTTACTGGACAAAAGCTTATCTTGGATTCTGAGCTGAAAACTGATTTATATTCTTTTTTAAGGAGGATACCCCCCCCTGCACACACACACACATACTTACTGTGAACTTGGACTGTGATAGGGGGGAGGAAACCTCCTGCACAGAAACCTGGGTTGCCCTCGGTTTACTGTCTGATCTTTGGATCCAGCTTCTTTCTCTTTGTTATGTTCCAGCTGAATGTGACAGGAATGCCCTGAGCAGAGATATCACTGTGGGCCTACAGGTTTATTTTTTACTTCTTCTTCCTTTTTTTTTTTAGAAGCTGTGACTGACATGACTTTTGAAGCTTCTGTGTGACCAGATTTTGATTCAAATCAGCACAAAGGGTCACAAAAAATAAAGAAACTTGACCGAAGGAGAGCATCGTGCTAGAGAAACGCATTAAGGGGAAAACATAAAAAACGAAGGAAAAGGCTGCTTCAGTGAGAGAGAAAATAGGTAAAAGTTAACACTGAGTAAAAAGACACCCACATTTAATCTTAGCATATAATAATACCTTTTCATTGTGTGTTCTAGCCAGTCTGGATGCCTCCTATTTCCCTGCGTAGCCTTGTTTTCTATGATGGGTTTTTCTTTTTTGTTTACTTTCATAAATCCTGACTGTGAGGCCTGACTTTGTAAACGCTGTTTGGCTGAAGTCATAAAGCGCTTGTGTGGTCGTGGAGCAAAAAAAAAAAAAAAAACTGGCATTGTCGCTTCCCGTCGTCTATATATACCCTGTAGAACCGAATTTGTGTGATAAAACCACAGTCACAGATTCGATTCTAGGGGAGTATATGGTCGATGAAAAGACTTCGATCTATTGACCTGTATCGGGCGTTCGGTGCCCGGCGAGCGGTGGGAGTGCTACAGTGACAGAGAGGCTTTCTGAATGAGAGTAAATCTGACAGCACCACATACTTCATGAGCGTGGGCTAAGGGCACGTTGAAACTCCATAGGCTTACGGGGAAATCTGATGCGGGATTTTTTTTTTTTTTTGGACGTGAAAATAAACGCAATTAGGAAGAGGAGAGCGCGTTTCTGTTGAGCTCAGTAAGTTGGAATGAAATGGATTTAGTCAAAGAAACGAACCCTGATCACGGTCCAGCTGTAGCTTTTCCCTCCTGTGGGTCCTTTGCTGTCTCTACATTATTGATTCCCAGAGGCTGCTGCTGCTGCTGTTGGCCAATGGGCTCCTGAGACAGTTTTTTTTTTAAAGGGATGGGAGCAGATGAAGTGATGAGATTCGTGTAACTTTTGGATGACCCCTTCTTGACAAAGACAGTGTCCATCAATTGTCTTCAGTCATTATTCCCCGCTTTTATGCCGTGGGGCTTTTTGTAGCTTTTGTTGGTTTCACTGTTGAACACCATGCCTTCGGGTTAGTCTTAAGAAACTTGTGTTTTTATATCAGACTGGATAACACAACTTGATGCAACCCTATAGGATTATTTTTATTTTTTAGATATAAATTTGAAGTAAATATTGAAGTAAAGCATTTGAACAACGTGCATTTTTGTTCTTTGAACTTTTCCAGCTAGAGTTTTTTTTCCCCTGCAAAGGTGCATACAGATGTCTCAGGACAGTAATAATTTGTTTACCCACAAGGGTCTAATTTTGTTGCTTTTTAAGTTAGATAAAAATTGCTCTTAGTTGTATGTTTACTCCTGTATGGACCAGCGTCACCTCTATTGGCCGATCTGGTCACATGGTTCGCTAACTTTATTCAGTTGACACCAAGTAGGAGGGCTTTATGGAGGGAGGAAAAAAAGACAACTCGAGAAAAATTAGTATTTTCTACCTTCAGAAATTAATGGCCATGAGTTCGTATATGGTGAACTCTAAGTATGTGGATCCGAAATTTCCTCCCTGCGAGGAATATTCACAAAATAACTATATACCTGAGCAGGGCTCGGACTACTACAGTCCATCGCAGGACACAGACTTTCAGCATCCAGGGATCTACCCGCGGTCAAACTACACGGAGCAGCCCTTCAGCTGCAACACCGTGCAGGACTCCACGGTGCAGCCACGGGGTCATGTGCACGAGAGATCCGGCCACCCGAGCCCTTTCAGCGCACAGACTGAGCAGGGGTCCACGGTCCAAGTGGCCGGACCCCGGACTTGTGGACAGCAGCAAAACACAAAGAGCCAAAATGGGATACAAGCCAAGCAGCCTGCAGTAGTTTACCCTTGGATGAAGAAAGTCCACGTAACTACTGGTAAGATTTCCCCTTCTGCTTCTTCTTTACTTCTTCCTCTTCCTCGTCCTCTTCCTCTCGACCAGCTGAGACCTACAGTTTAGAAATCATTCAGTGTAATATTTATGGGAGTCTTTGAAAGGCCTCGCCAATTACACAAGTCATAAATTTTTATAGCTCAGGAAATAGGCCGCTAGGTGAGCGCCTGAAAGCTCCTGAAAACACACATTGACCGATTGTAATGGGGCTTAAATCAGTGGGAAATCTGTTTAAATTCAGTTAAAATCCTTCATTATTTCCTACTCTCGCTTCCCTGTGAATTGTCCTAAAGTTTGAGCGCCCCGGATGAAAAGAGAGGATACTCCTGTATTGTTTTTTTTTTTTTTTTGCCTGCATGCTACATTGGCCACATTTGGTGACTCTTTTCGTTGTTTTCTCTCTCAACAGTGAACCCAGATTACACGGGATCTGAACCCAAACGGTCCAGAACAGCTTACACCCGGCAGCAGGTTTTGGAGCTTGAAAAGGAGTTTCATTTTAACAGGTATCTGACCAGGCGGCGGCGGATCGAGATTGCCCACACTCTTTGTCTCTCCGAAAGGCAGATCAAAATCTGGTTTCAAAACAGACGGATGAAATGGAAGAAAGATCACAAACTGCCCAACACCAAGGGCAGATCTGCACCAGCCTCCAGCCATCTGCAAAGCATTCAGAAGGATAACCAGACTGATATCACAGCATTATAAGAGCGAGAGAGAGAGGGCATCACGTCTTTAGAATTTAACTGTACATAAAAAAGACAACGTTTGCATCTGACTTTTGCATGGACTGATGTCGTTTTTAGCCATTTTTTTTTAATTATTATTATTATTATTTAACGAAAACGACCCCGGGAGTGTTGACTCAAGAGTGAGTCGGAAAATCAATCAGTCTTTGTAACTCAGAGGTTTGCAAGTTGAGCCTCTGCCTTGTTTTAATTTCCTCAAAGAGTCGCATCTACATCCAAACTTTTTTTTTTTAATTTTAAAGTTTTATTATTATTAATATTATTAGTTTTTTTTGGACGTTTTACCCTTGAGGATATTTAATGGGCAACCTCGGCTGATTTCATGGATTTTAAACAAAGTGTCTCTGCCCTTCTCACATGGATTCACGCTGGTTTAAACATTGAAACGTCTTTATTCAGAGCAGGGAAGCCCTTAGCTCGAATCAAACACACACGCACAGTTTATTTCAGTTTTTTTTGCTCCTGTTGAAACTTCACATTGAACGCACAATATATACATATATATACATATACATATATGTATATATATATATATACACACCTATACTTGAAGCAAACGCTATTTGCATAGAGGCACGCCAAACAAAACTCAACCTTTCGTAAATTGCAAAAAAAAAAAAAAAAAAATATCCCGCTGAATTTTCAGTTCCACATTTCTTTGTGACTTGTATGTTTTTAACTTATTTTGTACAATAAAGCTTTCAAAATGTTCTTAGCCTAAATATTATTCCCAAAAAGCAAGACATTCCAGTGTGCATACTATTTTGAGTGCCCTTATAAATCTCCCCTGACATCTTTGTAAACAGTGTACATTTTCTGAGGCTCTCTCATGCCATCTGAAACTCCTACATGAAAGATCATTTGTTCCTGCATGGCATCGAATTGATATTGGATGTTTCTCATTGGAAATAATCAAATCCGGGATATTTAGGATTAAAAGTGTTTATTTTTCATGATATAATTTTTTTACGTCGTTATTTATTTGTTTAAAAACGTGTAAATTTTCGTATAGCACACACTCAACTTTAATTAAAAGTATTCGTTAAACTTTAATTACTCTAAAATCTGTTCGAACTCTTGTGCATTATTAGCATGGCTTTATGCAAAGGTTTAGTCTTAGTTAACGTGGGAACGGTCTATTTTTTTCCCCCCATTTACACCGGGCTAACAGTGGGGAGCTTTCACGTCACGTTTCAAGACAGATATTTCTTGTTTTATACCGTCATTGTCTTCGGACACAAAAAGCCCAGGAGCTCTCCCAGTACGAGGAGGTTTTCTCTGTGAAGTCTTCCCGATGAGGGGAGTTGAAAAGGTATTTCAACCGAAGGTCGACAAAGCAGCAGTGGCAGGTTCATCCAGGGGACACATTTCAGCCGCAAGGACTGACCCCAACACCCCCTGACCCGCCGGACAGGCAGCATTTTCTCTCCCAGGCGCTACTCGCCTTGGCTCGGAGGGCCTTTCCACACTCAGAAAAAAAAGCTAAAAGAATTCACAAGTACGAGTAGCTGCGTGATTTCCACAGTTTTACGCCTGTTTTGCCATTATTTATATCAGGGGCGGCCCCCGGAAGATTCTGATGTGTGCATTTGTGTCCTCATGTCAATATACAGGCTTTTTGGTTTTTATTTTTGTAAATGCTTTCTACCTTGTATTGTGCATTGAGATGTGAGAAGTATATTGGAAAAAAATAAAGATTTCTACTGATGACGAATTTAAATGTTTGCAAAATGCCCTTTGTCGCGAGATTTTCTTTTTTTTCATCCTCGAGAAATATTTTGACTTCGAGGAAATTTATTTTCTCTGACCCACTGAAGCTTTTATATTTTCTCCGATTTCTTAAAACTAAAACTTGTTGGGAGTGCGTTCGTTCACGCATTTGTCTTACAAAAGGATGACTTTTGGTGAGAAAACCTTTTTTTTCCCCCAGAGTGTGGAGCCATATGGAGCTCCAGCTTCCTTTTACAAAACATACACAAATGCACCAAACGTGCACTGTTCGGTCAAATTCAGCCCCGTCTCCTGTCAAGTCCGAGAGTGAAAAAGCATAAACGTCTTATTTTCAAAAAATAAGTTTTTATTGTGCTGTGTCTTTTCACTCGTTGGCTCTTATCAAAAGCAGCGAAAGCTCTGCGCAAAAAAAAAAAAACAAACAAACTCGTGGGACCCTTTCAAGGGGATTTTGTCAAAAACCACCATAGATTTCTAGAAAACTTTAACTTTACTCATTACTGCATATTAAAAGTCACGATTTTATTTATTTTATTTTTTAGAAACTGTAAAACAGAAACCCAGATGACGTTCACTGGCTTCGTAAGACTCAAACTGACGAAAAAAAACTTTTTCAGAGCTGGTTGTCCTGCTCCAAAACCAATTTACACCACATATGCTCTTTTATATATATATATATATATATATATATATATATATATATATATATATATATATATATATATATATATATATAACCACTGCAAAACTGACCTTTGACCTTCCATGTTACAGGAGGATCAGTTCTGATCCAGCCAAAAGTTGACCATATAACAAACATGCGGACAGACAATCTGCCCTCAGCAGCGTTTTCATCCCCCCGTGACCAGTGTCTGATCCCCACTGACCATATGCGGGCCTGCAGACATGCAGCTTACGTGTTTGTGGACGCTCACAATGCAATCCAGTGTCATGTGAATTCAGAAAGGAGCTGAGACAAAATGATGCTACCAATCCACCATCCTGCCATAAAAGATCTGCACATAGATGCTTAAGAGAGGATGAGAGGATTGGGGGGGGGGGGGCTGACAACTACCTATAATATATTACTAGTCTCTTTAACTACTTGGTTCTGCTCTTTATTTATGCTTTAACAGCCATTTCATATAAAACCTGGCTGCTCAGATCTCTTGATATCGACATTCATTGAACATAAATGTATCATAACAGTTTCCCCAGCCATTATCAGGTCAGAGCAGCCTACTACTGCGTGCAGCGTGCAGCCACACACTGACCTACATGTCTGAGCAGCAATAAATGGGAGCCAAAGGCAGTGCCATTTTCAATGACACTGCACCCAGTGCAGGAATACAGCGTCGGTGCTCTCCATCCGGCCATATTTGATTTCCAGCTAGTTTCGCAGAAACCTCTCCGAGCCAGACAACCCCCCTAAGATATATTAAAGTGCGCTGTCTGCATTCAGAGATATAATCCAGAGACTATACCACTCCGCTCTCTATTCTCGACCACGTGATTGTCTAAATAATTAATGCAGCACGTCCCCCTAGAAACACGGCGTCGTCATTAATCGCGAGGACTCTATCAGACTTGAAAACTGAAGAGATCCCCCAAGAAAATAATATCCGATACCCGGCGCAAGCGTAGCCCCGCACTTTAGCGACACATCCGAACCGATGGATGCTTGGGTAGGTAAATATTTCAGCATTTTTCATGTTGCCCGTGCTGGTAAATGACGATATCAAATGTCGTGATATTTGATAAATTGCTCCCTTTGATGCGTGGAGTAGAAATGTAAAGGCTATGGCTAGTCGCTGTGTGCATGCCCTTTTTTAAAAAATATGTGTATATATACATATATATATATTTAAATTTTTGTAATTATAAATGGTAGAATTTTTGAGTTTGCTGTTTGCGCATCTATCTTGAAAGGGGTTGATGGGATAAATCGTAAAAACGAAAGGACAGTGACATGTATTTATGGATGCTGCCTCTGAATAAATGCTCTTTCGGACACATAGCTCAGTGTGGCCCCTACACGGGGCCCATTAATTCTTTACTCAGAGTCTAAGTCAGATTTGAACCAATTTAGCCAAATTTTTTTAAAAATTAAGGAACTAAATGTTTGTTTTTGTTTGTTTTTTTTTTAAAGACACAGCATTGGAACCATGCACTGCTGTCTCTTATTTGCTACGTGGAAATGAACATATCTTGATTTATAATCGGGCTTTTCAGTATAAGATAAATAGCAAGTTATCTGTCTTTCATGTTTGCTCAGTAGGGCAGCGTGTTTCTACTGTTTTATTGTTACAGGGGATGATCTCATTTTGATTTCTTGGAGGTAGTGGAAGTTTTGGGCAGGGTGACAGTTCTGCCTCCTTGTAAATCATTCTCAGTAATTCCTGAAAGGGTGCGAGGCTGTTGGGGGGCCGGGCGAAAACTGTAAATCTTTCACTTTTATTACCCCCTGAACATATGCTGCAACGCTACCAGTCCTGCATCCTTTCTTCTTCCTCTCCTTCTTCTCAGCAAAGATAACCCACAGCTGAAACCAGCCGACGCTCTCTGCGGCTCAAAATCTTCCTCTTCCAATCCCTTCTGGTCTTTATCAGTGGTCTTTATCATTTATTTTCTAATTATCAAACCCTGCTATTTCAGGGTTTTTTTTCCATCCCGTGATAGACATTGAAAACAATCCAGAAGAAGACATAGCTCTCTGATTCTTTTTGTTTCAGCAAAGTGCGAAGACAGACCCAGCAAACAAAAGATGATAATGTGGTTTATTTGAATACAATACAATCCCAGTTGGAGAAAAAGACCCACATGTCGTTTATTTCATAGATCATTCTCAAAAATGCACATCCCACATCATGGCAGTTGTTTGGCAACTAAGCAGGATAAAAATCGACAGAAATTATCATGCAATATTACCTTTGTATGTTGCCTGTTATATGCCCAATTTAAAGATTTTCTTGTGAAATTCCAAAAAGTTGTTATTTATGGATAACTGATGTTCAAATCCCTAAAAGGTTGCAAAATGTCAGAGCGGCTGTAACCTTTAAAATGCACAGATCATTTGTACGCAGATACAAAGCAATATATCCTGTAACTATACTGCCACAATAGAGCACAAGAATATGTACATCTTCATTATTAATACTCCAAACAAAAGTCTATCTGCTCTCTGTTGTTTAAACACTGGCGTGCAGGAGGAGATGTAATGCTCGCGATTTAGGGGGAAATGAAAAGAAATAGGCAGTGGAACATTTTCACACAGTTGAGGAGGAAATAAACGCCACCCTTTATCAAAATGGATTGGCGAGGTAAGGCTTGGTGGAAGAACAGAACAATCACGGGAACAAATATGATTGTATCTTAAGGCAGCGCCTTTATTTGTCACCATAAAGCTTCCCAATCACCCCCCCCCAAAAAAAAAATACTAATGTTAGTTCCAAATCTGCACAGGCCCTATTTCCTCTGAATTCCTGTATATTTCAATGGGTGATTGATTGCCAGGGATTTTTTTTTCTGGAATAAGGATACCTTGTTCGCTTTTTATTGGTAGTTGAATGCGAGTCCTTCCATTCTTTCGGGAATACTGTCTCCACTGCTATATGGAAATGTCTGAAAAACAGCAAGATCAGGTTTAGGACAGCATTGTCTACAGACAAAGGGGTGAAGGATATATTCTAGAGACTGCGTGGAAAAGGCACCTAGGCTGAGGGGGAAGCTGCTTTATGATGAATTGATTCACAGGTAAGCAACTGCGAGGCAGAAAGCCACCTTTAAACCGCAGGTTAATATAATGCAAGGAAATATATATGATTTATTCCTCTCAAGGAGGCGATGCTCGTTAATGTCGCTCTCTCTCGCCGGCGACCGTGCGGATATGGAGACCATCCACATCTACCTCTTCAAAAGCAGATTCGTATTATTCACCTTTTTCTTTTTTTTTTTTGAGAAAGTGTCTTCAGGTATTATCGACAGATTGAGCCCGAGCTGCCCTGCGCTTCTTTTCAGCTGATTTCACGTTTCCACGAAATAAGCGGCTCGGGAGGAAGAAGCACGAGAGGAACTTTTTCTTTTTGACTCTTGGATCGTAAATCACATTAATTTGTTGTCTTATCGTAACAGTGGCGTTTGCCGTGATTTATGTGGTTTTCAACTGTACGGCTTTATTAACCTGCAACGTTATATTAAACATGAATTCATATTGGATGGTTCAAGGGATTCCCAGGCTGGATAGGCAACAAGGAAACAGGCTAATGCCTATGTGTCCCTACTGTTTGGATACTTCTCTAGTTAACTTGTATTTGGATATCTGTAACTCGTGAGATTATTTTTTTCTCTCTTTAGGTGTTTTCTATATAAACATCAGGCCTTAGTCGCAAAGGCAATAAAAGCTTATGGATCCCCATTTGGCAAACAGAACCGAAATTGCTTGACAATAAATTAAGCTTTAATTTATGTGCATTGCATCTTTACGAACTATGTACTCTTGATCGTGTATGTTTTACCATTTAGCCTCTGCAGAATGGCTGCAGAATTTCTAAACTGTATCAGCACTATAGCAAAAACATTTTGGTGCAAGAAGGGAATTACGCACCATGTGAGCAGCCCGTTAGTTTTCCTCGCATTTTACCACCAACAACAGCGAGTTGAGGTCCATCATCATGTTGGACCTCGATCTATTATCAGCGACTATTATTTGGTGCATGTAACAGATATTTACCAGCGATAACAACACGCCTCTCAAGGTCGTTTAACTTGAAATATTGGCCGACTTTGAAGGGATAACCAGGACAAACGACTAACTGAGATAATAATACTCCACACTGAGTCCGGCCCTTTGTGTGAAGCAAACTTACCGTAACAACGCGTAGGCGAAAAACAGAGCTGTTTGAAAGGAGGACCATGTCGGTTACTAGTAGCCCAATGCGCCCAAAAAGCACTTGAGGCGAAGATTATCGACCATCTTTAACAAAGATTCCCCATCCAAAGGATCTCACATCTCCATCATCATATATTTTTTTTAAAGTATTCATCCTCTAACGTAAAGCAGGGAAAGAGCGGTGGTTTCCATAAACACGGCAAAAAAATTAACTGAAGATTAATTTTCTGGGGTTTCATTTCTACTTTTCCTCGCCGTCGGCCGAGCATCTTCTGCTCTGGTTTCAGTCGTCGCTGAAAAGCTGCTTTGAATTTTAGCCGAAAGTCTGGTCTACTTGAAGCCAAAGTGTTCGTTGTTCATTAAACTTTGGCTTAATGCTGAATGACCCGAGGGTCAAACGAAAAAGGCTTATGACTGCTAAATATTTGGCCCGGCTCTTTGTAGAAAAGTGCACATGTAGGACTTTTCTCTCTCAGGCAATTGAAAGCAGAGAGTTTAAAACAAGTCATATTGTAATATGTATCTCAGTATTCCAATAAAAACAGAATTTAAAAGGCAGTGATTGTCCGGGAATACTAAAACTAGTTTTTTGACTTGAACTTTTTTTTAGATCAAATTACATATTTTTTCTTGTATTCTATTTTAAAAAGATGTGGAGATAAATAGGTCTGATGTTAATCTTTATTTTGTTAAACAATATGCATCGAATTTAAGGCCCAAACTTGGCTGCGATCTAAATGGAACAAAATCACTAATGAGAAGACATTTTACTTAATTTTATTTCCCTTCCAGGTCGAGGTGAGAGCAGTGATGAATGCGTGAGGGAAATAAAACCGATCTACGCAGATTTCGGTGAGTAACACTTCTTTAATGAAGGCAGCAGACAACACAGCCAACTGCTAACCAGGTGAAAGGGTGATTTGTTATTAGGTTGCATATTAACGCTCTCAGTTTCACAGGAGGCTTAAATCACGAAAACAGACATGAGGGATGACTTTAACCCAACCTGGACGCGTAATTATTTACGCAGGCCAGAGCCCTATTTGTATATGCGCCTTTCTTTTCCTTTGCAACAGAGACGGTCACATGAAGCCTAATGAACTAAAGATTGCTTTTTACAACGAAAAGAAAAAAAGGAAGAAAAAAAAAAACATAATGCATGTTTGCAATCTTTGCACATTCTTCTCCAAGATAACAGATATATAAATAGGAAAATATAAAACTAAAATTAGGAAGAATTTCACCACTCTATCCCACGATTTCCACATTTCAACCGGGTTATCGGATGCGCCTTCGCCAATGTTCCCTGCCTCTTTTTAACCAGCGAAGATAGCTCCAGTCTTTCACCTCGGGGTCCGGCTGCAGACTCGCACTCAGCCGGAATGGAGGCGTCATTTATAAACCGGGTCTCTGCGTGGCAGAAGTCGCCGTGTATGAAATTCTTTCCCTTGCCTTCCTCCTACGCGTAGTTTTACACTTCTGAGGGCTACGAGTCTTGAGGAGTGTTTTGCTTTTCATTCCTCTCGGAGGCCGTTTACAACCATAACATTTGCGGTCATAAATTTTGCCGCGGTTCACACTGACAGGTGCAATTGTTATGCACGGCGCACACTGCACCACCTCGAGCCACCAGCATACAGTACAGTGGCCCTTTGATATTTTTGTTTGGGCTCGGTTAAAATGCTGACATGCTTTCTCCGCTGTATTCGTAAAACAAATGTAACTGCTATCAAAATCATCCACTAGAATTTTTGGCCTTTTTCGCCGAATCTTTTTTTTTTGTAAACAATTAAAAGTAAATTTTGAATTAATGGTAAAATAAGGGGAAACCAACCAACTAGCCAGAATATATGAGTTGAAGCATGGGTAAAAGCTGATGAAATATTATATTTACTTCCCAGCCCATTCAAACTCTCTCTCCCAGTCTCTCTATCTAACACATATACTCACACACTCATATACACTGCTATCACCTCCCCTACATTTCTGATACTAACATTCATAACAAACAGTGGAGGGCTCCTATATTTAGCCTCTCTTGGTGCGTAATCATGTGATCTAACCTTGGTGGGCTATATTTCTTCTAAAGGGAACAATGCATGACGGGCTTCGTCAGGCCTTGTGATTAGTGAAAGGGGTATTGTGTGGATGTGTGTGTCAAACGCTGAATCAGCTTATTTCTGAGAGGATCCTAAAGCCTCCCAGAGGGTCATTTTGGCGCAAGTTAAACTTTAACTGTTTTGTGCCAGAAATGAGGCAAGCGGAGGTTTGAGGGGCTGCATAGTTGATGTATCACTGTTATAGAGAGTGTGGAGACAGTATGTAATTTCTAATTTAATAGCTGCTGTAGTCTATAGCAGCCTGAGTCTGAGCGATCCCCCTGTGAATTGGTTTATTCAAACCTCAAATATCAAAGATTGATTGGAATAATGTCAGGAAGGATGCATGTATGATGACTAAAGGCCTTATTCACGAGAGTCCAGATCAGCCTGATATATTTTCTCTTTATAGGTCACAGACCGGAGCGACGGTGGGAAATACCAATCACGTGAATAAACAACACCCATGCCATTGGATAGAGCTGCACTGGCTTATTG
>CM029122.1:11859574-12314574 GCA_016859345.1 Istiophorus platypterus | reverse complement strand
TCAGTAATTATTTTACCAACTTAACTTATATTTTGTATACTTTATATCTAGTTGGCTGAATCCCTTGTTCAGAATTGGCTACCACAGGAAGTTGGAAGAAGATGACATGTACAAAGTCCTACCAGAGGATGCATCCGATAGACTTGGGGAGGAACTACAGTGGTAAGACAATAAATGTCTTTTGTTAATTCAGTTTGTTAACTTTTGAGGTATTTGCCTGTATTTTAGGATTATATTGTTGAAATGTACTACTAACTTTAAAATGTTCTTTTTCTCAGGGAAATGTTGCCTATCAACATAAAGTATTTACTGAATAATCATAGATTCTTGTGAATTCAGACACCACAGTAATCTGTATTTTACAGAAAGTCAACCTTTAATATCAAGGTGATCAGTATAATCCAGTTTTCAAACCTGGTCAGGATCAGGGTAAAGAACCTGGGTCAGATTTAGATCCACATTAAGCAGTGGTTTATCCATCACAATTGTGTCACCTTGAATTTTATTACAGATTCCTAAGAAGTTGAACTATTCTGCTTGTTGTCTCTCAACAGCTCCCATACTGAGAATATGGGTTTTGCAACCCCTGCAGATGTAGCTTTTTAGGCCTGTCAGTACCAGCAAGGCCCTTAAGACCTCCTTAACTTGACTGCCCCACTTCTCCCCACCTCAAAGGTTTTCAGGAGGACTGACAAAACCACTCTCCTGTCATTCACAGCACTTGCTTCCATGATGCCAGTTAATAACACGTGTCTCAGGTTTATGTCAGATACGCCATTCTTGACAAGGTTTCTAGTAGTGTCCAGTTGGATCTTAAAAGTACCCGCGAGGGACGCCACTGCTTCAACGAAGGGAGTGAATCCTCAACTACGACTAGGAGGCGATACCAAGAGTGTAGTGGCCGACCAGAGACTCACGATGTCCTCACCGCTGGCACCTCTCACCCTGGGGTTGGTCTCCCTAAATAGCAGAGACACCACCCCCTCTGAGGGAGTCAGCCAACAGAGTTGTCATTCTGTCTGGAGGGGAACCCGATTATATTTAGACAGTAGCCTTCAACTGTGGAAGCAAATGAGAGGGGACTCCTCCCCAACACTGATCATACTACAGGTTCAGGAGAGGCCAGATACTGCCAAGTACTCTGTGATTGTATTTGTGAACACGGTGTAACTCCTGTTACTCCTCCTCCTACTGCTTTTAGGAGCCCTTTGTGGTGAGAGCTTGGCTTGCTTGCTTGGCACAAAGGCAAGCTTTTTTAAATATGGGTCCTCCACTGGAACATTAAGTGATTTTGGAAAGTATCAAGACCTCTTCTCTTTTTGCACACTTTATTGTGTTTTAGATTTCATTATAAATGAATAGAAGCAAATGGGATGTACCTGACCACAATTTTTCAGTTTAGAGACATTAGAGGCAACTCTCAAGTTGAGGGGGGATCAATGCTCAAAATGGAAGAGTATAGTAACTTATAACTAAGGCCAATGATGAATGATGACACGTACAGTTCCAATTGTTAGATACAGCAGCTACATTATTGTGAAATTTGTAATAAAGTGTGGCAGGGAAGAGAGAATAGTCCAACAAAGGAAATCTCTTTTTTTAATAATCCATACCCAGATAGAATTCTACTGTTATGATAGAGCGCTAGAAATAATTGACTACCTTTCTAAACAGGCTACTTTGCTGTGCAGCAGCATGAATGTAGGCATCCGCATATTAAATTCTGTAGTGGTACAAGATTTGTCCCTGCTCAGGTAATATCCACACCCACAATATATGGATTATGCTACTTGAAATATACAGAAGTGAGTTTTTCTTCTGATTTCATAATGGAAATTATATAGTGGTTTCCATTGCTTTCTTGGAAATCGCCAGCCATGCATTATTTTGAGTGAGTTTGCTTAGTTGAAGATGACTGACTGGAGGTAACCATGGCTTTTCTCTTCACTTCCTCATGCTTGTCAAAGGTACTGGAATCAAGAAATTAAACAGGCAGCAAAAGAAATGCGCCCACCAAAACTCACCAAAGCTCTTGTTCAGTGCTATTGGAGATCATACTCACTCATTGGAATATACATCTTTATAGAGGTACAGTGAAGTCACACAGTGAAACCACACATCTGCAGTGAGCAATGCTGTATCAAGAATCAAGATTTTTTTCAGTGAGGCTCATCCACTTATCTGCCTTACATCCCATTTTTTTTTTCTTTTTATCAGGAAGTAATCAAAGTCATTCAGCCAGTGCTGCTTGGGAAACTAATTGAGTACTTTGAGAGCGATGACCCCATCGACACGGCTGCAGTCTATGAGGCTTACAGCTATGCTGCAGGCATCTCTCTATCAACCATTGGCCTGGCTATCCTTCATCATCTCTACTTCTACCACGTTCAGCGAGCCGGCATGAAGATCCGCGTGGCCGTGTGCCACATGATCTATCGGAAGGTCGGTCATTAATGATACATCTATGTATGAAATGTCATCCTCTGTCATGTTCCCGTGGTTTTATAACTTAATGTAACATGTTTGCTCTGCAAAGGCTTTATGTCTTAACAGTACAGCATTGGCCAAAACTACCACAGGACAAATTGTCAACCTCTTATCTAATGATGTCAACAAATTTGATGAGGTGATTATCTGAAAGTAGCTATAGACGTTCATATTGTCTCTTATATGTACATGACTTACCAAGTCAATAATCCACACTATACGTGGGCAATATTTCTTTTTATCATTTTATTACAGGTAACCTTATACTTGCACTTTTTGTGGATTGGCCCCTTACAAGCAGCAACTGTGATACTATTGTTGATGTATGCGATCGGTCCATCATGCCTTGCGGGAATGGCTGTCTTCTTCATCCTGATGCCAATACAGACTATGTTTGGACGTCTGTTCTCTATACTAAGGTTGGTGGTCATGCACCAGGTTTATCAAATAAGAATAATTGCAAAAAGAGTATGTTGCACTGGTGCCATTGCTGCAGTATGTGTCTGCGTCTGTGTCTGTTTTAGGGCTGAAACAGCAGTTTTAACAGATGAGAGAATACGCACAATGAATGAAGTCATCTCTGGGATCCGTGTTATAAAGATGTATGGGTGGGAGAAGCCTTTCGCTGCGTTGGTGGATGAGGTCAGAAGGTAGATCGGTTCCTCTTCATATCTGTTGTAATTTTTGATGAGACTGTTCAGTCATGATACAAGAGCATAATAATATTATGTTTTGCAAGTTTTTCATACAAATAAGTAGTTAATAAGAAAAGTAGCAAGAATGTTCAAAAATGTCCTCTGGTGCAATAATTAAGACGTTTTTAGAAATTCCTGTATCTGCACAAAAGCTTGCTTTCTACTGAATTTCAGCAAAATATTTTTAACAAGTTTTTGTAGTATTCTGCTAATTAGTAAACATATAAACAAACAACTGGCCATGTATGATGCCAAAAATGAGAATGATAATATACATAAACAGCATTTATTGACAAACGTGTCTTGCTATCGTACAGAACGGAAATCTCCAAGATCATGAAAAGCTCCTACCTGCGTGGCCTTAACATGGCATCTTTCTTTGTGGCCAGCAAGATCATCATCTTCATCACCGTGTGTGTTTACGTGCTGACAGGAAACAAGCTGTCGGCTAGCAGGGTGTTCATGGCTGTTTCCCTGTACGGGGCAGTCAGACTCACCATTACGCTCTTCTTTCCCTTTGCCATAGAGAAGGTCTCTGAGACTCTCATCAGCATTCGAAGGATTAAGGTAAATGTACCATAGACAGAAGCCGTTATTATGTGCAGTGTGTGTTGATTACTATATATATGTAAACTGAAACTCTAAATGTGATTCTTCCCGCAAGAATTTTCTTCTTCTGGATGAAGTGGCTCCCCAGCATCTAGGACTTCCTGTGGCAGAGAAGAAGGACTGTATGGTGAAGATTCAGGATTTAATATGCTACTGGCATAAGGTCAGGAACACTGTGTGAAATGTCTCTCTCACCCTATTATCTTTAAAATACATCACATGCAGCAATCCCCAGACTCCTTGAGGGTCTAAGTTTAGATAGTGTCATATGCTACAGATTTTTAAGCCCATGGGAAAAACTCATGATTTTGTGCAGTCAACCAGACTTTAACTGACTCGTGGCACATAGCAGTGTTTCATTTGCTTTTTCTTGCAGACGCTAGAGACTCCAACTTTACAGAACGTGTCTTTCACAGTGAGGCCCAAGCAGCTCCTGGCAGTAATTGGACCTGTCGGGGCTGGAAAGGTCAGGTCTGTTCCCTAGTCTCAGGTTTATAGTCATGCACAAACATGATTATAAACTTGGGACATTAAGTAAGCCTGAATAGTTCATGCATTGAAAGCAGCTGTGCTTGCCACCAGTTTTAGCAGTTGAATGCCTTATAAAATGTTAGTTAGGACATTAAAGTTGATTGATACAATTGAGAAATTAAATATTTTGACATATACAATGCTAAGATTCCTTAATTTTACCATAAATTAATCCTAAACTCTCTAGTGCTATTACAATGATAGCATTGAGGCCTAAAAGGCAGCTAGCAGAGTAATATATATGTGAACAACGGTCTTTATGATAGTTCCTTACTAACCGCACAGTTGTGAGCGTTATCTCTATCTTCTTATCTAACTCTCGGCAAGTAAGGATATTTCCCAAAATTTAAAGAAATTCTTTTCTGTGTTTGTGTGTGGATGTGCATATGTCAGTCCTCACTCCTCAGTGCCATCCTTGGCGAACTGAGTCAGGAAAGTGGTGTGGTCAAAGTCAAAGGAGAGCTGACCTACACTTCTCAGCAGCCCTGGATTTTACCCGGTACGATTCGAGGAAACATCCTTTTTGGCAAAGAGCTCAACCCCCAGAAGTATGATAGAGTTCTGAGAGCCTGCGCCCTCAAGAGAGTGAGAATCACTTCGAGTTCATGCCCCGTTGTATTTTCACACTATGTGGGCCAGTTATCTGCATATTTTAGCACATCTAGCTTGTAGTGGCCTCGGTGTAAATGTGAATAACTGGTAAAGGTGCATTTGCGCCTTGCTCAGGACATTGACCTGTTGCCAGGCGGTGACATGGCGATGGTGGGGGACAGAGGGGCCAACCTCAGTGGAGGACAGAAGGCAAGGGTCAGCTTAGCCAGGTGTGTTCAATAACTATTCAGTATGCCATTTTTGTCTTTGGTGTCAGTGACAGAGATAACCTCCCTGTGTGTGTGTGTGTGTGTTTTAGAGCAGTGTATCAAGATGCCGATATATACCTGCTGGATGACCCGCTCAGTGCTGTGGATGCTGAGGTGGGCCGGCACCTCTTTGAAGAGTAAGTCTTGTAAATACCATTTTCCCAATTATTTTTCAAGGATATATCCAGTGCCAGGCACATTTCAGTTAATCAGATGTCATTTATGATGTTGATGAAAATATATTAACAGTTTTTTTTTTCATTTCTGCCCAAAAATATTTGTTTGGCTCAGGTGCATTTGTGGTCTTTTGAGGAAGAAGCCTCGTATCTTGGTTACTCACCAACTACAGTATCTGAAGGCTGCAGATCAGATAGTTGTCTTAAAGGAGGTATGTGCATGTGTTGCTTTTTTTTTTTTTTTAACAAAGTTTTCAGGTTAAAGAATTGTTTTCAGGTGATAATAAAACAGAAGTAAGACAATAAAGGAGCTGGTACTGGTTATGATGCTCTACGTACTCTTAGTATTTGCCATTCAAATAGTTTTATGAGCGTCCAGGGCAGTTCCCTAACTGATTACTCTAAAATGTTCAGTGATTGATTTTTGGCCAATGGAGGGCAGAAGGGGTAGAGAACGAGCTGACAGTTGGATGGTTCTGCTAATGTGCTAGCAAACAATTGCCTGCAGTACTTAGACTCCCAGGTTGTCAGAGTTTTCTAACTGTTTGATGAGATAGGGCCAATACTCACTGTCCTTTCAGTTCTGGTTTGGTCTTTTTTGACTCCTGGGAAAAAATATAGATACACACACACAAACACACAAAAAACACAGACTGTAAAATTAATGAATTTTTTTCTATAAACAAAAATGGGTTGATTTACCCCACAATCTTACGTCTTCTTTCGAAATAGCCTCCATTAGGATATCATTCAGTTAAAAAAGTTCTAAAGGTACATGCATAGGCAAAACAACTGCAGAGGCCACAACTTACATAAATATTATTTTTAATTGGTAATATTGGCAGGGGTACATGTTCATTTGCTCAAATATCATGTCACTTACACATGAGGGTATTGCCATGACTGTGTATGAAGTCTTGTGCTGTTAACCATCTCTCTTCTCTCTTTGTCAGGGCCAGATGGTTGCACAAGGGACCTACAATGAGTTGCGGGGCTCTGGACTAGACTTTACCTCACTGCTTAAGGAGGAGGAGGGTCAGGAGGATGGGAGCCAAGGCACTGGTCCCGTTACTGGGACCCTCTCCCGTGTCCCCCATACACTCTCTGACAACTCCATGTCCTCCATGTCTTCCCTTTCCTCCTCTCGTTATTCTTTGAGTGAAGGAACTGACCCACTTGCTGCGGTATGTATATTTCAAATCTTTTAAGTACATAAGTGAATAGTCTAAGCAGCTAAAAACAGTTTTCATCAAGCTTTAGGCATAAATGTATAGAAATCTCAGGGGAGGAAAGGCCTGTTGTGCACCCTTTCGGCCACTAGAGAGCAGAAGATACTCACCTTTCCCTGTTAATTATTGCTTGATTGGAAGTGTTGCTGAATGACTGGTGCTGACACAAGTGTCTATCTGTAGGTAGTGCAACCAACAGAGGAGGAAAGGCGCTCAGAAGGAAACGTCGGCCTGCGTCTTTATGTGAAATATTTCCTTGCAGGTGCTAACTTCCTGGTCCTCCTTGTCCTGATTTTACTCAATGCCCTAGCACATGTGAGTTACTTTCTTCTATTAATGTGGTGTGTGTTTTCCATCAGTTTCGGAAAAATACAGCACATTATTCACGTCCGATGAATTTTTATATAAAACTGAATTATCTAATAATTGACAGTCAAAATAAGTAGTTTTTTCATGTGTTTATTCTTTGCTGTGATATAATATTTAATGTAAAAAAAAAACAACAACAACAACATTTTTTTCTGTTTGCTTGTTTTCATGTTTATTTAGATTACGTTTGTCCTGCAGGACTGGTGGCTCGCTTGCTGGTGAGATTTTGTTTCTTTTCACCCTGTGGAAAACAGGAAGCCTGCAAAAAATGAGAATAACAGGTTTTGTAAGCCAAACTGACATATTTTCCCAGACTGGAAATGGTTGATAATTTAATAGAAGACTGAACCAAACTGTTTTTCTTAGTATTATTTGTCACTTGTTGAAACTGACCTTGTGCCTCAAGATAGGAGGAATGTGTTTTGTCTAGTACCTTCACGTTGCAGCTTTATTTCCTCTTTGTGTTTACTTGTCCTTGTGGATTTTTGTCTCTTTTGTGGCTGACTTGCAGGGCCTCTGAACAGAGGCACATCAATGTGACAGAGCACCTCAATGGCAGCTTTCCTCAGCAGCTGGACCTTGACCTGTACCTAGGTGTTTACGCAGGTGAAGCTCACCGAGCTCTCAATACGCAGCCATTCAGTGAACAGACCCACAGTTCTTTGGCTGTGGCCCAAGGCCTTCAAGGCCCAGTGTATGTGTACATGGGCCTCAGCTGTACTGAGAGATAGCGGTGCCTTTCTTGTTTGCTGCTGTTGTATAGCTCTGATTGTCTCTCTGTGACTCCCATCCTTTTCACTCTTTAGGGCTTTGTATCCACAGTGATATATCAGCATTCAAGCCAAAAAAAACCAAAACACAATTGATGGAAAGATAAAGTTGAATCTATCTGTTTTTACTCAATAATTTCATTTAAATGAACGCTAATGATAGCTAATCTTGTAACGGGATAGCAGTGTAGTGTTCTGATGGATTTTTCTTCTCTGCTTTTATCAGGTTTAACAGCCACTTCAGTTGTGTTCGGCTTCCTTCGCAGCTTGGTTTTTTTTAATGTCCTGGTGAGCTCAGCCCAAACCCTGCACAACAGCATGTTCAATGCCATCCTCCGGACTCCGGTACACTTTTTCGATATCAATCCAATCGGTAGGTGGCAATCAACCTCTCATTTAAATAACTGATGACTGATAACTTATTTCTAGCATGGCCAAGGTTATACTGGAATGATGAGCTGATTATGAGATGTTAAAATCCAGCTGCACCTGGTATAGAAGCAATTGTTGTAACATCTCACCACTAGAGAGCAGACTGTTACTTATTTTGTCAGTCTATGATTCACTTTACAAACATCTATATACTTAACCTTAAACTCCATAGTTTGTCAATGTTATCGAGCTCTGTATGATATAACAATTTACTCTTTAAAATGTTATAATTTTCATATAAAATTCCAAAAAAGGTTTTCATAATCAAAGATTTCATATGAAATGCACACATAATATGATAGAATATTGATTATATGATATATAATAGAATTAATATCTGATTGATATTAATTAGTGAATCTGATTTTTATAATAGTATAGAAAATATAAATTTGGTCAAACAAGCTTAAAGATAGTTAATTGTTAGTTTATTGGGTTTAAAATGTGACTGTGAATGAACTGTCATTAAAAAAGACAAATCTGGGAAGTAAAGCCTGTGTCACAAAAGAGGCCAATAAATTCAAAAACCTTTATTAAGACTCACTATTTAGTCATAATGTATTAAAATTGAGCTAAGAGAGTGCTATCTTTATTGTGAGACGGAACAAAAGAAGCAAACAGTCATAGAATAAATAGTGTTTGCAGTAGATCTGAGACAGTGTTGTGCTTGGACTAGAGTGCTATGTAAATACAGACATATTTGTCTTGTGCGCTGTATCAGAAATCTTTGATTATTTCATTAGCTTTGAAGCTGTAGCTTCTGGGTCACTGGAGTGGACATGATTTTAAAAGTGAGCAAACACTCCAAATACATCCGACAATACTCAAGAAGGGCTACTGGTTTTTCTTCAGATGTGTTCTGCGCCACATTTAGAAATAAAAACCACTAAAACTGAGAAAACAATCCAGGATTTGTTTGAATCCTTTGCTAAACATTTTTGCTTCTTGTTAATGTATGTCTATGATTTTGTGGTATTAATTAAAGACCTCCTTTAATCAGGTAAAATAATGTCATTACAATCTGTCATTCACATCCAAAGTCAACTGTCAAGTGGCCCACTTTGATAACTTTAATTTTTCTGGAGCATTGTTCACCTGTCAGCAGATAATTACTCAGCCTAATCTCTTCATAGTGACATGCGTGTACGACACAATCAGCTCGGGTGGGAATTCTCAACAAGAAGGGAACTTGTGTCTGTATAATGAGTCATAATAAGCTGGTAACACAAGTCTAAATATGATTTGAGGGTGTTCAGGAGCTTGCGGTTTCTGCTGGCATTAGAAGTGGGTGTAGCGACAAAGCTTTCCTTTGCAAAGCTGTGTTTGGAGCAAACACCGAAGGTCTTAATCTTTGGCTTTTGTTTTTGGTGCTGCTGTTGTGTTATGTATCGGACTACCTGGCAGCTTATCTGGGTGTGCCTTGCTCAGTAATATACACACAGAAGAAGAACAAACACTTTGAATAATATAATAATCTGTTTAATAGTGCAGCAAAGGAGAGGCTTAACAGAAACTGCTATCTGATTGCTGTTGTGCTGATATCAGTAACCATTGTATGACCAGTCCAGTCATTACAGCTCGGCCTCGAGGCTGGCAAACAACACCGTGTGTCTGACTGGATTTATAGACAACCGTCCAAGAGATTGTGTGTCTTTTGTCCCATGTCCAGTCAACAGTAGATTAAGCATGAACCTGACCTTTTTTTTTTTAAATATATGCAATATACATTAGTTTCACTAAATTATGGTGGTTTTTTTTCTTCTACTACTCTGTATTTTTTGATTTGATTCACTAAGTTAAGCTGAACGTTATAAAAAAAAAGAGAAAAGAAAAAAGAAAAGACCAGGACAAAGACAGCTGTTGTCAGCTCTGCCGGTTCCTCTTCCTTCTTAACGTTTTGCTTCTGTCTAAAAGATTTTTTTTTTTTGCCTTTACTGAATAACTGTCACCCTGGTCATAGTCACTTCCTCTCACACACTCATGAATCGCCACAAGTGCGAGTAATTTGTAATTGTGTGCCTACAGTATGTGTTGTTAAGGATTTGACAACTGTTTACATGTGTAAGTGATAGGTGTGCTGCTGCTGAACAGGCCCAGTGTTTGATAGCTGTCTTCAGAGTTAAAGGTTACCATTTCAAGCATCGCTGCACAAAAGTCTTATTTGTTAGTCTGTGAATGTGGTTTATAACAATAGACTACAGCAGTGGTGAATTATGATTGATGGAGAGGCACTGTAGCTCTTCTGTATCAGCCACTGAATGCCTCTACACCATTTGAATCATGATTCTGTGTTATCTTTTGTGCTGTGTGGAGATAGTTGATTTCCAAGCTGGGGCTTTTGGTGATTAAGACCTTTATATTTTGTAACAATACTATTTGATAAGTTTTAAGATAGCAAGATAGTATTGATAACACTACAGACTGCTATTTGCTCTATTATATGGATTTATATAACTTAATATATTCATGTTGCACAATTTTAGCAATATATACAGTCTTGTTACAGCTGTTCATCCAAATTTGATTCAGTTAGAGCAGCACAGACAGCGGTGGATGTGTTGAGCTGATGTTGATCCCTGTAATTTAGTGTCATTGAGTGGGCTAATCCCCTCAGAGACTGCAGGCCAGGGCTTCAGCTCATCAGCACAGTCAAGGAGTAGAGTTTCAGTCAACACACAACGCGCACACGCACACGCACACACACACACACACACACACACACACACACACACACACACACACACACACACACACACACACACACACACACACACACACACGCCTCTACCGTCCCCCTCTCACATCAGCATTGTGGGCCATCTCAGTGCTGGGTGTCACTCAGTTGCTGTTGACGCAGGAAACTTTAGATCTTCTGTAGTCAGTGATGTGAGATTCTAATTGTGTCTACAGAGGCACTGTTTTGAGTGTCTGTATTTCAGGTCTGGGTTGCAAGAGTGTTAAGAGCAAAGTGGAGGAAGTACTGCAGAGAGGATGATGATATCGAAGTGTGTAAATTGAATGTGGAGATGGAGCCTTGTGTGTGTGTGCAGTATGGCTGATAGGGCTCCCCCTCGCTCGGCACTTCCACTATTTAATTGCATGAAAGGGAAGGAGAGGAGATTGCAGGAGCCTGGCGGTGTGAGCGAAGAGAATGGATTTAGAATGTATTAGTATTGGCAGCAAGGCGCCGGCGGTGGGAGGCTGCCCCAGGCTCCTGGGCCCTTCATGGAAGTGCAGGTGAGCTGTGCCACCTCCAGCCTTGGCAGCCCCCTCCCCAGTATTCCTTCATTATCGCACTTGCCTCACTGAAAGGCCCCTCCAACTGCACTGGGGCCCACACATGGAGCGTCTCTGAGTCGTCCCCTTATCTTGATGTTTACAGGGAACAGCGATTTGCCACACGCCTTGCTCTAGCCGGACCCCACTGTTCCAGTTCTTTAAGTGTGATTGGGGGCCCTGCTCGACTAATATCTCCACCTAAGGGGCCACCTTAGTTGGGAGGGCTTGATATTTCCTGAGCCTTAAAAAGTGGTGCAAATCACCCCTGGAGTCTTAAACCATGAGAAATTGTTTGATACTAATGCTGCTGATATCCTGAAACGTCTATACCCCTCTTTACACAATAGGTGATATTGTTGACAACCACCCGTAGTGATTGAAGTCATTGTCCCACCCCGATCTTACCTCATAGGCATTTCGATGCAGTGAATGTCTTTGTGTAACTGCATCACTGTAATGTATCCCCTCTATAGTCTGCGCAGGATGGAGAAGGGTCTTTACTTCATCCCCTCTGAAACTCTGTTAACTGAGCTGCTTGTCAAAACAGCTGATAGCTGTCTGATGTTCTGTGCTCTAACACCCTGCAACCATGGTATGATGTAACTCGGAGAAACCTATCCTTTTCTTATTGGCATTGTTTGTCAGATATGCATGAATTTGGGTCATCTATGGCTTAGACAGTAACATTACATAAAATATTATTGGATCTTCCACAAACACAGTTTGACAAGTACTCCCCCCATTCCCAGACTAAAGCAGCGATATTCTTCTAGTATAGTAGCGGCTCTACCCCCTTGCTTGAACCTTCCCCTCGGGATGTCTGTATGCTAAAGGGGCACTCACACTGTGAATAAGATTAGTCTGCCTCCAAGTGTACAACATGCTTACGCCACTTGACTTTGAATCAGTACTGATTTGGAGCATTGCTGGGTTGTTGCGGGGAATAATGCTCTGGCTGGGTTTATGCAATGGCTGTTATGGGAAGCCCGGCCTCGTCTGCATGCATGTTTTTAGGCGGGAGCGGCATTTTGGATAAAGCTGTAAGCTGCTTACGGCCGTGGAGAGAGATGATTACAGGGCCCACCTCCGTAGGACTGACTGAGGAGGCTGGGAGGCAACTTTTAGGTCAGTGGTGCCATGGTTTCACTGTGCCTTGAGAGCGCCATACCACCACACTGCGGCAACGTGCCGCTCAGCTGTTCCCTCTCTCGGTCCTTTACCAAGTCCCACCCTGTTGCACGGCCTTTTCTATGAGCCTAGATAAACTCGTCACCGTGCCTGTGTGGTAAGTTTCACTTCAGTGGGGGTTGCATGTGTGACTTATTTACATGTCATTGTTTGCTTAGTGATGTGTCACACTGCGAGACGATGGGTGGCTTAATTTCAGTACAAAACATTATGAGACCATTTTGGAGGCACTTTGACAGGGAATATACACTAGATAGCGTACAACACAACACATCCACAGCTTGTTCTTTTCTTTTAACTTAAGCCCAGTTCTAGCTGTGGCAGTCCCGTCACTGCTCTGGTACTTTTGTCTGTCTCTGAGAGTCTGGGGGCTTCCTTCAGGGACAGAGATAGAGAAAGCCTTTTCTGTCTTGCTTGCCTTCATGTAGTTTAGTGTGGGGATTGGCTATCACTGACCCTGCAGTAAATAGTGTGTGAACGCAGCTGGAGTGTAATCTTATGTGCTGTGGGATCAGAATAGGGGAGCAAAGTTACTAAAGGAATGACAATAAAGGGCCGCCACAGCACCTACAGAGCACCCGCCAAAATAATGAACACCTGAGCAGATTGGAGGCAACTCAATTAACGTCACTGACACTGCCTGTTAGAACATAAAGGCAGGTACGCAGCTTCTGTTGCCCTTTTGTTTCCAAACAAAAGGTTCCCTCACGTATTCAGCCAAGAGTAGGGCAGTCTTATGAAACGCTAGACAAATAATGATTCATTGTTTAATCTAGATAGGCCTGTGTTTTTCATCTGTGAGTGTATAAGCTCTGTTCTATTAAATTGGAAGGTACTTTGGTAACAGTTGCTCAATAGTCTAGTGAGACTCAAGGAAATTAAAACAAACAAAATATTTTTTTATGGGAGTATCTAAAGGATAAAGCATGCCTTTATTTGACTTAGATATGTTCCTTTCAAATGTCATAGAGGACTATTTTCAGTTTGTTCTGCAAATAACATTACATGATAAGTACCCCAAGTGTTCTCTCACTTTATGTAATAAAACATTACATCACCCTTTTCTATATTAATTCTGATTGTACAAGTTATACACTTCACATCTTTATAACCAATAACTCAACATTTTGCTGTTAAATGTTTGCTTCTATTGTACATAGATCTACTCTGATTTCATCTAATCTGTTCATTTGTGTTGTGCTGTTTCCCAGGAAGAATCCTCAACAGGTTTTCAAAGGACATTGGTTACCTGGACTCACTGCTCCCATGGACGTTTGTGGACTTTATCCAGGTGAGTCTCACCTCGGCAGGTTTGGTCGCTGGCACTGCAGCATGGGGAGGCCATTTCATGCCTGGCTAAACCTGCATTGTGGTCTGGGTCCCCTAATCTGGAAACAATTACTGTAGGATTACCCGCCAGCGCGGCCCAGCGCCTGAACAGATTTAATAAAAGTGTGCACATAGGCTGAGGGCGTGGCTCCCTCAGTGTGACACAACAGAAATGGCATCCTCAGAGAATGTGTATGGGGACTAAGCAAGTGATTGGGAGAGAGAAAGGAACCAAAGAGGAAATAAAGGCCACAGGATGATGGCTCAGATGTGAAGAAAAACAGTGGGGAGGAGAGGAGGGGGTGACAAGGATGATGTGTTGAGTGGCAAAGAGGAAAAAGTGTGATCAGGAGGCGTACAATGTGTTTGCAGGAGTGGAGCTGGAAGTGTGGTAGAGGGGGAAGGGGACAGGTCAGTTGGAACAGATCCAGAGCAGGGACTTGCCCCTCTTAGCGCAATTCACCTAATGTTCTACAGTCTTACAGGCCTGGTAGCCAAGGGCCACCCCGGTGCATAACCAGGTTAGGTTACCAAAATGCCACCCTGCCACTGTGACAGCCATCTCCTACGAAAGCCTGTGGAGATGAGCCAGCTCATGCACCTAGTGTCACAAAGAAGGGAATGTTTGCTGCACAATTCGAGGTAGAGGAGCAGGCGTGGCTCCTTGGTTAGGGCCAAAGAATAGAACAAAGGCGCGCTGAAAACGAATCCCCCCTCCACAATGCCTGAGTGATGTTTGTGGCAGATACCCATCTCACAGTAGACAAAAGCCATCTTAAATTCTGAAAGCACAAAAGATCATTTGCACAAAAGCTTTTTGTCTGCTATAGTTCTCCTCATTTTGATAATAAGGTGAATAATGGCTAGAGTAAAATAATAACTTTGTAGAAGGCCCAAAAGCTCCGACTGAAAACAGTGAAAGTAGACTAGGTCATGACTGAAAACAGACTTGTGTTGCACATGCGTACTCACTGTCCTTCATACATGACTTATCCATTCCAACTTAATAATTATTGCCTTTGTAATTAGGAGATACTAGACGTAGTACTGCTTTAACAATGTTTCCATATTGCAGTGAAAAATAATGTGCAGATAATGAGTGAAGAGCAAACAGTGTTGAAATAAGACTAAATATATCATGTGCAAGCTGTCTCTTCTGATCCTGTGCTGCAGCAGAAAGATAAAGGTGATTGTGATAGTACACAAAGGTAGCATCTTTTGGACAAAACACTTTTGTTTGTGCTGCTTTCTGCTCTTGTTTGCAGGTGTCTTTCATAGAGCGGTCTTTAATGCTTTCAGGAAGGAAGATTTTCACTCTTTTTATCAAAGTATTAGTCAGGCAGAAAAGCTGCTGATCCTGACTATTGTTGCTCATACGCAGAGGGACATTTCCCCATAGTCATTGTTTAAATGGTTGTCAGTGGGGAATAAAGTGAAACTTCATAAACAATGCCCTAACTGGTTTATCTCTCTCTATGGGGAGAGACCGCTTCTGTGTGAGGATTTGCACCAGAGCCTCCTCCTTTACGGTGGGGTAAGCACTTCACAGCCCCTCAGCACTGCCCCCAATACACGCCTAACAAGGGGATTCCCTCTAGCTAGGGGAACCTGGTTACACCCCAGAGCCCTGTTTTTTCCACAGGTCTCATTTAGTAGTAATTTAGTATATTGGGAAAAAGGCTCTTTTTCTCTCCCCTCTTTATGGTCAGGGGACAAAGACAGAAATGTCAATTAAAAACACCTCAGGCTTTTGGGACTGTCAGGTTTTGTGTGGACTTGACCTTTAAATCCTGGGTTGCCTCTATTTTTACAGAGTGGGCAGAGGAGGAGGGCAAGACAATGAGGGGCGAGTACAGGGGTCTTTCAGTGGAGGATTTTGTGTGAAGGCTCTTGACCAAGTCACACCGCTAACTGTGGGGTCCATAGCTACATTCATAGCTCTTCTGAAACGTCCATACAAATTCGGTTTGTCAGGATGGGACTTCACCTGCTCACCCCGTTGATAATACCTTAGTAACATTCATAAATGCTTGCTCATAAATCATACATTACATTACAGCAATAAAACCTATAGACACAGAGAGAAAACAGTTTGCGTGTGTTCGGGAAAGAGAGTGTGTGAGAGCGTGTATGCAAGCACAACCCCAGCACAGAAGACACGCACAAACACAGAGCAAAGATGGCTATTATCTAAAAACACTAGTGGGTGGACCGTTGTGTGAGTCTGTATATTGTGGCACATTGTGTGTCAGGCCTCTTCAGTGGCTTTGTGGGATATGAGAACTGCTGACGTAACCATGAGTGCTGTAGGATGGGATTTCACCAGCTTTCTCTGCTTCTTCACCACGCTGGTGACAGAAGAAGTGAAGAATGCTCTGGCTCCAGGCGTTACACAGGTTAGCCTGAGAAACACAGGAGATGATCCTGTGTGGAAATACATAGGCTGTGCCATAAATCCCCTTTCACCATTGTTTTATGACAGCGCCATTGTCTTCTTGCACAAGGTGAAAAACACAAGTGACACAGAAAGATGAGAAGCCTAGAAAGGAACTTATACAAACACTTGCTATTCACTATATTTTGAAATTAGTGTAAATATAAACCAGAACAACACAAGAAAACCGCATTGTGTGTGCGTGCGTGCATGCGTGTGTGTGTGTGTGTGTGGGCGCGTGCTTAACTTGCCACTCAGCAGTACCACACATGGTCATTTGATGGCGAGCATTGGCCAGCAAAAGCTTCTGGTGTGTGTATGTGTGGTCTCCCATGATGCTGCGGTCCAGTACCTTAGCTGCTTTGACTCAGACATGCAGGCCAGGCCCTGGGTTGTTCGAGCCTGGGAACTTGCATAACAAAGTCTCACTCTCATCTAGACTCTCACCTCATGTCAATATGATGAAGATAATGGATTTTGTACTTACTGTGAGTGACTTTCTTATGTGTGAATTGCTATTTTGTTTTGTATTTTAAAAAGTTTTTATGTTGTTATCAGGAGGAAGAGAAAGAGAAAGGGGCTATGACTGAATTAATAAATTTGCCGGACACCAGTGATTTATAGTAGAGAGGGAGAGAGAAAGAGAGAGAGAGTGAGAGAGAGAGACTGCATTTCAAAGCCTTTCTCTTATTTCCAAAATGGGGTTGGAAATCAGCAGCTTGACTGAGCCCAAATAAGTGACTTCTTTTACCTTTTCACAGCACACAAAGGCCTAATCCTAGGACTACTTGAGCCACCAATGTAGACAGCGACTGAGACCACCACAGTATGTGTCAGACCCTCCTCACCACACACAAAACACATTGACTGCAGCTTTATGAAGTGAAAATGGCCCAGAAAGGGAAAATGTGAAGGAGGTGTCCACAGTCATTTCTCCCAAAGAAAAGCCATAGCATCTGGGCATTTAAAGCTAAAATAAAGCCCAAAGACACAGCAGAATGGATTGGGTCACTTCTATTGTTCCAGAGCCCAAGTGGAACAGCCCTGTTTTGTTTCAGTACCACTGACCCTTGCAACTTATTGTGCGGCTCTGTCACGGAAAGTGTGGTGTAAAAAAAATTCCACCGATGACAGAGAACTTCTTTTGAGGAATTTTCTTTTACATGCGTTCCCCTCATTTCCTGTTTTGTTTGCGCGTCTTTCCCAGTGGCAAATATTGCGCACGGGCAGTAAATAAAGGGAGGATGAAAAAGGGGTTGTAAGAAGCGTACTGATTCCTTGTGTCCAGAGGGATGTTTAATTAAAGGGAAGTGTTTATTTTTTTCTGCGGAACAACAGTCGCTATCATTGCAGAACACAAATATAGCAATTAACTTCAATTTTCTACATTTATTTGGACATCAAAGAGCTGATAGAATCATTGAGAAAATAAAGCAATTAGGGTCAGCAGAGATCTGAATGGTCTTTGGACACAGCAGTGCGCCCAGTTTGCTTGAATGACTGAATCACATGCGTGCGGTAGCTTTCTTTTCTTGCTAAAGAGCAATTAGTGGTAATTCTTTATTTAAACTGTTTGTATACAAAACCTTTCATCCTTTTATCCACTTTTATGTGCAGCGGGATGTGGCTTTGGGAGTTTTCTGTTCCTGTGTGGTTTCATAGGAGATATGGATGTGGTCTGAGGGGGTGAGGTGTGTGCTTGTAGGATCACTTATCCAGAGTCATCTGTGTGTAGTGTGGGTGGGGGCCACGGTGTTCCCGATGCTGACATGATAAGCGGCAGACCACGCAAATGGATCACATCAAACAGGGCCTTGGCGACAGAGGCCCCTGGGAGCAGGAGGAGGCAAGACTCCTATCTAATGGTTCCTGTTCCTCCTCTATCCCCTCAGATGACCCCACTGTCAGATAAGGCGGCCTACCTCGGACCTTCGTGGCCCCTGCTGAAATGGGCCCAATTAGAATTCAAATGAACCAACCAGCAAACATGAATGAGCAGTGTCACTGTGTCACCAAAAGGCAGCAGGGGAGTGAAAGAAAAACACTATATATATGATAACACATTTGTTCAGTTAATATTTGATCCCCTCAAGGGAAGGCTGGATAACATGTAGTAATGGCCCGTATGCCACCATCTCACTTTGCAGTCTGGTAGCCTTCCATCAAGGCTAAGATTGAAACTTATGTACTGTGAAATTCTTGGGATCAGTTGTGCTCAGTAGCTTCCACTTACTGTTTGATTGTGTGGACTCCACTATGGCAATGGTTAGACTAGTAATACCCTCTTATCTCAACTGCAAATGGGATTGAGTGGCTTTTCATCTTAAAACTACACTGAAAGTGATCATGCTTAAATATGTGCTTAAGTGGCAGATAACATCCGCAATTAAGGTGCTAAATTAAATTTTCATCTCTCTGGGTTAGTCTGAGACCACTGAAGGTAACCGTACGATCCTAATCTCCGCGTGTTATGATTCATCTCTGAAGATGTGTCTAATTTCAGGGTGTGAGGTTTCAATTTTATCATCTATCAATCGGATATGAAATATGTAACACGGTATACCTTTCAGTTGAGAAGAAATGGTCCCACACATATTCAGTGGTGGGAGAGGTATTCAGATCCCTTACTTTGGTTTTTAAAGAAAAAAAAATTAAATATCATATGGTAAACACAGTCCATTACTAGTTAAAGTCCTGCTTTCAAAATTCATGGTCCAACTAGAGCAAAAAACATATCAAAAGTATTAAAAGCAAAATGTACTTAAGTCTCAAAAGTAATTTAATGGCCCCTGTGATTGATCTTTATATATACGTTTACTGTATATATAATAATATCTGTCAAATAAATTCAGTTAAGTGGAAATTAAATCACAAGTTATATAGATATACATTCCAGACTGTAAGTATTTGGATAGTTCAACATTTTTGTCCTTTAAACTCTGTCTTACAGCACATTTGATTCAGAACACAATGATGGATACTTAATTAAAGTACCAAGACTCAGCTTTAATCTGAGTGGGTTTACATCATTATAGACAGAACTGTCAGGGAGATATAACCCTTACGGCACATAGTGCCCAAATTGTAAGGGATCAAAATAATTGAACACCTGGCTACTAAATGTTTCCTGGGCGGCTGTGTTTTGTATCAATGATAGTTCATGCACAAAGAGCTCAAATGTGGCTCAGGGTTGATTGAGAGTTGAGAGTTGCCATTTAGAATGAGGTGGAGTTGTCTGCCAATATGAGGTATGAAGACAGAGGAAGATAAAAAAAAAATGAAAAGAGCAAAAAAAATCTATCAGAGACATTTCAAAAGGCTTTGGCAAAAGCCAGCAGTTGGCAAAAAAATCATTTGCATTGAGAAGAAAAATCCTTTTACGACTGCACAACAAGTCAAGAATGCTCTCCGGGATGTAGGCATGCATGTTTCCTTGTCAACGATCAAGGGAAGACTTTATGACCAGAACCTCAGAGGATTCACCCAACTGATGCAAATCCCTGGTAAACCTAAAAAAAAAACAAAAACAGAGAGGCCAGGCTGCAGTTCACAAAAACATACAAAAAGAAACCATTGGAGTTCTGGGAAAAAAGGTCTACTGCTAATGAAACAAGAGTCAACCTGTCAAAATAAAGGAAAAAGGAAAATTGTGGGAGAAAAAAAGGAAAAGCTCATGACCCAAAGCCACCAAATCATCTTTCAAACATAGTGCTTGTTCTGTTATGACACGGGCATTTATGGCTACAAATTAAACTGGCACACTGACATTTATTGATGAATCCGCTGCTGACGGAAACAACACGATGAATACAGAGGTGTACAGGAGCTTTCTGTGAGTTTAGTTTCAGCCAAATGCATCGAACTTGTTGATAAGGCTTCACCATTCAGCAGCACACAGCATTCCTAAGTGTATGGCCAAAGCGGTACGGAGCTTTTCAGAGTGAGGCGGCGGGATACACTCGACTGGCCCAGTCAGTCCCCTGATCTCAGTCTTATTTAGCAGCGGCGCACTTGGAGAAGACCTGTCTAAAGGCAGAGAGACTCCACGACAAGCAAGAGCTGGAGGCTGCAGTGAAGCTCTGGGAGAGCATCACCAGGGAGGATACAAAATGTCTCCTGCTTTCTGTGGGTCAGAGACTTCAGTCAGTCTTTGCCAAGGATTTTCACAAAAATATTAATATTATGAGGATTTTTTTTTTTACTTGATGTGTATCTGCATGTTTACTTTTGAATCTCTTAAATTTGGGCACTATGTGTTATAAAGGTTATATCTCCCACACATTTTTTCCTATATGGATGTAAACACATTCAAATTAAAGCTGAGACTTTGCACCTTAATGAGGTGTCCAATTATTTTATTTCAAATTGAAGAAGAAAAACATGTTAAACTGTCGAAATACCTACAGTCCGGACTCTACTCATGCGAAGAAGAAGTACCCCAAAATTTTACTGAAGTACAGTACTTGATTGAATGTACTCAGTTATTTTCCATCACTGAACATATTAATTTCAGCAACTGGTACGAGGCAGTTAATGATTTTTTTATTTTCAGATGTGGCTTTGCACCTACCTAGTCACTATTGTATTTAATTACTAGTCATTGGTAGTGTAGAGATTGATTTTCAGAGTGTGATTATTAAATCTGTTATATTATTGGCTTTCAGGCATTTAAATGTTATATTATTTGTTTGCTGTTGAGTAGTTTAGTCTATAACAAATCATTATATTTAAGAGGCTAACGATATATCTTGAAAATATAAATATTAATCTACAAAGTAACTAGTAACTAGAACAGTCAGATAAATGTAGTGGAGTAAAAAGTGCAATAATTACATCTGAAATGTAATAAAGTAGAAATAGTAAGGTGTATAAAACTTAGGTACTCATGTAAAGTACCTCAAAATTGTACGTAGTCACTTTTAATTACCACCACTTATGGTTTATCTCAAAATGTGTTTTCTCTTTAATATTGTTGGTCATAATGATCCTTTATCAGACGCTGATTTCAGTTCAGGTATGGGTGCTTTGGCGTCGTCAGACTCATTGCCCCCAATCCTCGCTTAGGCAGCTCTGGTATCCTGGTCTAGCTGTGTCACAGAGCCATTAACACGGGTGATGAGTCACTGTGTTGTTGAGGGCTGTGTGGTTTAAGTGTGATGTATCAGACACCCACAGTGTGGTTCCCAGAGCCCTCTGCCAGTCACTGTGGCCATGCCTGTTGGCTGGCTTCTCTGCCAGGGAAGCTTACCGGCCAGAAGTGTTGAAGGGAAAGCCCGAGGGAGCCAAGGATATGAGCTGCAGTGGCCAAGTGGTAAATTCTCACCTGCTACTAAGTGAGAATTAGCACTGTGATCGTTTTCCTTTCACACTGTGAGTCACATAAGCTCGGTCCCACAACCTGCTGTTACCTTACTGTATGTCCGTGATGGTCTCACACAAATAGAGCTGAAAGAGTTGCTCTTGTTCGCCCTTAAAAAAAAAAAAAAAGCCTCACCGCCCCAGTGGTAGCCCACACAGCAGTTATGCAGCTTTTGACTCTTGCTGTTTGATTAATAATGTGTTCACATTTTTCCCTCTCTCCCAGGTTTTTCTCCAAGTTATTGGAGTGATTGCAGTAGCTGCAGTCATCGTCCCTTGGATCCTTATTCCTGTGGCTCCTCTTCTCGCTGTCTTCCTGTTTCTGAGAAGTTACTTCCTGCAGACCTCCAGGGACATCAAGCGCCTTGAGTCTACCAGTATTTTTTTTCTTTTTTTTTTTTTTTTTTTGTGGGGGCGTGGACATGTCTATTTGTGCCAAAAGACAAAAGCAGACCACAGGAATGCTAATAGACCATTGAAGAAAACCATGGTCATTAGCATAAAGGCTAAAGGTGGTGGTAGCCTATGGCTCGGCCACACGCAGTTTCCTCAGGAGACGGGAGTTCATGACATCATACACAATGGGAAAAATGCCAAGTGGGCATGACTAGGCCATTTCAGGCTTTAGTTTATCTATTTTATTCTGGGCTGTGAGCCAAAATGCACATTGGACAACAGGTTCCATCGTCGTAAAAAGAAAAAGGTTCTATCAGAAAGCTCAGAGGAAACATTTGGGTTTTGTCTTTGGTTTTAAACAACTAACAAATAGAAACAAAAGACCACTCAACTGCAACCTTTCCTTATATCAAAACTAATAGGCGTCAGTGATAGATTTCATGCTTGTATGATGCAATGCACATTTGTATTTCACTGTTGATTGCCAAATCAATAATTTTTCCTGAAAAAATGTTGATTTGGTAATAATTATAGTTAAAACTCTTGATAGTAATAAAGAAAGCATCGACGGTGAAAGACTTGACTGTGGTGTTAAATGCATAGATGCATGTTTGTTTAAATGCCAACAGATCCTGTCTGTATATATTTCTTTTAGCTCGGAGTCCAGTCTTCTCCCACCTGTCTTCCTCTCTCCAAGGCCTGAGCACCATCCGTGCCTACAGAGTTCAGGAGAGGTTTCAGCGAATGTTTGATGAATATCAAAATCTCCACTCAGGTGAAACAAAACTATATTTCACTTAAACATCCCAAAATTCAGGATGTAAACTGCTGTCATACACATTCAGAGCCTTTCAAAATAATGCTTTTATATATTTTTTAGATGAACAAAGCTTAGGTCATGGAGAGATCACATGTGCTATCACATCTCTGTGGTCGTTTTTCTTAACAGAGGCCTGGTTCTTATTCCTGACTACCTCTCGGTGGTTTGCTGTGCGTCTTGATGGAATTTGTTCCATTTTTGTCACCATTACCGCTTTTGGCTGCATTTACCTCAGGGATGGTAATGTATGGGTTTTGGATAAAGAAACGTGACAAACTCTTTACATTATTAGTGAAGCCATAATGATAATACAGAATGCTTAATTGTGTGACAGTATTTTTTCTGTTTATTTTCTGATCCGACAGGATTGGAGCCAGGTGCAGTGGGTCTTGCTCTGTCTTATGCTGTTACTCTCACAGGCATGTTCCAGTGGGGTGTCAGACAGAGCGCCGAGATTGAGAACATGGTGAGAACATTTACATTTGAATACTTTGCTGCAGTTTATATTTTGGTTGGACATCACTAAACACTTTGCTTATTTACCCATTTAACCCATTTTTACAATTCATTCTCTAAAACGTTTGATAAATTTCATGAAAATTATCATGATTGTAGGATTTGCTCCCTAAATCTTACAAAAAAAAAAAACTTTATTAAAAAAAACCTCAAAAGACACGTAACTCCACTGGCTGTTTCCAACATAGCTGATGATGGCTGGTTAAAGGGGCATTCCACCCACCTCATACATGAAATTCAGTTTTTCATGTAACATGAGTATAACTCAAGAGTTGTATAAGTCTTATTATATACTTATACAATTTTACAGAAAGCCTGCATTACAAACTGGAGGTGTAGAAGAAGTGGTCACTTATAGAGCAGAGGGGGGGGTCTAATGAAAAACACTGCTCAGTTGCAGTATAAGAATTATAGGATCCAGTGTTTTGGAGCTTGACTTATACTTGAGACTCAAAGTCAGGACATTTCTGGCTCTGCTGCTTTGATTTTGGCTACTCTGTTTTTTAAATTTTTTTTAATCTGTCTATTGTCCCCAGATGTTATGGACTAAATCACTGGAGTACTACTTTAAATGACTAATCCACTGGTTATATATGAGTCTTTTTGAGATGGCAAAATTAGAAATACATTGTACCGTGTTGTCATGTTTACAGTCTTTAGCAACCAAATAACCTTTATTGAGGCTCATGTACTGCCTTTTTTGTTTACTTTAAAATGACCAAACAAGCAAAATTTCGTGAAAAAATGCCCTATTCTTTGTAGATGACGTCAGTGGAGAGAGTGGTTGAGTATGCAGAGCTGAAGAGTGAAGCACCTTGGGAGACAGACAAACAGCCTCCGCATGACTGGCCAAAGACAGGCTCCATCACCTTTGACAGAGTCAACTTCTCGTACAGTGCCAGTGAGCCTTTGGTCCTAAAGAACCTGACTGTTGTCTTCACATCCAGAGAAAAGGTTCTTGTCTTTATTCCCACCTGTGCATGCTCACTGGTGTGCACAGCCCATGACTTAGGATGATATGCAGCTAGTGTAGAAGGTGCGGTGTCATTCTTTTTTATGTGGTATTATTTTCAAATCAATTATTAAAGGGACAGCATATTGTGCTGCTGAATCTTGAGGACTATACCATTTGTGATTCATGGAATACATATCATGTAATTAAGACTGTTCAAGTGGATCCATTTTTTCCCAATTTGCATTTTGAGCTACCTGACGGTGACAACTGTTTATTCACTATAGAGAGAGAAGAGGCCAAGGTAGACGGGCAAGGAAGAGAGAGAGGAAGCCAGAGGGAGATGGTTGAGGATGATTGAAATTGTGTTTAATGCGGGGGGTTTATTTTGCATGGCTATGGTTGGCCAGGGCGGCTGATTTCACAATGGATGGGTTGATAAGTGTAGAGCCCCTGGCTCTGACAGCTCATGGGAGGGATCTCTGCTGCATGCCATGGGGGTGAAGGGCTTTGTGCATCCTGACGGTTCCCCTGACACCCTTTCACAAGGAAACCTGCACCTACCACCTACAGTACAAGATGCATTCATTCTGTCCCTCACTACAGTTATGAACTATACATAATCATAAAAAAAGCACACAGCCACAACACAACACCTCAGGTGACCTTCCGTTGTTTTGAAATAAATAACTGAGTAAGGACATAATACTTATCTCTAAAGCTCAGAAAATTATGATCAATAATGCACAGTGTGATTTTACATTTCATTATGCGATAGATAAAATGTGAGTGCACGATAAGTTATGTTGAGGGAACTCTGACATTTTTATGTGTTTGTCAGAAAAAGGATGACACGGTAGCATGTTTGATCTTAAGGTTTTTAATGAACACTGTGGAAAGTGTGACTAATCCATGCTGAAAACGTCTAAAAATGTTAGTCAAATCTTGATATAACTTAAAGTGTTCTTTGTTTTCGTTCATTGCCAAAAAGGAAGTGGAGTGGCGATTTTATATCGTAGGTTGAGGTGGGTTTACATTATCTCTCAGATTAGCAGTCACTGTTTCTTTCTTTTTCTTCACAAGATCAGATCAGAAAATACACAAATTATTCTTAAATCCCACTATGAGAGGCACCTACAAAGGACCTGCTTTATTTTTTAGGAGTGAAGACTTGTACAGTATTTACTATACCTTGTAAAACATACCTGTGCTTTTGGACAGTGGGCTTGTTGGTTCCCCTAATAGCTCATATAAAATATCACCTTTCATCATCATATCATCTTTTGGTTAGAAAAGAAAAAGGTTTGCACAGGCTTCACCTTATAATCAAAATTCTGTAATCTCTGTAGATTTGGCAGAATTTCCGTGTTTAGCCGGGTTAGCCGGGAACAGGGTACGGAAGACCGCGGGGGCTGGCTCTGCAAAAGGCCATCAGTCGCCCTACTCTTGATCCACTCACACAGGGCTTCTTCAGATGTCCTCATTAGCACCTCCCTAGCGCTTCAATATCACTTAGTTAAGCTTTGAAATTGTCCCAGGAAAGATTTGAATTTTTGGCCAAGTCTGTCCCTGGTTTCACTGTGTACACTGGTGTTAGTTGCTGGTGTAGGGTTATTCTCCTGCTGCCACACTGCTGTCTACTCTTTAATTGATAATTGTTGTAACAACACCTTTAATTGCTGTTGCACCCTCTGTGAGTGTTGGCATGTTGGCGTGAGGACAGCGTTCCTTTATTCTTCAAGAAATGTTGTCGGTAATCCCCTGTCTCAACAAAGGGTTACCAATTGGCTGCGTAGTGGCAAATAACAGGCATATATGTTAGCAGGAAGCAGTGTTTGGAATCGGCAGCTCAATTCAATGGAAAAAGTGACAATTTGCCTCGAGGTGCCATTGTTGATACCATACTAGTTGGTTGTGTTCTACCAGCAGATCAAGTCTGAGTCTGGCTTGTGTCCGTGCACAGCTTTTTTGACGGAAGACCTCTGAGTAAAATATCATGAGCAGTTCGCTCTGGACTGGTCATGTTTTGTGTTGGTCTTCTTCAGGCCTATGCACAGTTTTAAACCAAGACCTGTGCATGGCACATTTTGGGTATGCATAGATCTGATAGCAGCAGAAGTGCAGGTATCCTCACTACAGTAATGGCAGGGTGACTCTGGCATCATTCAAATAGACACAGAAAAAGAAGAGATTAAGGACTGGAATTTGAATACATTAGGTTTTAAAAGTAGGCAGATGAAGTTATTATATTAGTAAAAATGAGGTTATTATGTTCAGATGTTATTATTATAACATTTTATATAATATTATTTATATAATATTTAATAAAATGTTATTTTTTATCCCTGCCTTTTGTAGAATAGAATATTTTCCATCAGTATGATTTTATCTCCACATCGCACAAGTGGTTCCATTGTATTTAGCCACATGACATGGCCCCTCAGTGTCATGACACTTACTGACACCTAACAATAAGCACTACTGTTACTCATAATATGAAGGAGCACAATGTTATTTCGTATTTTTGTAAACTGGTGGAGTTTTTACAGATTTAAGAATAACTCTCCTCTCCGTGATGCAGGTTGGTATCGTCGGACGCACCGGTGCTGGTAAAAGCTCCCTGATTTCTGCCTTGTTCCGGCTTGCAGAACCTGAGGGAAGAATAATGATTGATGGTTTTCTTACTTCTACGATTGGTCTGCACACCCTGCGCCAGAAAATGTCCATCATTCCACAGGTACCTGTCTTAAATTTGATTTATTTTGTTTTATTTTTAATCTATTTTTTACTCTACAAAAGTATCTTGAAAGATGTTAGATATCGTAATTTATTAGAAATTAATTAAAATACTCAGTCTTTTGCACTCTTTGTCCTGCTCTAAAACTGCAGGACTTTTGCCTTGACAGCTTCTGTAAGGTTCTGTTATTTCTCAGGATTGAGTAATGTCAGATGAACACTGGTAACAGAAACCTTCATGCTTTGGCCCTTTTTTCTATGCCTGGCTTTTAAAAAGCTAAAACAAGTGAGGAGAATTACAGTCATCATTCAGGGGATTTCTGAAAGTGAGACAAACGGATGCCTTGAGACAGTTTAACTTTATTTCCGCTTGTTGAAACTGATACGGCATTAAGAAAATGCCAGCCTGCGGGTGAGTGTCAGCGGAGTGGAGGGAGGGGAGAAGACTCCCACGGCCTGTGCTGTGAAGAGAGCAGTTCCCCATCCCTGACAGAGGATTAGCCCTCTACCCCCCAAACATGGGAAAGCTGCTTAGACGAAGTCTCCCCCATCCTCACAGTCAGAGTCCCCTTGTACACCGTCACTTAGCACAAGACTCAAACATTTCTAGGGTGAAGCCAAGATGCCCAAAAACAGTTTCATTAATGCTTTACTATGGATTTGATAGGTTCCTGGCATTGCTGCTACTTCAGGAAAAGTTTCACTTCCTAGGCCAAACTAGTTTGAGATGGATGTGATGAGTGTTTGATGGGATTTTGTTTACTCTTTCCGTCTCTCCTCGAGGGAGAGACTCGAACAAAGTGGCAGGTACGAGTCAGAACTTTTAACTGCACGCCCATCTGTATCACATACCGGATGGCGTTTTCATGACACGAAGTCTAACCAGCGTTCAGAAGAGTAGAGTTTCTCTGTACGTTGCTCTTTAGTTTTACAAACTTATATAGAGAGAAGTCTCTTGCATTTATACAAATCCATCTGAACGCTTTTTATTCTCCTGGTAGACGTCAAAGATAAAGTGATATTCAGTCAGGCTTTCAGATGGAAAAAAATATTAATATATAAATAACCAGTTGCTTTACCTTTTTCATGTGGGATTATGAGTCTGATATGTATACTATACATTGCCAGTGAGGAGTTTCATTATTTGCCACCCACAGATTTGATTATGATAAGCTTTTATTAACATATGGCATTAAAAAAGGATTCATTTCATTTTCTATTGAATTCTCAGGAATGACTTACTAAAAATGAATTCTGTAGCAAACAGAGGGCTTAGAATTGGTGGAGCACATAATCGGTCTATGGAAAGCTGTGCTTGAAAGCAGTTTTTCCGACCCAACACTGAATCCTCAATTAAAGTGTGTCACAAAACTAGTTTGAATTGGGACTTCAGCTGGCTTAATGACAAGGCATGTATTCCTGTGTCAGGGGAAAAAGCTCATTGGAAGTAAAGAGGTGGAACATTTTCTAAGACACAGGTAGCAGGGATGAAGTCCCGAAAGCTGTATTTTTTTCTGGATGGAAATTGAGCAGTTAGTCCTGAGTCTTCTGATCTACATGAAGGTTTCTTGGGACATGATTTTCTATTTGAGGTGTTTATACTGTATGTGCACACTGTATAAATTTGTGTACTTACACACACGAATGCGCGTTGCACTTTTTCACTGCACTGCCATCACAGCTCTGGCATTGAGCAGACCTGTGAGAGAGCAGAGATGAAGGTCTGGATATTGAGTCACTCTCATAGTGGTAGCTCTCTAATCTTAAGGCAGGACGCTGAGCCTTTTAGGCCCATTGTGTACCTTTACTCCTGGTCTAATCTCAGTTTCCAGGTGAGCATTTCCTATCTTGATTCGAGGTCAGATTCATATCTTGAGTAAGCTTGAGTTATGACTTTGCTTTGACTGTGATGAGGATACAAAGGAAGCCCATCAGTTTTTGTCATGGAGAGTTGCTTGCTGCTCGGCATCACCTCTGTTGCTCTGTCACATCTCATCAAGGTTTTTTTTTTTTTTCTATTTCACATTATAACCTTTTAAGTGTCATAAATTCTGTGTTATGTTTCAAACATAAGTCCAGCTGTATTTTTTCACTGATAAAACAGTGCCAAAATGATGCCATATGAAAACCTTATCTACCGCAGCTTTGTATCATGAGAGGCAAGACGGTCTTTATGACGACCTGAGAGTGTCCCAGTGAGTGTTCAGTAAATCACTTGGAGCAAGATTGGAGGAGGATTTATGAATAAATATCTGCCCTGACACAGGGAGGTGCCGACTTGCTCCTGTTTATCAGGTTTACCACAAACAGAGCGATATGTTGGAACAGTGCCTGTAGACTTGCGGGATCTTTCCTCCGCACTGTAATAAAGAGCTTTATTCACTCTCTTGAAGATGGCTGTTCGGCTGAACCTCGATACAGGTGTGTGGCTCAACATAAATACGTATCCCAGAAACCCCGGCCACCCTTTCATGAGGGTAGTCAACTGGATGTGGTAACCGCTATTGACAGATATGTTTCGGCAGACTTTTTGAGATTATTTCTAATACAGCCACTCTATGAAATTCTTTGTATTGTAACAGTGACTAGATGGCACTTTTTGTGTCATATATTCAGACAGCTTCGCACAGCTATTCTCCACCAACACCAGTGCACAAGCTCTGGTTTTCCAAGTAAAAAGATCAACTTATTGGAGAATGGTTGCTCAGAGCATTGAATAGAGCTCCTGAGTGTAGCAAGCCCTTTGTGAACATCTTCCCCTCACACATTGCCTAGCGGCGTTCTATAAAGCCTGTCTTAACCCTTTTCATACATCTTCTCCCTTGTCATTATCTTAACTGGCCACGGCCTTCTCTTTCTATATCCATTTATCCACAGGACCCAGTTCTCTTCACGGGCACCATGAGGAAGAATCTGGACCCTTTCAGGCAGCACACAGATGAGGACCTGTGGAATGCACTCCAAGAGGTACTCCAGCGTGGCTCTGAATGATTCCCCCTCGCCAGCCCAGGGGGGATCCCTCTGTCCCCATGTACAATGCTGCCATTCAGCCTCCCTGCTCGCCACAAGTCATGGGGGGAAATCCCATTAGGGCCATGGGGCCCAGCTCAATGTGCGGCTTGTAACTGGGAACCATTGAAAGTGCTGGGGGAGATGTGTTTGGGCAGTCAGGCCAACCAGGATGAAGGCTCCCCCCACAGTGAAGGGCTTCAGCTCCTGGTCCTGCCTCTGAATGGGTTTGGTGGCCTGGATTAAAGCTAGAGGCTAGCCACAAGAGAGCACTGGCCAAGGTCATCAGTGGACCTGGCCCTGCATTGTGCCAGGCGGTTAATGGGTGTGTTTGGATGGCTCTTTAAAGACATCCCCACAGGAAGCCTTTATGCAGGAGTAATGAAGGGTTGGGGCTCTGCTCTCCCTCTCCACAGGTGCAGATGAAGGCTGTGGTGGAGGAGCTGCCCAATAAGCTGGAGACGGTGCTGACTGAGTCGGGCTCTAACTTCAGCGTGGGCCAGAGGCAGCTGGTGTGTTTGGCCAGGGCCATCCTCCGCAGAAATCGGATCCTCATTATTGATGAGGCCACGGCCAATGTGGACCCTAGGTGGGGGGATACTTGAGTCTATGAGAAAAACACCTTACATCAATGTAGCTTTGTTACTGTAAAGTAGTGAGACTCAAAATGGATGTTTTTATCTAGATTGAATAAAAGTGTAGTACCACGACTTCTCGTTAGAGTAATTCAAAGATAACATTTTTCTTTTGAGCATCTGTGTTGCACATAAGTGAAATTAAACCTTCATGAAAAGATGCAAATATTTATCAACTATAATTAACATTGCTGGAAGCTAAACTGAGAAAAAGAAAAATAGGTTTATCTGTGGAATTTATTCAGAAATAGTTACAATAAGTCACATTAGACAATATCCTAAGTCAAAATAAACTGAATCTATCTTTGTAAACTTACAGACTTGTCATATCCTTTATTTTTATGTCTACTACTGCCCATACCTCGCTGCTGATTTAGCTATTGTTCTGTGTTGAGTAAAATCCCGGCCTGAGGGTCTATAGGAAGAGAGTTTTTCTGTGCTGAGGTTTTGTGTTCCCCTTCTCCTTTAGAACTGACAGCCTCATCCAGCAGACTATCCGGGACAAGTTTCAAGAGTGTACGGTCCTAACCATTGCTCACAGGCTCAACACTATCATTGACTGTGACAGAATACTGGTAAGTAAAGAAATTGTCATGTAGTCTGGCACTTTAGTCAGTATTATGAAATGAGACCAATCTCTGGTATTTATTTATTGAGAAGGTTTTTAATAATAACAGACAGAAAACAAGGGTTAAAAAAATATAACTACTTCCCTAACTAATCTGATATCCCTTCAGAAGCATTAAGAAACCCTCTTCTCATCAGCTATGACAAACTGAACTCCTATTGTTCACAGAATTTGTGGTGTAATGTCAAGTAGTCTACAAAAACATGCACCTCGTATTCACTTACACCACCATAGACTAAACGCACCTGAGATTCAGGCCTTTTAAACACCTCTTTTTATTAATGCCAGAGGTTCACTGCACAGTGTTTACAGAGTTTTAATTCACTTGCCTTATTTTGCAACAGCTGGGCCGATTTCTCCCTCACAGCATTGCCTCTCATTGAGCCTGCACTCGTGCCACTTAATCTTTGGCCCTTTCCTGCTACTGCCTGCAGAGGTGCCAATTAGTGCCATTTGTGGCAGCATTTGTCAAGCCTCTATGGAGGGCTGAGCACGACCCGGTAGCTTCTCGGTCACTGAGCGGGTTGCTGAGAAAAGTCAAATATCACACAGCAGGGACAGTTTCACACCTATGCTTGTGTTAAACACCCCCAGATTGTCCTACATTCTGGGAAAACTAAGTTGGGACACGCTTGAGTTGCATTGTCTGAATCTTATGCTGTGCCGCAAAGAATTTTTTTTTTTTTCAAGATACAAACTTTATCTCTCAGTATCTTGCTACTAAACTGTAGATTATGACAGCAGGTGCAGGAGTCTCCCTTTCATACTAAACACTCCCTGAAACTGTGCTTTAGCTATAACAAACTGCTCATACCGCTGTAAGGCAATGAAGCTTGTTAAAATTTGTCTGTAATATAATTGTAGTCTTTTCCAAACTGCTTGAATTGGCACTATTCTTTATGTGGTTTACATAGTTTGTTGACATAGAAATGATGGTAATTTTCTAGAGTAACTTAAGGGTGTGATTGTTGGATTTGGGCAAGGACCACCCCTGAGCCACTGAAAGGCCGGGATAAATACATGGTTAAATCACTGATCTTCAGTCTGTCGGAGTCAGCGTAGCAGGCTTCCACTCTGCTAACAGGTTACACTCATTGTCCGTGGCCCTGTCGAGCAGAAACAGGCACTGGTGTTTGCTGTTGCATGAGTCACATAAAATGGATGGTTCAGAGGCACAGAGAAATACTGTTTCCCCCATTCATCTTGCACTGTCTGCATGCATCACTCAGCAGTGAAACAGCTGAAACGTCTGTTTTCTCCAAAGTAAAGTATACAGGCAGTGTCACGCGCACACCCAGCATTGTATGTGTGATTGCAGGTTCTGGATGCTGGCAGGATCCGGGAGTATGATGAGCCATTTGTGCTGCTCCAGAACCAGGAAGGGCTTTTTTACCAGATGGTCCAGCAGACAGGCAGAGCCGAGGCCGCGTCGCTGCTGCACACAGCCAAACAGGTAACCACACCCACCGTTGTCCCAGGACGCGGCTGTCACTAAGTAGAGTCCAGCCATGGCACACTAATCCCAGACTCTCCCTTTAACTCCAGACTTCATTGCTCACCTCCAAAATAATACAGTTAAGCAACAGGAGATGTGCATAACCCTGACAATGCAAAGACACTTGATTACCATTTTAATTTACAGTGCCTACTTGGAGCATTGCGACACCATAACATTAATTTCACAAGAGAAATTGTCCCTTTGTAGATTCCCATCCTCTGATTTCATCACAGAAACTCTCTGTATAATCTCCTTTCTCATAATGTAATTTTGAGATCATTTTAGAGATGATTCTAGAAAAGCAGCTTTCTCTGCACTATATCTATTTTGAAATATTGGGTTTAACTTCATCGCGATTTGGGATAAACTTTCTATGGGGATTACTGTAATAGAGAATGTCCATATTTTTTCCCTGTGAAATTCATTTGTGATGTATTTCCCCTTCAGACACTGAACAGATAAGAGCTGGCTATTCATTGTTCAATTCCATTTTATGTGCATCTGTCTGGGACTACAGATACCATATTGCAACTTCAAACAGGTCTTTGTGAAATAAGAAAAAGTAGGCATCGTTTCATTTTCCCTCTGTCCCTCGCACAAATTTATCAGCGGAACTGTATCTTCTCAGCCAGAGGAGTGAAATGAGTAAAATACTGATTTCAAAGACTCAGCACACTGTGGTATTATTTGGTATCGTCTTACCCTGCACACTGTCGGATTGGTAGTGACATTGTTCAAGCCCTTACGTTTTCCTTTCTTTATTGTAGGGTGCTCTCCTTAGATCAGATTACTGCAGCATCCATAACTGTCTAGCACCACTTATTAAATACTGAGATGGTCCACATGTTGTGTGTCAAGTTTCTATAGTTGTCAGTCAAGGTTTAAATACATTCAATGATCTGATATCAACCTCTCACTCTTTTGTTCATGTTGAAAGAGAATCTCAGAGCAGACAGTATTTCTCTATAGCTTTGGCTGACCTGTTTTTTGCTTGTTTTGCCTCTTTTTCACAAACTTTCTCCTATTGACATTTTTGGTCTGTTGGAGCCTCTTTGTGTAAATAAACCAGGCATTTTGTAGACACTTAAAGCAAACACTGATATCTTCCAAGACAGTTTTTCAAATACAATCCCACAACTCACATTAGAAGTCACTGTTGGAGAAAATTAACTAAAATAAAACAAATAATTTTGCTGATTATCTCTGATATTTTCTCCCTTGAATTTCACAGTTGTTTATGAGGCTAAATAAGCCACTTTTGCATGCTTCAGCGGGTGACAAATCCCTTGACCGCCTCCGACTGGATCTGTCATAAAACACACCTTAACAGATCGTAGCATAGATTGGACTGTGTGCTTGTATTTTATGACACTGCTTCCCTGATAAACTTCCAGGTTTCCATGAACAAAGAGCGAGTGACAGACGCGCACTGTGCCAAGGACATCTGTGTCATCTTTGAGACGTCTCTTTGACACTTTGGAGAGTCTTTGGCCATCACTGACCTAATCCTTTACCAGATATACTCAGTATCTTTACTGTGCAGTAAAATGTGTTTAGACTTCCAGCAGACGTAGTCTAGTATGTGCTGCATTTCATTTTCATAGTCTTTTGGTCTGATATAGAAAAAAGGCAAGTATCTGAGGGCAGTCTGTGCCTTTATTGACAGCATATTACTGCATGGCTGTTTATTGATCACAGTCCACTATGTTTATGTATATGTGTTCGGGTTCCTTTGGTAGCCTCAGTCCTGCACTGGTGCAGAAGAGAGTGCAGATATTTGGTGTGTTTATCTTGGTGCAATAAATTATTTGTGGCTTCCGTTATTCTATTAAAGCTGACATTGCTTTATCTGTTTTTATTATTTGGAAAATGATTGTCAAGGCAAAGAGAAACTCAGAGGAGACACCAATGTTTTCAGTAATTATTGTGCCTTAATCAGACCATTGATTCTTTGTAATTGCACTGTTTTTATTGAATAGACTCTGCACTATGACCATCGTGGTTTAATGTCTACCTCAGCTCTTGTCAGGAAAAAAAAGTAAAGTTGGAATGGAACATGTCATTTAATGGCAACACCAAGGAATGTGGGAAAGAAGTTTTAAGTTTTAAGTTTATTGCAGATAAGCTGAAAAAAAGGTAATATCAACTTTCTCTCTTTGCTCTTATAATAAACGCTGTTGTTGCTTTGATAATGTAGCACTTTTACACTGGCAACAGTATGAAATTTAGTTTGACATTTTATAGTTGTGTATTTAATTGCACTGGTTGTTTTCTATATCTTTGTGTATGCTTTCTTTTTAACAGTAATTGAGTTTTGTTAAAGTTTATATTTCAGAGAGTTTGCCTTTTGTAGTTGTTTAGTCATAAATAAGGGCTAATGGTCACTAATAATTTAAAGTGGATGAAATGCAAATTAATACTTCTAAAATAAAACAGTATTTCTAACGTTTCAGTACTGTCTCCGTTTTACTTTCAAAACAATGTTGTGTCCGATTACACTGATTCACTAACCATTTCCTCCAACTGTTGCTCATCCTATATAATTAGTTGTCTGAATGGTGTGTTGCCTCAGGTCAGTGATCACAACTGGTCTTGACCACGACACAACAAATTGGTAAGTGGTTAAGAAAAAACCCAGTGATTATTGTGTGGAGTCAAGTGATTTTTAAATTTTGTTTCACAGTGATAATGCAGTGCAGCCATTTACTCTGTTGTTTGAACTTGCTGGTAACGCAATATGATGATTAAATCCTTATTCGGATGTAATTTTTTCATCACCAGCTCAATTAGAATAGGGCTGTTTAATTTGCCTTCATAGAGGCAAGAACAGAGAAGGTGATTACACATTCAGAGATGGCTGTCAGTAAACACTTAGCCTGGTATAAAAGGCAGTGTTAAACCAGGCCCAGATTCGGGTCGTGAACTGCGGGACATCAGTTCCTTTAAAAGCTGAGTGATTTACACAATTCATTAAAGCCAGTGAATCTTCAGCCAGCATCATATTAAATGGTTACTTACTCTCAAATAGGCCCTTGGGAGTAGAATTGTTGGCTTGCGAATAGATTAAAGTTTACATTGAAAAGAAAAATTGAATTCAGAGGTAATCAATAGCATAATGGGCCAGTGAGAGGAGCCTGCTGCCTGAAATGAAATTACCATATTTTTAATCTTAATTTTCCACTCTGTTTATCTGACAGTGTGGATGTGCAATCCAAACAGATAATGAGAGAGTGGGATATTGACAGTGGGGTCCTCTGGAGTGCTTGTTTCAGTGATTAAACGCTGTGATCTGTGATTACTTTGTGTCGGGTGTCAGGCTGGCGGCCAGGGCCCAGGGAGACACAGGCACATAGCAGCTGGAGCATCATGGGTCTCTGAGGTGCTAATGCACCTGACACAGCATTGACAGCATCCGAAACCCTATCAGGGACTGCACCACACGGCAGCTGCCACAATAGGAATACTCATGGCACTATCTACATCAGAGTCAGCATATATCCTCTCTGCTCTCCCCTTGATAACAGCCAACACAAGAATGGTGACAACAAAGTTTACACAATAAGTATTATTAACTGGATACCTTCCTACGTCGCCCAATAAAACTGCCATTTTAAGACATATCTGAATAGGTGTGCAAATAGCAATGCCATCAACATGTGCTGATATGGCTTTAATAAAATAATGTCTGAAAAACCTGGCTGTCCACACAATGAAGTTTAATCCAAAAGAAATAAAACACAAAATAAGAGTCAGCACAATGTGGAAGCGGTGAATGCAATGATGAATTCAAGCTGTAGCATCCACACTTTAAGAGAAAAGTGATACGTTGGTGCTGATTTGAGGATGTGATACATGCACTATTCAGTTAAAGATGTTTTATTGTCTGTAGAGAGAAGAATAATGTAACAAGTATCTATAACAACTGGTGCAAACTGTTTAAGGTTGTTCTGTTATGGGCCAATAAATAAGTAGTCCCAGGGCCATTTTTTTTGGTTGAGGAGACAATGTTTTTCAAAAACTTTCTGTTGTGCCAGCATTTTCTTTTGTGATGGATACTGCTGTTTGACAAATGGAAACAAATTGCATGGTGCAGGCGTCTGAATGGCAGGGAGTTGGGGAGTGTCAAACCCGGCAGTGAAAGACGATGAAGCGAGAGCCCCAGGTTTTTGTGGGCGACTCAGACCTGACTGATCCCGGCATAAAGTACTTGTTGAAGAGAAGGAGAAAAGGAGAACAGGATTTCGACAGGCTGCAGTGAAATTAGGAGAATTGACTATGGCGGCTTTGTTCCTGGCTGGTGACATGGGGTGGGGGAGATGGGGAGGCTGGAGTGATTCCCCAGAGACCCTGCGCTCAGGTTTTCTAAAGTGACTACAAACTGAATATCTGACAAGTTCCCAAGGCCTGACGCGATTCTGTGTAGAACTAAGAAAAACAAACAACAAATGGCAAGTTTTTAAGATACGTGTGGTGACACTGATGCAGTGTGTTAGAAAATGGCTTTTTATCTTGTTAAAAATAGGCGCTCAATTGGAATATGTTGATGCTATATTTTCTAGATTGATGCAACAACCTAGTTAGACCTAGTTTTTCCTGTGACAGACTTTGTGAGAGTGAGAAAATGAGAAAGTACCAAATGTTGATTTCCAACCCATAACTAGTGGTTCCTCTTTGTTGTAGCATCATAAACAAACAAATATCGACGGTAAGTAGTTCCTCCCAACAAGCAGGCGTGAGGTTTAATAAGCCACACTGTATCATGGTGCCTCAGCACTTTTGTGACCATCCTGGCCTGGCCTTACACACTGGCCCACTAATACTGCTACAAACAATAATTACAGGTCACACATGTAATGGATGAAGCTTCTTAAACTCTCCAGGCCCAGGTTTGTTTCTAACTGTTGAGTGTGAGTACTTTTAAATTTCACTGGAAATTTTTTCTACAATTCTGAAATTCTTTTGGAAGATGCTTTTATCCAAAGCAACATACATCTAAGGGCAAGGATCTGGGCAGGAGAGAACAACATGAGTTAGTGCCATTGAGCAAAGTTTTAGGCATATCTAAGATCTTTGTTATGCACAAGATTTATTTTCAGGATAAAAGAGCTGTTGAAATGAAAAAAACAAGGAAAAGAAACTTTAAGGAACAGAACAAGTGGTCTCAAGGAAGCCTGGATTTTTGTAATTGTACCTGTCCCTGTTGCTTTGAACTAAACTGGCTAATGTGGCCCTTTGAAAAGCCCCCAAACCAGGAAACCTTTTTGCATGCTTTCGCCTTAAATCCTGGGCATGCTCTGTCACCTTCCAAAAGTGCCGTTTGATTCTTCAACTGCAAGAGAAAGAAGCAAAGTGGAGGGCTAGACAATGGCGGAGGGCTTATCTCATCAGTAAATAAGGCTTATTGCTTAAAGCTATAAAAGGCTATGCTTATTGGTGATGTCATGCCTTTGTGGAAGATTGATGAAGCTTGAGGCAGGGGGCATAATGTGAATGTGTGTGTGTGTGTGTGTGTGTGTGTGTGTGTGTGTGTGTGTGTGTGTGTGTGTGTGTGTGAATGAATGTGTGCGTGTGGGCGTGTGTGTGTGTGTGTGTGTGCGTGTTTGGAGGCTGAGGCATGGTGCACCGAACTCAAGAGTTTCTAACTTTCCCCCTGCAGAGTTGGATGTAATTTAAAATGTATGACATATATTTTAACTGCAGCTGCACTAAAATTGCAGTCTTTGGTGGTAAACTAACCCAAACCTACTTCAAAGTTCCATCTGGCCAGGGGGCTTTTATCCTTGGCCATGAGAGCAGTTGATGTTCTGTGCATGTAAACGTGCAGCTTTGGATAAAGGTGGGGACAGCCTGTGTCCCCCATTATTGTCTGGTTGCATTTACGTGGGTCCAAGGGCCCACTGTGTCTTTTCGGGTTACTTTCTCATCATTTCTCCTAATGTAGAGACCCACAGGGTTGGTGGCAAGGGCACAATGCGGCTGTTGTATGGTTACTGTCAGGTCTCTCAAATAAGGCTTCCTGTTCATTAGACTTCTTTTCACCTCCGTACAATGCGCCGGCTTTGCAGCAATAGTGAGTCGACGCCCATCTCTTCAATGCCATGTGAATAGTTCTAAATAGTGTTTATGCAAGCCATTGTTGTCTATTGTGTGTCCAGTCTTAATGCACAGTGATTTGCCTGCTTTTGTAGCCTGGGATACATTATCTTGCTTATGTGGCTTCAGATGCATGCCTGGCCTTTGAGCCAGTAAACAGTCTAAAAGTTAACTCCCTATGGACAATGCTGGAGACGCCTGATAAAGTGGGACAGAGTATACCAACTGGCCCATTTCATGTCCCACTATAATTACTCAAATGGCCTCTTCCTCTGCCTAGTACATATCTGCTCTAAACTTTGTAGTTCCATCACTCTAATTTTTTTCTGTTCGTAGAAGAAGTCACACCTCTCTGATTTAATTTCCAGGACTTGTATTTTGTCTCTCCTACACAATTAAAAGAAAGTTTGGGGAAAAAAAAAAGAGTTAAACTCAAAGCTGATTTTAAATCATAATCTATGAGGTAAATAAATAGTAAAATTGATGCAGTTGCTTTCAAAGATTAGACTGACAGTATCTGTTGCACATCTGGTGAAGAATGTCTATTCAGTGGGGAGATGTATTTAAACCCTGTGTCTTTATTCTTCAAACCGTCAGTGTGAAAATGAAAGGGTAATACAGACAGACAGCCAGCTGGATAATCTGACACACATCACAGTCAAAGAATAAAAACTTTTATATCTTGAAGATAATGTCAAAATGATATGTCTCGTAATGGAAATTTTATGTCTCATGATTCCCATCAGCTTCTTCAGTATGTATTTCTGTTGTTACACGTGTGTGTTTATACCACAACTTCATTGATTAAGGATTAGTTTGATTTGTTAAAAGATAAGATGCAAAGCCAAACAGATTTGGTTCAGACTAAATACGTTTTACTTTGGACTAGCTATATTTGCCGTTTGTGGCCCATCTGCTTTCATATTTCGCAGTATTTACCGCCGAAGACAAAATTGTTCCTGTTCTTTGGCTACGTTAACAACTGTTGAGGCTGCTGCCAGGGCACTTTGGAAAATGTTATTTCGTAAGTGGGTGGCACCTGAAATATTTTTCAAAAAGAAAACAATAATAACCCTGAAAAATGAGAGTTGGAATGAGCAGCATATTATAGCCTTCATCTGTTTGTGGCATTGTTCTAGTGAGTGTATACATCACCTCCAGAGAGTAACTGATAGGCCTCACCATTCACTGCTTGGATAGATGTACAAAAGCAGAAGATATCTGCGGCGCAGATTACATTATACTCATTTCAAAAGCATTCGCAGTAAAGTATGCAGAACAGAAAAAAAAGATGCTTTTAATGCCGGCCAATGATTACAGGTGAGAGATGTAACTGATAGTCGGCCCATTATTGTTTGGAGAGTTGGTGTGTTTGACCCCCTAAAGCATTTCTTCTGCCAAGGGAATTTCAAACAAGCTCCGAGACTTCGGAGGAAAGGAATGTTATGATTGCTTTCAGTGACACTGATACAACACTGTCGCATCGCTGGCTCCAGACTACAGGAGGGGCTTCACTGTGACAGAGCTGAGTCTCACTACACGAACACTTAGCAGCGGGCATTTCATTAACCTGTCAGAGAGAGGCTAGACGCTGCTTTGTCTTTGATTGCCACATCACCTTGCACTCATGCTGCCGCTTATACATTTGACCTCTGTCAGCCCACCAGGTGTGTTTCACATTTTATTTAATGAAGTGTAGTCGTGAGGTAATTCGTTGACTGCAACAATACTCCTTGAAGCAAGTTTTTTTTTTATTTTTTTTATTTTACACCAAAGTAGTGATGTTGACTAGTATTGCTTCTGGGCTGATATTTTCATTAAAGGCATTCTTATCAAATAATGAAATAAAGAATCAGTTTCTCGCCCAATGCTATTACCTCCCACAAATCAAAAGGTTTCCAGTGTAATGTCTTGCCTCCCATACCAGTTAATTAGGTAGCGTTGTCCTACATACTAATGCTACTTTCATGAGAATAATCTGAGACAATAAACCTGTCTCTTTTGTGTCCTTTTGCAAACCCTCTTAATTATTATCAGCAAATACAAACCAAAGTTAATTGAAATTTGAACATCCCATCTTAACAGTTTACAATAATACAATCGCTAGCGTTTTGTTACTGTTGTTGAATTACTATAATAGCTGGTATCATATCTCTATTTACTATTTCATTGATTGCTCTCAGGGATGCAGTGGAAATATGAAAGAAAAAAAATATCTTAACTATGAGTAAACACAGGAGGCAATATATGCAACCCTGACATTGATTTAGACAGAGACATTAATATTCACACTAGTCCAGATAATCATAGCAAGGTCTGCATGATTTGTTTTCATTGATTAAGTGACATTTCTCCAGCTTCTCTCACTGTTGTTATTAATATAGTTTGCATTGATATTATTTCTGCATTAACAACAATTTCACCAAGTGAGGGAGATTACAGGACTGATGCAAAAGAGTAGTGTCTCTGTGGCAGATAGCTTTAATCAGAGCCCCTTTTGATGCAAAATCTTTACAACTTTAATCAATCTTTATGGACAAGCTTCTCGAACTGTGTATGCAAGTTTGAATAGCATAGTTTTAAAGAGGCTGTGCCCTCCTGTCAGATATCTGATATGTTTTGCAAATTACAATTCTTTCACGGAATATGAATTAGGTTGTGAGGCCCTGAGTGTTCCTTCCATTCACGAACAACACAGTTCAGATTTCACCTGGTTTACACAAATTCGTAGTGCTGGCTAATGTAATCAGGCCAACAATCCCCAACTAGCATGGGGGATTGTAGTCCACAGAACCCTCGACAAAGCATAATCTGGCACGCTACTATTTCAGTGGGATTTTTTTTTTTTTTTTTGTTGCTACACCTCTTTTGTCGTATTGGCCCACGAACAGAAATAGCTGAACAAAATAAATAAATAGATAAACAGTGTGCTGTCTTTATAGCCTTTATGCAGTAGTATTTCTGAGCCAAGAACATTCTTCTGAAGTTAACAGTATTTATGTTCCGGTAGTGTTGGTCACAGTCTGTCACACATTATTTGCATCTGCATGTCCGATTAACAAATATGACATATTCCTAAGATCAGGCTCCTAGCACTCTAACCACCCACCATGGCAATTAACTGTCTACTAAGCTAACAAGCGTAACACACATGCCTGATGCAAGCCAGTAGAATATCAAGCTACTCTCCTAGATGTATCCCTATTTACCCTGAAGATCCACTGTGAAGACACATTGCACATGTGCAGGCTAATTCGTTCCAAATGTTAACTAAGATGGGGCCCTGGACTGAGGAGCTTTACTCTCACTTGTATCGATACGGGTTTTATCTTGAAGTGAATCTGAAATCCACTCGAGATTGAGAGAGCCGTCACCCACATGAGGAACTAGTAAGAACTTGTTAGGGGGGAGAAGAACTGTCAGACAAATTCAGTTGGCTTTTCCAAGCCTTTCTCTGTGTCTTAAGGACTGCCGGTAGTGAATCTGCTGAAATTGTAAGTGATAGCCTCCACTGTGTGCAGCTAACATGCTAGAATCATGCTGACCGTCACCGCGCTCAGGCTTGACAGAGCTAATGCAAGAATATGGCAAAAAATCTCATATTGTGTGTTTGTTCCCGTAAGGGTTGTTAACCGTTATTGACATTGCTGCAAATATAGACCCACGGATGTCATTTTAAAGTGGCCATGGGTTCAAGGCTTCTATCGAGCACAATATCTGAACCTGAAAGTAGAGGGTTTTTGTGGTAATTCCAGACAGTTTTTTTTTTCTACAGCGCGATTGCTACCAAACTAAACTATCTATTCTACTTATTTCTAAAAAAGCATTGACCGTTGGGGCATAGCCAATATGGAGGTTAATCCATTCTAGTGTCTATACTATGGGATGCTTATGGAAGCATATTTGCTTAGGGCAGCCATGCAAATTATTACTTACTGCCCTGTAAGCTGATAACACAAATTAGATACCCATTAAAGTTGAACAATGTATATAGAATGAGGAAAGATTGCAAGTGATACCTGAAGGGATGCTTAAGTCGTATGGCACTAAAATATGCCTCATGCTTGCAAACTTCAAAAGTGGAGAGATGTTTATCCTTGGGATTGGAAGATTCATAATAGTAATCTCATATGCACAGAGGCAGCTGCCAGGTGGAGGATAGCACACTGCATGTTTATGAATAGAAATCATTACAGGGACTGGGGAGCATACCGGCATGAACCAGTGACACAGAACTTTTTTTTATCATCTACCCCACACACACACACACACACACACACACACACACACACACACACACACACACACACACACACACTACAGCACTTAAAAGTTAATGCACCAAAATGTTTAGTGTGTCATTAATTTCGCTGTGGTCATTTTGGGCTGTGTCTCTCTAGCTTTAAGTCCCCACCTGACTGCGAGTTGGACTTTGGAACAACAAGGCTGTTAATGTGATCCTCCCACCTGAGGGGCCTGTGAAATCAGAAACATGCCACCTTTAACGGCAGCACCACAACTCCACTGGGCCTCTACCTCTGCTAGCCTCTGCTCCTATCAGATAAGCCACTTTAATTCATGTGCCAAACACCTCTCTGAGGATGAATACAAATGTTCAGGAGATTTTAAGAAGTGGAAGTGCAGTTTTTGTTGTGGGGAGAGAGGAAGTGCTTTAGGCCTGTTTGGAAACCCTGGCTAATTCTACCTTTGACTTGCCTGTTGTTGTCCTTGAGCCCCTTTCCCTTTCTGCTCCTCTGGCTAGCTGATAGTTAGGGATTCATCTTAAGCCCCCCCCCTTTGTTTGACGGACCATGGAGTCAGCAGTTATTCTTCAACTGACAACTTTCAATGCTTGGTGGTGAAAGAGATGAAGCTGAAACACAAAGGCAAATTAAGGGTACAAAAACACTTGCCATTGTCCCATTGTTGAGGGTCACAAATCGTCAAGTAAAAGCAACACAGCGTGGTTGAAATGTATTCGCCTCTATCCCTTTCCTCCCTCCCTCCCTTCTCCTCTCTTTATATTCATTAGATTCATTATAGGCCACAAAGGATTGCCAACAAAACAGCTTGTGATTTTAGTTGAATTCATCCCCCTCTGAGGCCTGCAGGGAAATTAAAGTAGGTGACTATCACTGGAGGGGGAGCAGGCTTGACACATCTGAAGCTTTCAGTGATGCTAATAGCCAAGCGTATCCAAAATACACAGGAGCTGACCTCAAACAGATTGTGGGGGTTTAAAATCATTAGTTTGCAAATGAAGCAAAAGTACATTGGTTCTATGGTAGAATCAGCCCACTCTGAACCTTTGATTAGTGTTTGTCAACTCCCCTTTCTCTTCATACTCCCCCACCCACTTGCAATCCAGAAATTAATAAAGGAGACATAGCGACACTTTGGAGGGAAATGCTTGTATCTCCAGCACCTGTTAAACAAATGCACTTAAGGCAGGAATCAAATTGCAGGCAGGTTTAAATTAGTGTAAAATCTTCATTTAGATGATGTCCCCGGGGCCCGCTTATTACTTGAGATTTATATAGCATTAGTTCTGCCTCGCAAATGTGGTGCACCATTCCACCTCAGTGAAATATGAAGAGGTTTGATAAAAAGCTACAACAGATTCTCTCATTAAAAAAAAAAAAATTAAATCTTTTAAAGATTCATTAATTTAACTTGTGGCATGCAGCTCTGACATGCACAGAGGTTCTGTGCATGTGCCCCTGAGCGCTGTGCAAGATGTTGTCGCGGCTCATCGGCATAGGTCTCTCAGAAGAAGTGCGCTGTCAAATTAGACTGCTTGCAACAGTGAATACATTTCATTGCATTGGAGATGTTTATTTTGAAGCACGTAAGAATGCTAGAATAAGTTAGATATAAAAAAAATAGTGAGACTCTTTGCACCAGTTCTTTTTCTTAAGTAAAAATTTGAAGGTGGTTACACTTGCTATTACATGTCAGGTTACTGAGGGTGGCACACATCATAGTGAAGGCTGGAAGGAAACAACCACAAAGGCATTTCATTTGCAGCAGTACTCCCATTGAGTATGTCTGTTTCACTCACCAATCTGTTTTGTTCTCCGTCCTTTTCAATTTGTTTACATTTGGCCCTACTGAAGAGGGACAGTCTATTGATTTATTGTCCCTGCTTCCTGAGAGTGGCATTAAGAGTGCACAAGGCCCTCCTGTCTTCAGGCCCTGCTCTCACATTGTGTCGCCTGGTTGCTGGCTTCTGTTACAGAGACAGGCCAGGGAAAGGCCCTGCCCAAGCATCACAAGGACCTAACAAGAAAAACGCTTCAACCGAACGAAGGCCTGAGAGACAGCACCGCGGCACAATGTAGTTTGGTCTGAATAGCAAACGCCGTGGGACACTTGCCTCCCACAGAGGGCTTTTTTACTGCTTGTTTTAAAACAAAACTGTCAGGTTCTTAGATGATATTTCCATTTAAACAGTATAAATCTTACTATACAGTTTAAACAATATTTATATATGTACATATTTATATATCTATTCATGTATGTATGCATTTCTGTCTGTCTATTGTTGTGTGTATATATATATATGTATATATATATATATATATATATATATATATAAATATACATATATATACACACACACATTTTTATATTGTGTATAATAGAAGTGTATATGTGTGGATTTATGCATATATGTATATGTGTATATACACACGTAGATATTCATATGTGTATATACATATATACACACAAACACACACACACACATATATATATATATATATATTTATATATATTTAAAATATGTATATATATATATATATAATATGTATATAGATTTTTTTCTTCTATCAGGGTGGCTTCTATTCATGTTCTGTGACAGCTCCTTTTGCAGATTGATTTTTTTTTTCATGAAAGGCACCTGTCTGAAATTCTACAGAACAATTTATATGTGTGAAAAGAATCATTTCAGATGAAAGTTGAAATGCTATTGTAAAATGGCCTTTTCTCCTTTTGCTTGAAGATAAACAATTTTCCATGAATATATGGCTGGGGCCCCTATCTATCACAAAAATCAGAATGTGTCCCATACTGAGCCTATTGTAGTCTATTAAAAGAAATCCTTCCCTGTGGCAACCATTTTGCAGGTTTCAAGTAGATAAATGCCTTCCAAGAGGGATAAGAATGCATTTTTACAAAACTGCATTAAAGAGTAATGTTTGTCAACTACTCCGATAAAAACTTCACAGTCACAATTCTGTTTAGAGGCGGCAAATGCATTGGCAATGTGTAAAGCTGATTGGTCTGGGGAGGCTGCCTACAGGTTAGCAGGCCTCATTTCCAATCTCTGACAGCAATATGTGTCGCCGTGCGCTTCATCCCGATTGCTCATGTTGAACACAAACCATGGTCACTCTATATATGGAAATCTCTGTCTTCAGGGCGAAAAAAAATTAAAAAGGTGAGATTGGCACTTTAACCTCCATGCCCCCCTCAAAATATGTTTTAGTCTGATACATTATACTACTGCGAATTATTTATCAAGAAGATACAAGCTTGATATTTCAAAAAAATAATGAGATGTTCAGGTGGCAGCTGGAATGTTCTGGTCCAGCGAGCAGCATCTATGAATCGGGGGAAATGAAGTAAATATGGCAGGCTGGGACACACCATGTGCTGAATGTGAAAGAGTGGAGTGCTGTGTTTAGGTGGCAATGACCAAAAACTTAAAATCTTTCTCTCTTTAGGAATAGTGACACCAAACGTATCGTATTGTAATGCTGCACCAGTTATCAGAACAATCATATATTTATGAATCCATGTCTTTTTCCTAAATGCTTAACATGCTTTGAATGCATATACTGCAGATAAACATCAAGTCCAACAAGGAGCCCGGAATCTGTCGAGCAAAAACAAAACAAGTGTTGTGCTAAGTTGAGTTGAAAGAGCCCACCTGTCGACGCGCTGCATTCAGAGAACAAGTCATCCAGTTGTTGCAGTTTATACAAAGCGAGCGAGGAGAAGAAAATCCATTCACACACTCTGAATACAGTTGAAGTGTGTCTCTCCTCTGACTGTTATTTGAAAGAACAAAACAGAGAAAGGCTGTGTATTAATTCACTTCAGACCCTGTCAGTCATTGCTTTCGCTCCACTGTTAGTCCCTCACGCTTTGATGAACACACTGCAATCAAGGTGAGCCATGACTTGTTTGTTTCTTTAAGGCAGTAGTAACATATTTTTTCTTGACAGCCTACCTGCACAATGCTATTTAAAACTGGTGTAGAGAGAGATAAAATAATTTATGAAACCATTCCCTTTTTGGTGCCATTTGTATTGGATTTGTATTGGATATTGGACCCTTAAAATTTGTTAATGCAGATAAAATATATAATATCAGATATTGAACACCAGGAATGTACTGAGGGATTCAATGTATTGACTGAATTAAGTAAATCAAATGACAAGAAAAGAAATTGGTTTTATTTCAGAGCTTTCCTACTCCCCACCCCAAACTCTTGTCTTTGTTTTGATTTATTTCATCCTCTCAGAACATCCCGTTGCTTTTCAGGGCCCCCTTTGTTCTTGGTGAAGGGGTCTTTTATTTGGGAGAAATCTCCCATCTCAGACCAGCGCTTTGCCTTGATGCAGATCTTCATTAATCTCCAGGGCCGCTGTGGGCTCTACAGCAGCCTGCCGTTTTGATGGGAATTGAATTTGATACCGTATTGTGGCTTGTATGGAAGCTAACAATGGCCTGTGTTCCTTCTTGTGTCTGTGTACAATCAGAGAGACCCAATTAAATAATTTGGTACAATAAAGGGGAACAAAAGGATACCCAGGCATAAAGTGAGGGCTCCAGCATTTGCATTCTACCTATTTCTGTATCATGTTAATTAATTCGCTTTGAAACCACAGGGGAAGGCACAATGGAAAACACTGCATTTCATTTCAAAGTATGTCAGTGGATGCTTTATATTCAGGTGACAAGCTAAATCAACATTTTACAATAGAAAATTCACATCTTTCTCTGGAGAGTCAAAAAGTGACTTTTCTTTTATTTGACTACAGCTCCTTTATTTAGTAAGTTTTCATTTATCTAAAGTAAACTTTATACTGGAAAGCCATTATTTCAGAATACCATTATTCCTGTGTTTCAATTTTTCATTGTAAATTAAAAAAGTATCATCTGTGGCTCGGATAAATAATCCAACCTCTGTTTGAACAGAATAACTTCGCATATAAAATGACTGTCATGATAACCTGCTCTCAGAACAATGTGTGAATTTTGTCATATACTGTATAACTGCTTTTGTTGATGATAATATATCATGGTAATATATCATATTCAATGAAGGGTAAATGAATTATCCACGAGTGGCCCATGATAAGCGGTGATGGGACCCATATGGAGCTGTCAGTGGACCGCTGGTGGGCTCTCCTAGTCCAGCCGTTGTAATTGAAAGAAATGAGCCATGGAGCTGACACATTAGCAGTCTCCCCAGAGATGGACCACACATCAAATACACACACACACACACACATTGGAGAGCACATCCACACACAAACATGCATCCACACACGAACACACACACACATATTTTCACTTTTTACACATTATCCATACAGCCTCTACCACTAAGAATATAACCCAGACAATGTCAGCCTGGCTTGCGCTGGACAGAACCCTACTGTAAGTAAGTCGGGGTGTAAGATTGGGTAAGACTCCGTCTGGGTTAACGGGATAATGAGAAACTGCCCTGCAGTGAGTTAATCAGCTCATCGCTCTCCCAGCACTGCCATTTATTTGCTGCTTATTCCCTAGCACAGGGCCCCCAGGGGGAGGCCTGTCTGTGAGGCAGCACCTGCAGCTCCCCGACGCTTGATTTAGTGCCGTAAATGCTGCTTGTGGGCCAGATTATGCTGGACAGTGATCAAACCTTATTTGCACTCTGATTAGACAAACTGCTCCCTGCACTGACCAGGCTGAAGCAATTCTCCTTTAGCAATTTTATACTGCTGCCCTGCGTAAAAATGATTAACACCGCCTGGATGAATGTGGCAGCCATTCACCCCAGCCATATTCTGGCCTAGTCCTGGTAGTGAAAACAGGTATCATATCTACTGCTATCAGCCCATTGTTATATTCATAACCATGAAAAAAATATTTAAAATTCATCAAAGTGTTATGGAAATTATCGTGGAAAGTAAACTGTTTCTGCAGCTGGTCACAACAGAGTAGCAAAGAGACGTCACCATTTGTGTCACTGTATATTTGATTATATATTCTTGGCTTAATCGGCAAAACACCAGCCCCCTTCAACCCCAAGTTTCTCTTAGACAACTTGATCTTATTGCTCAGTTTGAAGGCTGAAGTTTAAGATAATTTGAATGAAGTATAAATTTGTGATAGAAGTGTTTCTTTGAATTGTGTCCTGTAGATTTTGGATATTTCTTAAGCCATGCTCCAAGGAATTTCCTTTGTAATTGCAAAATTACAAAATAAGATACAGAATACTACATGTAGTTTCATGTTGCAGATCACGCACATATAAAATGTTGTGCAAACACATTCTTAAAAATGACTTGAACTTGGAAGATATTAAAATAGGAACAGAAATAAGGGTTATATTACATTAAAAGCCAACGTGCAGAATTTATCAGCTAGGAGAGAGGTCTACAGTCGCAGGTAGCACTATGGGTTTTCAGAACAACGTGTACACAGCTAGCCTAAAGGACCAAATCCTCTGCCCAGATTTAATCGCACTGGTCAAAATTTCCCTAACCATAAAATATATGAAGAGGAGAGTCCAAAAAAAATCATCACAAATCATCACAAAACCTATGATGGTTATGCAATCATGCTAACTGGCATTCATGCTTTTATGACCCAACTTCATAGCCATGTATGTCCTTTCCCTCCAAGCCCAGGTCATTTTAAAGCACATTTTTAGACCTGCAAAGGGGCAAAGTCAGGAAAGCTGTGGCTTTAATGTTTATACTACAGTATATGTTTGTTGTTGTCGTTGTTTTAAATTTTTTTTTACATTATTTTGCCTCCCCCTTATGTGCAACCCATGCCCCCCCCCCACACACACACACAGACATACACACACTCCTAAGTGCAGACAATATATCCTGTAACCTTCAAATGTATTGTGTTGAGAGAAGGTCCCCTGTTGCATTTAGAGTGGAAGGCACTCCAGCGTGGTCATTGTACAGCAGATTTTCATGCTTAGGTACTACACAATGCCAATGCACCTGAGAATGAATAGGTATAGTGCACAGGCAAGGTCTCTTTTCTTTCATCTACTTCTGTGCAGAGGCTAGCAAAGTACTAATGAAGCCATTTTCTGATCTGCTATCTTTACCCTGATCCTCCATCAGAATGCCTCTCCATCATTTTAGTAGTACTTACAGTATTACCATAACCCTGATGCAAGGCCCATTTAGAATTGTGCTTGAGTGACTGGAAAGCATATTAAGGCAAAAAAGGAATCATTGTGAAGAAAATGTACTGTATAAACAGCTGGAAAGAGTAGAGGGCAATGCTCACAATGGAATCTGAAAGCTTTCATTTTTCCCTCATTGTCTCTCCTTCCTTCTCTAAACAACCTTCCTTTTTTTCCGCTATCAGAGCAAAGTTCTCAAAGAAAATGAAGTGCATTCATGCATCCTGAAAGAGGCTTTTAAGGTTGAGTACAGCTCAAACAAAAAGGGTGAGCTATGGCTGTCCTGAGTATGACTCAACATTTATAATCTTGCCATGCAGAATATGAGAATGCTGAGGAAATGAATGAAGCTGACTATGTAGCACATCCAAGCCACAAATCTGGTAGTCGTACTGGTATTCTTTAGCATGTTTTGTCTGGGTTGCAAAAGTGATGTTGCATGTTGTGGGTTTCGAGAAATGTTTCGGTGTAATTAAACTCAATCGTTCAGAGCTGAAAACTATTGTTGAATTTGAGTTGGAAAACTGATAGTGCCAGAACCGATACAGTTTCTTTGCTTTTCTGTAGGAAATAATTCTTTCAAATACTATTATTGTATTTTTATTGATTTAGAGTGCTAAAGTGATATACATCTTGAAGATGAATGTATGGTTAAGATAAGATACAAAGAGCATTTTTCTTAGCTGTCAAGGCCCCTCCCACTGCTCCTGGCCCCTTTCTCTCTTCATTTTGCTAACTGGTGCTCAAAGCTTTTCCTCCGCTGACCAAGCATCAGCTTTCCTGCGCTGATAAATGGCTTCTTTGAATTGATGGCAGGCTGGAGGAAAAAGAGATACTCCTAGATAATGTGGACACAGTTTTCATTTCTTGTCACCCAATTAAACTGCAATTATCCCAAGTGCAGGAGAGGAGAAAAGTGGAAAGAATGGCTAAAGAATGGGGGAGCGAGGCTCCCTGGGACACTCTCTTCCAGACACATTAGCCCAGATTTGCTTCATCCTGATAAAAGAGACTCATTTCTTGCACTTGACAGTGCACAGCGAGAGGCAGACCAGCTGCAACCTGGGGTTTAGGGAAGAATGCCTGTACGATGTTTGTGCCATGCCTCAAAATGGCTGGGAAGAAAAAAGATCAAAATGTATACAGGTTGTTGCCCTATTAAAGCAGTGTGCTGTTTGTATGGTGCTCCATGTGCCTTTAGCTGAGGACATCAAGGTTTTATTCCTTAATAGCCGATATAGATTTTTTTTTATATCATTATTATGCAAATGTCCAAGACACATTGTCACAGGGAACAAAGTGTGTATTTTGCGAAACCTTTGTCGTCACTGACCAATGTAAGAACCCTGGAGTTGACTACACGGGGGTTCGAAAACCTTCAAACAATCCCTTAGCATATCCAGAAATGCTTGACTGAGAGCTTGTGTTCACCTACTGTTCCTTAAAAGAATCGACCACTGCTTAAAAAAAGGGACGCTTCCTCTGTGAATTGTTTGCCTCCAGATGAATTAAGGCAGGTTGAGACTCTTCCCCTGGCACAAAATCCAAGAAGTAAATTATTGTCTTTTGTAATTACTATTCCTCTCAGTAATTATCACACAGGACAATTTATGGATTAACATATTGATTTCACTTGACCCTTGGCAAGGCTTAATTTGGACAGAGAAGATACTTTTGGCTTGTGCTGCCAAATGCAAACAGCCCTGGGGGCCCCTGGTGGAGCTTTGCTCTTTAGGCGTGTCACAGCGTCTTTAGCATACGTCCCATGGGATGATGATCTGACTCTTGCAGGGTCCTGGCCTGTGGGTTATAGCTGTCTATTCAGAGTGTAGCTCTGCATAGGTATTGGCTTTAGCCAAGCCACATAAAAAAAAAACAACCTGCAACGAGTAAGAGGAGCATTCGTAAGAGTAATTCATTAATCTTCATGCAAGCGATTAGTGCTTTGAAGTCTTTGATTTTGAAAAGCCATGTTCCTTGCTTTACTATCCCTCCCCTCACAGGCTGTTTAGATAAACACTGGAAGTAAACAGATTAGTTAAAATCATTAGGCAAACATCTTAACACACAAACACAGGCTGCCTGCTTCGGAATGCTGATAAGTGCAACCCCTCTGCAACAGCATCTAATGATGTTGTCGCGTGTGCTGTGTGCACAGGATCGGCGTCGCGGCAGTAATGCATTGCTGATTATGGAGAGAAGAGAATACTCTGTCAAACTATGATCAATATTTCCTATAAGAGCCTCCGCTGCTCTGCATGAGTAATGGCCTGATTAAGTGAGCAACAGGAGAGAGGCTAGGATGAATGGAGCCTCTCCAGTGCTGTGTCCATCAAATAATGAGATCACCTGAAACAGCCACCGTCAACCCCCCCCCCCCCCCAACCCCCCACCCCCAAACAAGACGTGCTGACAGGACACTTGCCCTCCCATTGATCATATTGTCATTCAAGCCAATGCTTAGGAGAAAACACGCATTCACATGCTCGGGTACGAAATCCTGTACAATATCACTAATCTTTCCCTACGTTATGAGTCTGCAAAATTAACTCATACTCCACTTGTTGAAATGGCCACATGTTTTGTCCCTGAGGTATGTAAGACAACACTGCTATAAAAGGGCTCACCTCGAGAGATGTGACACTCAACTGCAACAATGAGCCATCTGCAGGAACTCGGTTATTTCACTCTTTTGAAAAATAGGAGTTTTTTTTCTCTCAATTACATGGTTATTATCTTGGTCACTTAATCTCCTCAAATAAGATTGATTTCTCTTTTCAGGCTGCGTTAGAGTGCCTCTGTCAGAAGGCGCTCAGGCCATGGGAACCATAGAGTTTCCAATGCATCCTCACAATTTTCCCATTTGATGGAGGTCACAGTCACTAGGGCTGTTTCTTTGACATACTGATGAGTAGACACACAAAGGCTCTTTCATTGTTACAAGTGATAGAGAAGAGCACGGGTACACGCACAATACATGACAGGAAAAGATGCAGGATTGTCAATGTGTCATACAAATGCAAACACGCACTCTGAATTGGAAGATAATTATATACTTAGGTAATAACCAACTGGCAGGAAGGTTGCGATAATTTTTTTTTTTACCGGAACTTTTATCTTGTAAGCAGGTCAAAGAGTGTAATAACGCATCTGAACATCTACATTTTATTCTCACAAACGAATGTGGGGACACTGCTGTATTTTAAAGATTTTAGGATAACTCAGTAAAACTTAATATTTAGAATTCACAGTCACTTCCGTAGTTATAACTGTGAATCAGACTCCTCACAGCATATCAAGCATTTTGCACAAAACTTGAAGTAACGCTCCCTGAAAGAAAGAAGTAATTTTATGTAGGCTGCTTTTTCTCTTAAATCACTTTTGCCAAGACTGTTGTCTGCCTGACAATGGACAATGATTTATACAAAATGAGAAAAAGAAATCACAAAAGGTCATCTTGAATAGCAGACCTGGGAAAAAATTTCAACAGTTTTGCAGTTTGATTTGATCATGTCTAGCTTTCACTTTTCATTTTTCAGAACTATGCATATAAAAAAAAAAAACTGCAGATATGAATAAATCTTGACCTTTAATCTCAACTTTTCAGTGCTTTCACCTTCTTCTTATTCAAGCCAGATGAACACAAATCCATAGATTCAGTTCTTCATTTCCTATTCATAACAACACAGAAACTTGTAATTAGGGTCAAAGGTGGTTAATAAGCTGGAAGCACTATACTGTCAACTTTTCAAGTGTCTTTGATGTTGTGTGCAATGTTAAAGATGAACAAGTCGCCCTCCAGATTTTTTTTTTCTTTTCTTTGCTTTCTTTTTTTTTTTTTTTACTCTGAAGGACGATGACACACTGTGAAAGCCCAAATAGCATGTTACTGCCCTGCCATGGGTTCAAGGAGATTGGATCACTTTTTGTTTGTGGAATGGCCTCAATTCAGCTTCCACATAAAGAGCGAGAGACTAGGAGAGGACTGAGAGAGAGCAGTCTTTGTGGGGTTGAAGGGAAGGGGTGGATAAAAAAATTGCCTTGGTGCATCAGTTTTCTCTGATCCCAACTGCAACTATAAATGTATCTGAGAGATGAGCTATCTGTCGCGGGCTGCGCCACAAGCAGGCCTTTTCTTCCTTCTGTCCCTGTGATGAGTTAGCAGGACCTGGAGTGATAAAGCTGATAGAAGGGCCGCTATCAGGTGGCAGTCTGGGTAATTACAACTCTCTATTTGGGGCTTTGCAGTGATGCTGCGGCGATAAGGGGAATATAATGAGGAAGAAAGGCCAGCGATAATGTATCCGCTAAATGGTTCAAAATAGTCTATCATGGGAAAAGTCATCTCAGTGCCTGGAGGTAAACAAGTATCTGTGGATTTGAAACGCAGGACTCTGCAACAGAGAATATGTGGACGGTTTAAGCTAAACATACACCCTGTGGGGGGTAGCAGCAGTCAGAGTTCAAAAATTTGACTTTTCACAAAGGGTAGGGTAGGCCGTTTTTTAATGATCCAGGAAGTCGTTTGATTGCCGCTGCTATTTTGTTTGCCCCTCGGGGTGTGGAGATATTCTGCAGTGTGAGATTACATATAATACTCTGACAAGCGGCGGTTTAAAGATGAAGGTCTTATCAACCTCACGGACTCCACATCCTTCTGTGCAGCCATTCTCCTCCCATAATGTGCTTTCAAAGTTTGTTGTATACATCAGTTCAGGTCCTCCAAGACTGAGCTGACAATCACTCCTCTTTCCTCCCTCTTTACCATCATTCACGCCCTCACATGCACTGACACACGCATGCACACACGTGCACACACTCAATCGCACACAGAAACACACACACACACACACACACACACTCTCACTCAATCCTCAGGGCCATTTGCCTGTTCCAGTCCCCAGTCTTTAATACACACTCCACTGTGTTCTATCTTGTATGGATGTTTTATTGTGAATTACAGATTGCCTCACTAGGGATCATGACCACTATCAATAGTATTTCCACTAATGTGATTAAGTTAATACTGTGCTCTATGAGAGGATTATTTCTCAATTCCTCTTGATATGCGTAATATTTAGGTTGTGGTTGAGTAAATATTTTGGTTCTTCACCAAAATAATTCCCACTGAGACAAAGACGTGAAAGTCTGCCCTAAGGAGCAATAAAGACTGTATAATTAGAATGATTAAAGAACTGCACAACTAATTTGGCACTTATTGAATATATTTTGAGAACACAACGTTCAAAATAGGTCATATATTTAAACCATAAAAAATATTAACTTTATTTACATTAATTATGTATTTATTCAGACATTCTGTGTGACTCATTTGAAGTGATGCTGAAGTCGGCATTGTCTCTTTACCAATCCTTAATCATTTCATTGCCTTCCAATTAAGCATATTTTCTACGTATTGTAAAAACTGTAAAGAAACCTCATTAGACAAAATGACTTCTAATCTAAATGCAATCATCTTTAAATAGTAATCAATTGGATCCTTTACAACACTAAACTGTTTGTCATTAGCACTTTATCAAAGGCTCACTTAAGATAAGATTCTGCAGTTAATGGTGTGTGTGATGGTGACAAATTGACTTTCAATACCCTCCACATCAAGCAGTGATGACTTTTGTCCTCCAGTGTATGTTACATGTTTGCTTTAATGGAAAATGTATTTACAATTTTTGATTTTGTTTCCTTGTTCAAAAAATGTCTTTGATATGAATACCTTTGTCTTAATCTTCTTCAACTGGAATTTATTTGAGCCAAATGATTTATAAAAATAGGCAACATGGTGAAAAGAGTTACAGTAATTGTGTTTGAAACTATTTAATATTTCTTCCCCCTAAATCTCCAGTATTATAATGTCAGTCACGCTTTTGAATATGTTATTTGAGCTAAATTAATGAAATATTTCAGTCCACATTTGTGCTGCTTATCTGCAATATAAATCCTTAATCAGAAAATCAGCTGTAAAAAGTGGAGCAATTGGCATGAGCAGGTAGGGATTAATGAAAATCATCCGAATGCAGACAAACAGGAGAATACCTTTTTCTATAGCGCTGCGTTTACTGCTTCTCCCTTGGCCCGGCCTGTATGAGAGAGGGAGAGCAGCTGAGCTGAAAAGGAAAGGGGAAGATCCAGGCAGAGCTGTGATCAGGCAAGCTGAAAGAAACCACATCAGGTACACAATCAGGACCCCTCCCTCCTCCTTTCTTCAGACCTACTAGATAATGAGCAAACTTTCATGTGGCAGTAAATACTCTCCACTCTGTGGGGTTTGAAGTAGCAAATAGAAGATATTGTTGTTTACCCTGCTCACTTTTTTTTCCCCTCCCCGTGAAAGAATGGCCATCTGACAGCAAGAGGTCAACTTGTGTTCGCTTGAAATCAATTTATTTTACAACTTGATTCCCCTCCCTCCACCACCAGTGGGAGAATAACACTAAACACCTTGAAAAGAGAGGAGGTAAAGTAGACCTCCTATAATATTCTTTATAGTTGAGGGCTTTTTATGTAAACTGGGATTATCCAGGGATCCTCATCAACTCTCCCTATAATTTGTTTTGCTTTATCCCAGATTTATTTGGAGTGTTGGGCAGAATAAACTGTTTGGTGCTATCATGAAGATTCTTGCACGTCTTGGGGGGCTCCTATTTCAGAGTGATGGCTTTAGCACTTTGGAGTGAACTGTGTGCGATCTCTCCGGGTAGAAAAATGTCCCCATGGGCTTGTTGTTGCTGCTGTCTGCCTTCTATTTGCATGATATTTTTCTATTCAGTCTTATCATCAGTGTGTGCTGTGAGGTGGGAGTGCTGGCTCCGTCTCAGAGGCTGGACCCAGGCTTTATCGGCAGGTAATTCTCCCACTCTCACTAACTCATCTTGAATTATTTAAGTGTTATTTCCAGGACCCAGGCAGAAGTAAAAGAGGCGAAAAAACACAGACTGGAGTGTTGTTGGTATCATTTTTAAAAAAATATATATATCTGATCTCAATTAAATTACTGAATTGAATAAATTAATGTTTCCTGGTCTGCAAAATAAAAAGCTGTTTTGTGAAATAGATACAACGGATCTTTACATTTTTATAAGCAGAAAACATACTGGATGGCTGCACCTACTCACGTTAATGCAGGCTCAACTAGGCCCAGGCACCATCTAAAATCCTCCATCACATCTTATGAGACAAAACAAAAAACAAACAAACAACAACAACAAAAAAAAAAACTCACACAAAGGAGCAGGGTCGCGGGGAGGGGGGTCCTTTACGTTCTCAAACGATATTGAACAGAATCATAAAAAATGCAGGGAGTAATGAAAAATTATGAAATCCCCAAAGAGGCCAGTGAAAAGCAGGCATGTGTTACGTACACTATGCATCTCACGCCTCTATAAATGTCAACTCCCGATAAGAACTTTCCGCCCTAACTTATTCATATAATTCATAGGAATTTCTTTTTTATTTTCTTTTGCCCGTTTTGTGTCATGAGGGGAGCGATGCTTCCCGCCGAGTGAGCGGAGCGCTTCATTGCAGGAATGTTATCGAGGTGAATGACAAGCCGACAAAAGGGGCGCACGGTGTTGAGAGATGCTGCGACTTGAGTCTGAGGCAGCAGGTTTGTCTCTCATCCTGGCGCGTCCGGCGCGCATCGGTCCTCACCTTGTCAGGTTCCCCTGCTTGAGACAATAAAGCGATCCCCCCCAGTCAGCTTTTCTTTTTTTTGCGCAGCCCTAATCCTTGTTAACAGAAAAAAATTAAAAGGGAAAACAATCTCGGGCTTAACGCGCGGCAGACAATAAGGGCGCTGTCTCTTGGAAATTGCGCATCACTTTGGGATAGGTCAGCGTCATCACTCACCTCTCGTCCTTTATTTGATAATAAAACCAACAATAATAATAATGATTATGACAATAATAATAATAACAATAATAATAATAACAACAATAATAATAATAATAATAACAGTCTTAAAAAGAACAAAAGTAGGCTACATGAATTGAATTTGACACCCATTTATATCGACCTACAGCCTAATTCATCATTTACTGTATAATATTGTTCGATACAGCCCTTCTCCATTTCCTCTTTTTTTGTACATATATAATTATGTACAACGGGGAAGGTGCGAGAACAAACCACTTAAACCTACAATTTACTCAACAAGTCCTGCAGATAACTGTAATTGCTTAGTTGAATATTCGACAACCTAATTTCAGTTGTCGACTCGCTGCCCTTGGGAAAGTCCTTTGAAGTGAAAGTGAAAAGGGGGGATTTCAGGGAAAGTAATTAATTTCAACCAAGCGCGATTAGAAACACTTCAGACCTCCTCAGCGTTTGCGTATTTACGACAAAATGCCACAATATCAGAAAATTAAAGGAGGCTTTCTTTACCTTTTCTTGTCGCCTCTCACACGCCACTTTTTTTTTTTTTCAACGGCAGTGCCACCCATGGGGAAGGGGAAGGGGCTAGACACGGGCGCGGGGACGCGACAGACATGAAAAGGTGAGAAAGTGGAGTGGCACCGTCAGATCCAAGTCGGGTAGACTGTCAATTAGACGGGTGAAACAGAGAGGAAGAGGCGATTAGGCGTGTAATGACAAATGATTGCTTTCTTTTTTTCCTTTTCTTTCTTTTCGTCTTTTTTTTTTGAAGGGGAGTGTGCCTGTTTTTTTTTTCCCCCGAGTGTTTGTTTGCTCGGATCCATTGCACTTCCAGGCTCCCCCTGCAACAATATGCACCTGTCTGCATCCAGTTCACTCTCACCGGATCTTTTATTTCGGCTCGTACGCGCCTCTGTCCGCCGTGGGTTTGTTTTTTTTGTTTTGTTTTGTTTGTTTTTCTTTTTGTCTTTTCCGGTTGCATCCTCAGTAGAGAAGTTAGATGACTCGAGCCGCGTGAATCGCCACGACGTAACGAGTCGCTCATTATAAGGGGCCTGGAGAACACGAGACTGACGAGCCGAGTTCTCCGCTTTGACTTAAAACACTCGTGATAAATAAAGATATATAACAGCGGATGCGTTTCCCCTTCAAAACTCAGGGTGGGATTTAAAAAAAAAAAAAAAGGAAAAAGAAATCGCTCAGCACTCGGATGGGCTGTTCGGCGCTGCTGCGCATGCGCCCGGTGGCACTTTCACTACCTGCCACACAATCCCGTATTTCACATGGGGCAAGCGGGAGTTATCATCCACTTGCGTAAATGCTGCTGCTGAGTGGTGGCTGACAGTCTCAGGCGACAAGACAGCGTGGATGTGTGTGTGAGAGTGTGTGAGTGTGTGAGTGTGTGTGTTGTGTTTTTTTTTTTTTTTTTTTTCCCTCCCTCCTGCTTGCTAAAGGCGTATCATACTGCTGGATGCCACCACGAAGCAGAAAACACAAGTTGAGCACTCACCAGGACGCTGCCACTTGTACTTTTCAGAAGATAATCAACGGTGGGATGAAGAACTGAAGTTTTTTTTTTTTTTTAAAGTGAGTAGGCAAAGACACGAGCCGTGTTTGTTGTGGATGCAGAGTAGATTTAAATGACTGTTTACAGGAGGCTTGTTTGTGATTCTGTGCTTTATTTTTTTATTTTTATTTCCACAAATCATTTATTCTTATTTTACAAAAAAAAAAAAAAAATAAGCGTTTGTGTTTTTCTCTTTTTTTTTTGTTTGTTTGTCTTCCTCCTCCAGAGTGCGTTTGTGCCAACATGTCTAAACCGATGGATCACGTTAAACGCCCGATGAACGCCTTCATGGTCTGGTCCAGAGCCCAGCGCAGAAAAATGGCCCAGGAGAACCCGAAAATGCACAACTCCGAGATAAGCAAGAGATTGGGAGCGGAGTGGAAACTTCTCACCGAGTCCGAGAAGAGGCCGTTCATCGACGAAGCCAAGCGGCTGCGGGCGATGCACATGAAGGAACACCCAGACTACAAGTACAGACCGAGACGGAAGCCCAAGACTCTGATGAAGAAAGATAAGTTTTCTTTCCCGGTGCCCTACAACCTCGGGGAGCACGACGCGCTCAAAGTCAGCGGGCTTTCCACCGGAGCGCTTTCCGAGTCCGTCATCGGGAACCCCGACAAGGCGGCGGCGGCCGCGGCCGCCGCGGCGGCGAGGGTGTTCTTCAACCCGTCCATGTCCACGAACCCCTATTCCTTTTTCGACCTGGGATCCAAGATGACCGAGCTTTCTCCGCCGTCGTTTCCGTACGCGTCCCCGCTGGGCTACCCGCCGGGAGGCGCCACGGCTTTCACCGGGACTGGCGGTGTGGGTGGCGGGACGCACACCCACACGCACTCGCATCCGTCCCCTGGAAACCCGGGCTACATGATCCCTTGTAACTGTACGGCCTGGCCCTCGGCGGGACTCCAGCCGCCCTTAGCGTACATTCTGCTCCCCGGGATGGGGAAACCGCAACTTGAACCGTACCCCGCATATGCTGCGGCGTTATGATAGGCCCCGCTTTTTTGGACTTCTAAGAAAAATGAAAGGTGACAACAAAAACAAAAACAAACAACAAACAAACAAACAAACAACAAAAAAAAGCTATTCATGCAAGAGTTTTATTATGCATGCATAAACTTGTACATGTGATGAAGTGCTCGTCGTCTCAGATATCACATGTGTATGTATATTGATTAATGCCTTTATCTAAGGTAATGCTTATTTAGAGAACTCTCTAATCTATTATTACCCAGCCATCACCTCTCCGCCCAGGAGGAAGAAGGACTAAAGGATGGCTTGACATGCACAGATTCTAGAGGAAAGGGTATCGGGACAATTTGTGAAAAACTCATTTTGAAAGGTACCCTGCACCGTTTCTATCTTTTGCAAGTTGCACCTGCTCGACTTAACCTGTTGGAATCAAGGGTGGCACATACAAAGACCATATTAATCGCAGGATCACAGCATTTCCTCTCAGATAACATGTTGTAGGGTTCTGATTCATGGATCAAGGAGGATTGTCACAACACCCCCCCCCACGCCCTCCTCTTGAATGACTGTAAATGTGTACAGATAAAAATGACTAGTTTATTTGCCGTTATAGGCTTAGTGTTTGGGATAGGGCCAGGAAAACATACGTATTTCACTAGAAATCCGCTGTATATTTTGAGTTTTTAAACCCGTTTTATAGATGTCTGTAATATTTATTGTTTAGTGGAATCTATGGTGAGCCAGACCATTTTAAAAAGGACAAGACTAGCTCTGTTGATATTTGCACATGAAACGTAGAGGATGTAATTCACTTTGAAGGTGATATTCAATTTCAGTAACGTGCAACTTTCAGGTTTGACTCAGCAGACCAGTTTTTTTTTTTCGAAACAGAAAAAAAAAATGTTCAAAAAGTTCAAATTTAAATGCAAATGGAAGTTTATTCATGGAGTTTATAATTTTCTTGATCCCTCACTCCCTCCTCACACACACACTCCTCGTATCATGTGCAGCAGAAAAAAAAGAACGTTTTTAACTAACTCTTATGGAATTTGTATGTTTTGTGTTTTCTTTAACCTCCGTTATGTACTTCAACCTATTGCTACTGTTCACTTGTTGAGCAAAGGACTACAATAAAGCGTATTCGGATTAAATGGAAAGGAAATCGCGGCTGTAGTTCTTGATGAGATAAACAAGAATGGTATCTTTTTTTTATTTTTTCTTTCCCCCTGCTCCTGCTCCTCAGCCCAGGTGAAGTGTAAGGTATCCTCCAAAGGGCCGCTTTTGTCCGCGCTTTGAATGGCATTACTGGGGGGAAATCTAAATCAGCCCATTGTAATCAAAGAGCCAAAACCTTATTTATCACAATTTTAATCATGAATGGGGGGGAAGATAAAACTCCGAGCTTTCTTTTTTTTCCCAGGAACAAAACCAAAAAAAAAAAGAAAAGAAAAGAAAAGAGAGAGAGATAGAGAGTGTGAGAGAGAGAGAGAGAGCTGCTGTTAGGCTACAGAACAAGCTCGTCTTTGAGGCTTTAAAACAACCCGAGCTGAGTGTGTGCGCTCCACTAGGTCTGAAAAGAAAAAAAAAACAAGAATGCATTTAATATAATGCAAAGGGACGAAACAAGCATGCTGATCACCTGTCCTTAGGAGTGTATGCCCTCACGTGCGCAGGTGTGTGTGTGTGTGAGTGTGTGTGTGTGTATATGTGTGTGTGTGTGTGTGTGTGTGTGTGCGTGCGCGCGCGGGCCAGCAGCGTGTACCAAGTGTATATGGGTTGCACAGAGTTTCCAAATCTGCAACGTGTAACGTACGTTATCCAAGCAAACGGCCCCCGCCTAGATTACACTGAGAGATGAATTCATAAGGATCAGAGCGATTATGCAAAACTAATTTGGACAGTCCAGGGATAATTATCTCCGTCACGGTTAATTAAACCCTTTCTCCACTATGTTCTCCATTGTAACACCCGATCACTTCCCTCCACGGAACTTCCTTCTTTGGCCCCCGAAAAACGATGCGCAGTTTGACCTCGCGTTTTTGTTTTGTTTTTTTTTTTTTTTCTTTTTATTTACAGCTTTGGAGAAGAAAAAAATGACCAGTCAGAACCGGTGGTATTTCCACGTCATGATCAAATAATTATGAAGATATCGGGGTCATTTTTTGACCACAATAATTTATTTGGCTACCTGTGACCATGAGGTCAGGCCTATATATTTTAAATTGCATCTGCTTAGTTATTTTTACAATTTTTGTTTTTTTTACTGTGTTGTTTTTGTTCTCTCGGGAAATGAAATAGTTTTGAATAATATGTAATCTAAATTACAAAATGCAAAACATATTTGTCATTCTTTAAAATTATTTTTTTTCCAGGTATCATAAAAAGGGCAAATCCAATAGCTGCCTGATCAAAACACAGAGAAGGTCGTCAAGTCTGTAAAAGAACTTGCATACGAGGTCTTTCTCTTTCTTTGGCCTTTTTTTATTATATTTTTTTTCCTTGAGGAAAAAGGAGAAGAAAGCTGAAAGAACTTTTTTTTTTTTTTTTTTTTTACTCTGGGAGCGTTTAGACGGTCGAGGAGGTTTTGTCTGGGAACAAAACGTGGGTTGGGAGGTTTTGTGAGAGTGTTGTTTGTTGAAGTGGAGCTCAGCAAAAGCGGCTGCTTTCCCTCATTGTGATGAAAGCAATCAGTGGTATTTGGAAAACTGTTAGCATTGTGCACTTCTTCTGTGTCCATTGTGGAGGATTTCTTTTCACAAGGTTTTTTTTTTTCAGCCGATCCAGCTGGCCGGAGTGAATAGCACTGCAATGTGTACACGCTTTGTCCCTCCAAGCCCTTCAAGTAGCCCACATTGAATAGAGTGAGTTGACACTGCATGACAGTGAAACAACATAATAAAAAATACATGAGCGCATGAATAGAAGCAGGCGCATAAATAAATAAAATGGGTGGCCAAAACTGGATAAACTGAATGACAAAACGGTGAAAGGGGAACAAAAAGATATTTAACACGCTAGATTAGCATTAGAATGCAATCTACAAGCCAGAACAATTGATGAATAGGTTTACCGGCCAAGAAAGAAATAGACTAAATGCCTTTTGAATGGATAGCCTATGTTTTTTTTTTTTTCTAAGACGGGAGCTGAATGGGAAAGGTGGAGATGCAACTATGGAAATAAGTGGGAGAAAACTTTTTCTTATAAAATGTTTTTCACTCATGGTTCCAAGATCCTCAATACATGGGGGGGGGGGGGGTAAAAAATCTGATTCCCAGGAGAAGATTTATAGTGGAAGTAATTTTTGTCATTCTTGTAAAATAGTTTATTATGTCAAACCAAAAAGAAATACCCTCAACGGAAGACGCGTCTTTGGGTTTCACCCTTTGAGTTGGCTTTTCTTGACTTTGTGCTTTCTCATCTCATACGCACCTGAAAAACAAGTATTGCAACTAGAATAAAGGAATACCTCTTTTTTAAAATAGGAATTTACACAGTGGCCCACTAATCTAAATATTCTAATACCACACAGTTACTCTAATGAGAATCAGTTTCATGTGGCTGAACAGATGATGATTGAGTATAAATAACTGTATAGCGATAAGTATCTGGCCCTGATGTTTTGAAGCTCTGAAGGTGCTGAACTATGTGAGCACTTGGCAAAAATACTGAATAAACTCAAGCGGTTGTTTGGATGAAATGAAGAGTTTAATTTAATTAAACACACGTGTTCAAACTAATTCAGGTACTGTGGCAGCGGTCCCGTATCAGTTACCATGCCTTTCTCTTGGGGGGTATTAGGGATGAAAAAGTAGTAGATTTAGTGAGTGTTCATCTGAGATAAAGTCTGTCCTTCTGTTGAAACAGACTCTTTTTAAATTTTACTTACAGACTACATTGATGTCTCTTTAAATCAGTTAAAAAAATATACCGTTAGGTCTTAATTGACACTTTATTCATATTGTTAAAATAATACAATATGCAAAGAAAGCCTTGATAATGTATTGTGGCATTTTAAATTCAAACAAATAATTCAAACAGTTAACTCACCCAAACCATGAATGTTTCAAGAATATTGTAAACAAAGAATTAGTTAAGAGTGGAGTTAGTTAATATTTTAATATGAAATTTAAATCATAACAGTACTTTCATTGGTATATTACTGGAGCTATAATGCGAGTTGATATAACGGTTTCTACATACAATCTGAAACCAACGTTGCCTCATGTTTTCATAAGCTCCCCCTCTGATGCCCTGATATCATTATGTCTTAGTGTTGAACCCTTTATGTGCCTGTAAGACATTTGTAGAAGTGAGATTAGGCAAATTAACATACATATGTATCACCAGTTCAACCATGTTGACCTTAGAGGGACGTACAATGGTTTTCTCATCCCTAATTCGCCTAGGGCTGCCCCACAAGCAAGTGGATTATCACCTGGCTTCAATGGCTTGAGATGGATCATTTCAGTATTTTTTCTGAGATGAATTATACATCAATATCATCTCTTTGAGGATATTTTCCTCTATTTGTTTGCAGGAGCCTGCTTCTTGCTCACCTGGTTGTCAGAGTGTGTGTGTGCGTGCGTGTGTGTGTGTGTGTGTGCGCGTGCGCGTGCGTGGGTCCAACGCTGAGAGACATACAGCCAGCACTGGCGTCTCTGTGAGGAACCTCAAAGAGTCTGATCACTGACTTCTCCATCTCATTATAGGCAAATCAAAGTGTGAAAAGTCTCTCCTGAAGCAATATCTGTATGATCAGGTTGGGTCAAGAATGTTTATGAAGGCTGTGTGCCATATTACCTGTAATCTCCAGAGTATGAACTGCTGTATTTCTTACTTCTCTATGCTCCCAGGAGGGAAAAAATGCCAAAAATTATCTTGCATTGCACCTTTTCCGCAACACCTCGACGTGGCAAATCAAAGCCTCAAAACCATACATGTCACTGTGCCCAAGGTCACCAAGAGAAATGAGAAATCTCTGTGTACTGTACAGCCCATCCCTATAAACATGCCACACAGCCTCTGAAGTCTGACTCTGCTTTTAAGAAGTCCAAGTTTGTTTAATAGTACATAATGCAATAAGTCGATGGACCCCTGCTGGAGTTCAGAGAAGGAACGCTTGAATTTGGTCCGGGGCAGGTGGTTGGAGGTGATGGGTTGCAGGGTAGCTCAGGTAATCGTGCATTTTGCAAGTGAGACGAGGGAACTGCGCCCATCGTGTTTACGAGATTATCTGGCATTAACACATCCATTATCATAGCAACAATATCATAGCCCTACTATTATTTATCACTGCATGTAAAAATTCATGTCGGAGCCAAAAAGAAAAACTATCTTTAATTTTCACACTCTGACTGAAGCTGATGAAATCCTACTTTGATACATTCCTTTGTGGAAACATACAGACATCATTGCTGATGTGAGAATATGTAATTTTGCATGTACGGCAGATTACTTAACCCTATTTTTCTGTTTGAGGTCTTGAAGACCCCCGAGCCATCTTCAGCAGCCCTAAAAACAAGCATTACGCCGCTTTATCAGTTTGAGACTTAATGAATTTTCCTAATTTTAGAGAATTACTTTTTGACATGACATATTACAAAGGTCCATCGCGGAAAATAGCTAGTTCATTTTATTTCTGGTCTCAGAGCCCTGGAGTTTTATAACAAGTTTGTTCATAATACATATAGCAGACCGTAATATAGTTTTTAAAAATGAATTTTGGTAACCAAATCAAATATATATTTCTTCATGGCCCATAACTTTTCCTTTTTTGGTTTTGGCACGTTTTATGTTCATTTCCATCAAAGGGAAACGTTTCCACTTCAATACTTTTCCACATACACAAGGTCAGAAGAAAAGAAAAGAAAATGTTTGAAGGAAAAAGAGATTGATTTTTGCCGTTTTTAAACTTATTTTTATGGCATTGGGATTCACGGGACTGCAAACAATAAGGAGGTAAAGCAAGTTTCAACAAAAGATGAGAGTTAAGTTCTCTCATCAAATAGTTGAAGTCTAACTGAAATAATTGGAAAGACCGATATCCATGACCTCCCAAATTTTAAGAATTTCTGAGGTAGATTTTAACCTTCTTCTCTGAAAAGTGTTTGGTCTTTCCGAACAACTATGTAGAAAAAGAGCTGACATGTGGTATGAAGACTAACCTGAGGACGTCTTTTGTATCCGAGTCGATTTAAAACAGAAGGAAATGTGCAAAGTGAGAAACACTGCCCTTAGCAGGCTGTCTAACTCTAAAGCTCCCACTGCTGTTGAGAGGAACTCATTGCACTAATAACTTTCTATTCATATTCAGTGTTTTTCAGAGGGATCATTATTGTTACAAGCCATGTTCAGACATTACAAAGGCTGGTTTTAAAATATACAATTTGAGAATATTATACACAAGCGTAAATACAGAAAACTTAAAAAAAAAAGTACAGATGTTGTGGCGTGGAACAATCACGTTTGACAAGGTTATATGTTTTCATAAAGATCCTATAGCTGCTAGGTAGTTGCTGAAATCATTAAGTTAATAACCTAAAACATGAGGCATATGCTTATTCTGTGAATCCATCAATAAATTAGAATAATGTCAGTGAGCAGCCTTAAAAAAATGTTCTTTAAACTGACATGACATTTTTTGTTCCATTTCCAAATGACCGCTGGCAGAGATTGCTCGTTCTTGTATTAATTCTCAGGTTTTCAAGGAAAAATATATCTATCATAAGTAGAAATAATGAAGTTGAAGAGCTGATGCCCCGAGGAGCAGTCACAAAGAATTATATCTTTCTATAGCACAGGACACAGGCAAAAGATAAGTACCTGTCAGCTGGCATACTCTCTGCTACATGTGCCTATCAATAAAAGAGATTATTTTCCCCAGTTATTACAACAAAGATCTGGGGGGCTCGAAGATTGCACCTTTAATGAGAAGGAATGATTTCCTCATGCACACTCACAACCGCACTTGAAGTGAGTGAGCCGTAATGCCATCAATTTTCCCTCTCTCTCGATTTTACAAGAACTTATTAAAATGAAATATTGCCAACATTAATTCACAGGGATTATTTATTACATTTTAACAGGATTATGGTGTGCAAAGCTTGATTTGGGATTCACACCCTGTATTGTGATATCGAGGTTTAGCAGTCGAATTCTGCCGATTTGTGGTAATTAACAGTGGTGAAATAGATCATTGCCAAATGATATGTCACTCCATAACTAATCTTTGTTGACTGAAATGCCGGTTTTCCTGAGGAATGCATTCAGTGGACGGAAACTTGGATTTTGTCTCTATTGGTGGAGGACGGCCTGTCATTCTGTCTACAGTACTTTTTCTCTTAAAGAGACTCCAGTCCAGACTGCAAAAGGCAATTTCCTCAAAGCAGTTATGTTGTTAAGTTTTAAAGTGTCAGGTGTACTGCTTGTTTATTAGAGCTGACACTGATCTCATGTCTGCATCTATCATATATTTATTTTTTTCCACACAGTTTTGCAGCCATGGTGTAATACGCTGGAATAACCACATAGATGCCTTAGTAATGAGAATATAAAGGACCTGAATGTATGTACCTCGATGATGGGCAAGCAATAATTCATACGGCGCGTTATCATATTCAGCAGAAAATCCAACACTTGCAAAACACGTCTTTAATCTCCAAACTTGGCTGGTTCATGAAACGTGCCATTAGTTATACTGATGAAGGAGCATGACTTCATACCTTAATTGGGAAGTAATGTGAAGGTCCTCAGAACAAATCTATTATGAATGGTCCAAGCAGATATCACATGCAGGGGTCCATCAGACATCCCATACTCTTTAGCCACATCATCATGCTCTGCCTGATCATATTGTGTTGTGGAAATTTTCCATGTTCTATGTTACCACAAATAGGGTTACATTGAAGTTAATGGCTTTTTGAACATAGCATTTATACTTGCTTTGTTTGCTTGTGTGTAATAAGAAAAGGGGATCTATAAAAGGATGAGAGACAGGGAAAGCAATCAAACGTCTGGCCTTCACTCACACTGTGCAACTAACAAAAATGTTACAAGGCTAGGAGCTGCTGAAGTACCTGCAGACACAGAGACATCTCCCTTTCCCTTTCTCTCTCTCACTTCCGAGCCACTGTGAGGCTGGCGTCTCTAAATTTCTTTTCTTAATTATTCCACATGTAAGAAACATGGTTTTATTCAGCCTCTTCCCCTGTCAAGTTATAAGCTGTCTAAGTTACCGATAGCAATTAAAAGTATGGTCCAAATAAAGATCAGATGCACCTTACATTGAAATGTCTAGTACTGCTACATATGACACATCCTTGGAAAAAGTCTGGAACCTTCAACATTTTAATTCAAGCACACTGAAGTTGTTTATATGAAAAATAAAATGGGTCAAGTGGAACACTGCCCTTTGACAGTCCTTTTCAAAATGGAACGAAACCTGGGAATAGAACCGTGTTTTTTTTTTTTTCCCCCTCAAAGAGATGGCACCCATACAAACTCTCACAGGAGACACTAAATTTCTAAACACAAACCTCTACACTTTGATATTAGTGCAGACAGGTGTAAAAATATACACAGCGAACACAGAGCAATAATAAGAGATTTATGTATGTAGGGCGCAAAAGAAATGCCAAGTCGATGCCTGGTGCTGTCAGGTTCACTTTCCTGTTGCGTCATTCATTGTGCCGGTGCACCGCAAAGCCAAATATGGCAGAATCCTCTATTTCTCATACCATGTGCCTCATGATCTCTTGTCAGGAAAACAGATGTGTGAGTGCCATGAATTGTTGGATGTTTGTATATGTATGTAAGAAATGAGTAAACAAGTTGAAACATATCTCCCTTAATTTGATGCACAATGAATCTTGACAGGTAATTCAATTCATGTAGATTCAAGACCCAGTGTCACACATAAGGTCCTTTCTGCTCAGATAAATAAGTTAGTTATTTGCAGGCAGCTAATAACACTGTATCACCGCTCAACATAGCGAATCAGGCATTTCTATTTGTCCTGTAATATTATCACCTCATTTTGACCCTATCTAACCTTTTACCTGTACAGTCAATACATTCAGAGGTGATAAAAGACCATGAGTGAATGGAGTGTGTGTAATGTTGCAGCCAGCAGCGATTACAGAGGTAACATGAACACTTGGAAGCGATACTGAGACTGGGCTTTTTGTGCCTCCTAAATTGCTGGACAGCTCCGGGGCTGACATTTAAAACATAACATCACCAAACAAAAACACATTAAAAGAGAAAAGGCTGAGCAGGGGGCTATGAGCAAAACCTGAAATTCAACTTTTGGCGAAGGCAACTGACCCAAATTTCCTGCCCCTTCTCCTCCTTGACATGCTTCTGCAAGCCTGGGCCCTGGGGTGACGTATCCCTTACACAGGGATTGCCAGTGCATTTACATAGCATGGTTAATGAGAGATCAACACCAGGAAAGCGCCTTGAATATAAAGCTTTCTTGTAAAAATAATGAGCGAGCGATTGATCCATACTCAAACAAGCCGGTTTGCTGAGTTAATACCAAAGGCAGATTATAGCCAGTGCCAAAAGTGCCCTGGCGTGCGACGTCTTTTGCTTAGAGGGTCCCCAAACTTGTCATCACATTAGCACATGGTCAAGGAGTACATCCTACCACTCTCATAATCTGCTTTCCTGCACAATTAGCCTTCTATAATAAGGCAGCTGCCTGACAGCCGCCAGGGAGAAAGGAGGGAAATCACTGAGTTTCACATAGAATGGATGGATCGTTTACTGCCACTAAAATATAGGCTCTGAGGTGAATCTCTCTCCAACTCATCACCTACTACTGGTCCTCATATCAGGTCCGAATGTTATGACAACACGGAGGCTTCCTCTTCTTTATTGTGCCAAGCATCTATTGCACTTTGATGAAGCCAGACAAAGGATGGTGAGGGAGGGGGTGATGGAGAGAGACAGAGGGTGTAAGAGAGAGAGTGAGAGCACCATGGCCAGGGTAGATGTGTTTTAGCTCAGAAAATCTGAGAGAATCAGATGTTGGAGAGGGTAGAATGGCAGGGAATGGCAAGTTTTCTGAATAAAATAATAGATAATTTCATTCCGACAAAGGCAAGGAAACTATGGGCAAGAGAACAAAATAGCAGTAAGGGATGGAGAAGGGAAGGGGTTTGAAAAGAATAAGAAGAATTCAGTGCTGCTTCTTGCAAGGGAAAAGAAAAAAAAAACATTGATGACACCCGGTTCCATTCTTCCGCTCTCCCCTTTCTCTGCTCCTCGCCTCGCAGCACGGCGGGCTAAGCTGGGAGCTGTAATGTCATTAAATTGCAAATGCTTTTTTTTCATTTCCGACACACACTGTTTACTTATCTGGCAAAAACATATGTTGGAAGGAATCCGTTAAATTCTGCCCATTGCCTTGGGTGAAAGTGCAATAGAAACGGGCCCACTGAGCTCCTTCTGTCGTCTCCTTTTAGCACTTTGCCTTATCTACAAGGCTGCTTAGCAGCAAACTGGCGAGTTCAATGAAAAATGAAGATACAGTGCAAGATTAGGGAAGAACAGTGAGGGGAGAAATGCTTGGAGAGAGGGTCATCCCATTGCAAATGATTTCACTCCTCTCCATCTGCATAAATGACTATTTTTAAGGCATCTCCAGCGTCTGTATATTTTTCTCACTCTGCCACACATTTAATTTCACGCCCCGTGTTCTGAATATGCTTAAATGCATATCTCTGATGCACCTTTAAGCCAGAGGAAAGAGGATGGGGAGGGGGGTGGGGAGGGTACGAAAGCAAAATTAAAGATAAAATGGTGTGATTTGCACTACAAGTCTATTACTTTATGGCATTTACATATAGTTTACCTCTGCAATTCCAAGATTTTTTTCTACCACCTTCCTATCAGTATTTGGGCTTGTATAAATATGTATAAATCTTTGTTGAGGAGAAATAGAATTCCTAGCACTGCACTGGAAAGTTTGAAGGATGCACTTTCTTGCTTCAACTTCTTCTCTTCCTCCCATAAGACTGTCAGCATATCTGCTGTTCTCCCCCAGCTTGCCCCAACAAAGGCACAGGCTTCAAGCAGTTTTTGCCCCATGATCCCCAGATACTCCTCTACTTACTGGAATGAGTGGGGAGAGGGGTCCTGGGTCAAGGCTTGGCCGTGGCTCCAGAGGAAGGGCCTGGCAAAGCCTGACTCAAATAAGGAGTGGCATCCTTGTCAAACAAGTGGGTGAATAGCTGTGTGGAAGGCACAACATGCACTCCGAGTATGTCCTGAAGATTGTCGTAGACAATGTTTACAGAGGACCCCCGGCCTCCCGCACAGGGCTCTCGCAGTGACATGATGAATGGTGCTTGCATGTGTGCTGTTCCTGTGCTATCAGGTGGATGTGTTGTTTTACAGTAGCGAGGAAGTTTGAGCTGTGAGTGGAAAGCCCGCCCCAAACAGCAGAGGAGAAGTCGGCTGTGGATTGGCCTGGGAATGAAAAGGAGAGAGAGAGACTATTCAGAGCACGATTCCTTTCCTTCATTGTCTGCCCGCTTAGATTTGAATATGCTCACTCAAAGCAGACGAGAAAAATGCTTCAGCCCCTTGCATTGTTGGCTTTCTCTCTCTTCTTTTCTATTTGCAATTAAATGCATTTCAAATGGAACAACTGTACAGAAAGAATTTCTGATAAGAAGGAATTCCATTGCCTTTAACCTCCTTTGTAATGGCTTTGCAATTTTTGCGCACTCTTATTATGAGAACTGCACAATCAAAACATATCTTTGAATAGAAAATGCCATACAACTTAAGTACTGCTTCATTGAAAATTAAATTGCATTTAAAAATAATTTTTAGTCCTCTGTGTTCCTCATTTCTTATGCCAATCTTAGTGTTTCTGTTTTGTTGCTTTGTGTGCGACATTGTGCATCGACAGGACCCTTGTGTCCTGAGCAGTATCACACACACTGGTCCTAAGCATGGGGATGAGATCAGTCAATTAGAATTAATGTCATCTGGTCATTTACAGCTAAACACCCTCCATATGTATTGTGTTTGCTTTGTGTGCAAAGCATCAACTGCAAAACCAATCTCATCCTCCAGACATGAATTTTTGAAGGATTTGAACGCTGTAAATAACTCCAAACCCTCTCTTACGAGGTTTACCCCTGGAGCACTTTGTAACTTATCAGGGCTGCCTTGTGCCTCCTCTAATGCTTGCATTATGCTCAAATGTAAATCGGTAAGCTGCCAGAGAGGTGGGCGGGAATCGCTGAAGAAAGAATCACTGAAGGGTCTAGCCAATATTCTGATTGGGGCATAGCAAAATAAACAGTATAGTTTTGTTTTTTAGAAAAACAGTTGAACAAAAATGTATCACACTAATCTGTTATATTCACAAACAATTGTTCTTTAGTGTTACACACTTCCAGAGATTTTATCCTAAGTAATAAAAAGTGAGAATCCTGCCACTGAAATATTACAATATTTTACGAAGTCTGGAGAGTTGTAGGTTTTCATTTTCGAAATGCCAAGACTAGTATTAAAGGAAACTCTAATATATTCTGAGTGAATGATGCCCAAGGGTCTGTTTTGTATTTCTAATTTCCATCTCTAATGGTACAAGAGACTGATTAGTAATTAGGACAGACCCATTTAAATGCATGTAATGAGCATTATAGGTTTCACATATACTGTGCACTTCATACTGATGAAAATGGATAGCATCTTCGTCAATTAGAACGCATGTTGACCTTTAATGTTGATTAATCTACAACACAGTTCTTCATGCTGCTTGTCCTTGAATTGGCTTTATAGCGTAATGAGTATATCATTGGAATCTTCCCAAGTAATTGACCTGAAGCATGTTTTACAGCATAACTATTAATCTTGTTTTCCAGTGAATAATTTGATCAGTTTGCTAGAGAAGCGGGTTATATGTGTACAAACTAGTGCAGAGGGATATGTGGCCCCCAGATATTAATTTGGAGATGGATACTCTTAAAGAGGATTAAAACTCTATACAGGCCACTCATTTCACAAGACCGCATACCACCCAGTCCACTGTATATACTGTCAGTCACTGCTTGGCATGGTTGAGATTTGAAATGGTGACAGTTAAAGTACAAAGATGTCCAATCCTACACTATTTCATGGCATATTTAGAGAAGCATCCTGAAGGAAATGCAAACAGTTAGGGCCAGTCATTCCACTGAACTAAGGCCACCGGAAACAGCAACACTGCCCCCTGCTACTGTCCAGAAATACTGCATCTACCTTCCACAGTATCACTCTTTTGCTCAGACTGGCATGTAGTGTCATAATGGATATAAAGGGGGAAATACCACAACAACTACTGGCAATGTTTAAATATCATCTTTTAAAGACTGGTTTTTGGCTTTTGTGGTTTCCTCATGCACAAAAAGGATAAATGGCCATGCTTAAAAATTGCCACAACTAGAAACATTAACACCGTAGAAAATATAAGTGAAACACTGTAAAGACATATGCAGATTTTGTAAGAGATTTAGATAATATTCTTCAGGGTTATGAAAAGAGGAAGTCTGTTACAAGTTTATGAAAGTGAGCTCAATCAGACAAATTTGGTGATATTTTCTAATGGAATAATATTCAGTAATGGAGAGGGATGTGGAATGGTTCTTAAAAACTAGACATGCCAGGATCTCTTAAAATACATTCAAAGATTATCTCAAGATTTGAATAATGACTAACACTGGTTGGAGGTGTTTTGTTATTTAATTAGTTAGATAGCCATCATGGCAGTATGAGACAGTATAATTTACAAGTGACCATATGACCTGTGCTATATTTTTTAAATTAAAAAGGAACTTCACAGAGCTTTTAATCTGAGAATTGATAAGCATCACATTAATTTAGCCCTTTCATTTGGTTTATGATCATTTATTTTTTTTTGTTTTTGGGGATCCACGGAAAAAACTGACTGACCCACAGTGAGGTTTGTATGACCTACTGGCCATCCCCCTTCAGCGATGAAGTATTTCGTACATTTGCCGGAGAATGAAAATACCTTTTATTTGGTATGGGCTGATTTAAAAGACTATCATGAATATGGAGAAGAAAACCCAAAGCAGGGGTTATCGAGTGGCTCCTCACATTACATATCATTAATAAAATACAAAACACAAACAAGCGAAAACATTTAAATTGGTTGCTTTTCATCATTTTCTAGGACACTGAGCTCCGTTGTCTGTAAATGTAACTGAAGTGGTCTGAATTAAAAATTTAAAGGCCCCTCCATTATTTAGCCAACACATATTCCTTTAAAACTTATGCAGAGTGGGTTAGGTGTTAAGTGCTATATTCTCAAAACTCTCAAGAAAATGCGAGCATTTCTCCATCCACATGGTAACACCTGTGTTGAAAGACTATTTACACAATGGTTTCATTTGTCCTACTTCAAAGGTGCATTATGGACTATTCTGCAAATACTTATGTTGAACCTGAGAAGGGGAAGTTCGTATGAAAAGAAAAGCATTGAATGGATGCAATAAGCTTTTTAACAACTAAGTGATATGCAAATGAAAATTAATTCTTGCCACCTGTCCTTTGTTTTGTATTATTAATATATTTCCATGGCGTCTCCTCAGAATCCTCTTATATGATAGTAGAAATATATCATCAGAATACTTATTCTGTTTTTATGATTTTTCTAAAACAGATCACTAGAAGGTTCCAGATAAAGCATTTTTTTTTAAAATTAGCATTACCCATTCAGACCCATTCAGTTGTATTTTTGCCCTCACAAAAAATGTCTTGCATGTCATTATGTGTACCTGCTTATTTCACCATGGCTCTCTGGCACCATCCTGTGTTTCAGTAAGAAAAATGAATTCTGTTTATTTGCACATTTTGATGAAATCAATTTTCGGTGGAGGGCATTTCCAGTAGGTAGATTAAAGAACAGAATCCAAATATCTGAGAGATAATAATATTTTTGTCGAGAAAATTTAACAATACACAAATGTTTCTATGTATTGTCATTCTCTTCAGTATCACAGTGCGGATTAAATTTTGGCCAGATGGCTGGTTCAGTTCGGTGTTTTTTTCTCCTGCTATCAATTTCAACATATTACTAAAAAGTGCTATAAAATCTTGAACTGTCAAAACAATTATATAAGAATAGAATACTAAACAAGGCCCTTTTAAAAATCAGGTCCAAGTGGCAGATTTTGTAATGTTTAAAAAAAAAAACCAAAAACCAAAAAACAGTGTTAATTACTCTGCTTACAATTTTTTTTTTAATCTTTAAAAAAAGTCAGCTTCAAATACTTAATCTTTGTTGAGCTTGAAACTGTTTAAATGTAAAGAATAAAACTTCAGTGACAGCTGTCCCTCAAGGACATGATCTTTGAAGGACAAAGAACAGGCTATTCATTCATACGTGTAGCAAACACGTATTGCATGTGTGAACACATGCACGTGTGCGTGTTCATGTTGGAGGAGCTCTCGCACATTTACTTGTATTTCGTATTTGTTTTCATTTGTCTAAATCTGGCTTTAAGAAGGCATGTTTTTGACTTGACAGTGTTTGATTTTATCTTGTCTTTGATTTCATTTTAGTTTACGTACTGCTTTGAAATTGATTACGGCCTTCGCATGCAAAACATCGAATTTTCCTTCACATGACAAGCCATGACTATGATGAACAACAATAGAATTAGGGGTTACGTTCAACACCATCATTAATTTTTTTCTTACTTACACGCTTGCAGACTTATTTACTGCAAGGGTTGTGAAATCATTTCTATAGGGACATTCCATTGGACAGTCAGGAATGCTACTCACTAATCCTTTTGAGTGCAGTGAACCTCACTGGGCCTGCTGTATAAAGGACCTGGTGGTGGGACATGATTTTTCTCACAGAGCCATGTTTTTGTGTGCCCATGGTACAGACTTGTGTTTATCTGACGCCTTTACATCTTTAAAGATACTTTGGACTTGGACACTGATTTTACATCTGTCATTTTGCCAGGAACATAATCACCCAAAAATAAGCATTTTTTTGATCCTGACATTTTGGATTTGAACTGATATTTAAGGTGAAATTTAGAGTTTGGCCCCATAGAGAATATTAACACAAATGTGTTTCCAGAAAGAGATATCAAGTTTATGCTAATCATCTTCAACAGAACATATATTGACTTCATAACCAGAGTTCATCCTGTTTTAATCTTGTGATATACTTTATAGCATGTGGCGTTTTGTCTGATGTGATGAGAATGCTTCAAGAATCACAAAGCTCCAGAAATTCTGATGGCAGGGAAGGGATGGTGTTCTGAGACTAAATTCACTTAGGAGAGAAATTTTGACATTTTTATTTACACTCAATATTGTGTTCATAACAATATTCCAAGCCTGCTGATTTTTTAGTTGTGATTGAAAGAGTAACCAGTAACTTTGGAAAACATTTTGTGATGTTCTCCTCTGTGTGGGTGAATACAGACTCTTCTTAACTCTGAATACAACATGTACTTAAACAGTCAGCAGTCACATGCTAGGCCAGTGGAATGCATCAGGAGTGTGGGTCAAAGAGACAAGTCTGAGCATCAAGGGTTTCACTTGTTGTGAAATGTCTTGACTGGTGTGGAGTTGCTGCCTAAGAGTAAAGGCTGCTTAAAAACATCTGGGTGGGTGTATATATATATATATATATATATATATATATATATACTGAATCTATACACCATTCAGCCACAGTAGTAATTAGATTTACTGGTCTTAATGTTGTTGCTGATCACTGAATGCTTTAAAAGCACAAACAAAACAGAAAAGATGATAAACACACAAGATGAGTTCATATATTTTTTTAAAAATCTTTTTTAAAATCTTTTTAAAACTTCTCCTCCTGCCTGTGTGCCTATGATTCAAGTCAATCATGACTTTATATTTCAAAAAAAAAAAAAAAAACATAGACAAAGAAAGGATAAAATACACAGATAATGATTAAAATTTAGATAATCTATAAAAACAATGTGTGTCTAAATTCAATCTCAAACCTGTATTGCTGCCAGTAATGAATGAAACAATTGGTCACATGAAATCCAGTCATGTAACCTTAAGATCATTCCCTCAGTTTTTTTTAAAGAAGTCATTGACGCAGTTGGATCTGGTATTTGATCACTCATTACCAGACAAGGGTTCTTTTGCCTTTGGGGGTATTTCTGTGGTTCAGACCCATTCAGTGGAACTAAAGTAAAAGACCACACCAAAATTTTGGCCTGTTTTTCACTTCAAGATAGTCTTTATTTTCTACTGAGCATTTCCTAGGACAAAGTTAACATCATGTCTCTTATAATTGTTGTCAAACAGATCAAATGGTTGTACTGTCATGCAAGTGGTAGTGGAGACTGGGTTTCAGAAGTTGCATCAAAATTTGGACCAAAAAAAACCCCAAAACTGTGCTGTACTGTAGTGCCATTCTGGGGACATTGTACTTCAGTTCAGAGTTTTTTCCATTTTCTGCTAATTAACCAATACTTTGCTCCAATACAATTAAGAGAGATAAAAAAAACTATACTCCACTATATTCATTTGATGACTTTAGTTGCTAGTTACTTTACAGATTCCGATCAATCATAAAAAATGTTATCATCAAATAAATAAATGTTGATGTAATATCATAGGTTAAGAGTTTATTGATCAGAGTATTGATAAGAGTTTATTGGTCCCACGGGGAAAATATTACAGTCTACTCAGTATTAAATATATAATTTAAAAACTAGTGCAACATTAAAGTGGTTAACACATTAATTATTCAATTATATGATAAGCATATACATACACAATATTCTAAAAAAAAAGGGTTATTCTGCATAGTGAGTACTTTTACTATTTTGATGTTAATACTCTTATACTTTTACTTAAGTAAATTTTAGATTAAATGCATGACAATAAAATTCTGAATTCAGAAACAAAGTGTTTTATACACTGTGGTATTGATACTTTTATTTGAATTACACAAACATATACCAGGACTGGTGGTGTGTGAATGATAGGAAGTTTTTTTTTTTACACTAGAACATGATGGCCTACATTTCAAACAGCAGTTTTTTTTTAGTCTCACCTCACATGCACAGCAAAGGGTGTCAGCTGAGACCTTGGAGAAAAGTGATTAAAAGCAGCTTAGGAAGCTCTTGATTTACACAAAGCAAAAAATCAAGCACAAGTTTTGTCTTTCGGTACAAAGTAGCTACACAACAGTTCCGTCAGTCTCTTCAGGCAGTACAGTCAGGCATCCAGACCTTAGTCCAGCTCACAGCTCTGCTGTCAGGTGATCATCACAAGACTGATGGTTTAATCCCCCCTCAGCCCTACAAAAGCAAGAGGAAAAATTACAGGCTTTCTTAATGTGCATGTAACCAACTGGAACACAACATGATTCGGGTCTAAGTGTTGTTTCCACTGATGTTAAAACTATTACTGAATCTAATTTGAAGATAAACACCGGGGGACCGTAGCAGAGTGAGATTCTACGCTCTTCTGGGGAAACTAATTGACTGTATAACTGCTGAAAGTTGATCGACAGACTGATTTGTCACCACAGACTGGAGGGAAACAAACGGGGGAAATATGATGAATGCCCTGCGTTTTGGTCTTCTTTGTTTACTCCTCTGGCCTGAGCCTGCAGAGGCTCAGTTTCCTCGAACGTGCTGCACATTGGAGGGGATCCTGTCCAAGCAGTGCTGCCCTGCTCTCGGCTCAGATCCTGCCAATGTGTGCGGCTCTCTATCGGGGAGGGGAAGCTGCACTGTGGTTCAAGTCGACAACAAACCCTGGGGAGGACCGTACAGACTGAGAAATGTTGACGACAGAGAGAGGTGGCCGACCAAATTCTTCAATCAGACTTGCAGATGTACTGGTGAGTGCTGTACAGTTTAATTAAGATGCGAGCAGCAGGATGAGAGGCAGATTCAGCTAAATCCTCGACATCACCAACGTGAAGTTCCCTGTGATTTGACGTTTAGTTTGCCTCTCTGTCGCAGGTAACTTTGCAGGTCATGACTGTGGCCAGTGTAAATTTGGCTGGACCGGAACAAACTGTGACCAGAGGAAAGCTCCTGTGGTGCGGAAGAACATCCACTCCCTGACCCCTGAAGAGCTCCAGGAGTTCCTGAATGCTCTGGAGCTGGCTAAAACCACCACCCATCCAGACTATGTTATCGCCACCCAGCACTGGCTGGGACTCCTGGGACCAAATGGAACTGAGCCACAGATCGCCAACATCTCCATCTACGACTTCTTCGTGTGGCAACATTACTACTCAGTTCGAGACACTCTTCTTGGTAAATGACCATGGTCACATTTCTTGCCATGAAAACCTTAAGAACTAGTTAAGTTGTATGCTTGATTCTGTTTAATGGGGACATAAAAATAACACAAGGATTAGGAATATAAAATAGGAATGTGTTAATCTTGAAATCCTCATTTATCCAAGTTAGCTCTGATAATGTATCAAAGATACTACTCTCACATAGGACATTCTCTGTTTTTTTCTACAGGGTATTACATTTTTATAGCCTTATTTTAAAATTGGTCCAGGTTTTTTTAGGTAAAATTATACAAGTAACGTAACTGATGTCTTTTCTCACTATTTTATGCAAATTAAAGCTCCCAGCCGTATTTTTTGTTTAGCAGTTTGTGGCATATTCAGATTCATAATTAATTGGTGTTACTTAAAAATTAAATATCTCCATAAATTGTATTGCCCGTATTATTGTGGTGTGATACTACCGAGAGGAGCTCATCGAACACCTTCAATTTTCCTGCAGGTCCGGGTCGCCCACTCAAAGCCATTGATTTCTCACACAAAGGTCCAGCATTCATTACCTGGCACAGGTATCACCTTCTGAGCCTCGAGAGAGAGCTACAGGTACGTGCAATCCTCTGGAAAAAAAATACTATCAAACTGATTTATTTTTATATATTTTAATCATTTATTTTGGAAAAGGGTTTTATATATATATATATATATATATATATATATATATATATATATATATATATATACACAGACATTGTATTAGTATATCAGTGTCTGATATCTTTGAGGGTCTGATGATAGCTACATAAAAAACACATAAAATACACACTAAACCTAAACTATTAAAATGTTATTGTACTGTACAGTGTATCCATTATTATTAGTGTTTTAATGAATTCATTCTTTATAGTACAAATACATCACTCTGTCTTAGGGGGCCGAAGGAGATCTTTTTATATACCTTTCAGGAGACAAAAATCAAGATGAAACACATGATACTTAGAAGTCTTGAATAAATGTGGAACATTTAGATATGCAGTTTTGTTCAAAAACCTTCAAAAAAGAGAGAGGGAACGACAGATGATAGATGATAGACGGAAGCTTCAGAAAAACAGGAGAAATCATGCAAAGATCCTAGACGAGAGTTTCTGCAGAAATAAGTACTCATATATTGGCCGTTAAAAACCCATACTAATGTTAACTAATATCAATAAGATGTGTCTGTTCTCTGCAGAGACTGACTGGCAATGAGAACTTTGCAATCCCTTACTGGAACTTTGCCACAGGACAAGCAGAATGTGATGTGTGTACTGACTCCCTGCTTGGGGCCCAAAACCCAGACAACCCCTCTCTCATCAGTAACCAGTCCAGATTCTCCAGATGGGGGGTGGTGTGTAACAGGTCAGCACAAAATATTGAAATAATAAAACAGAAATAAAAGTTAAACTGGTTCGTGAGTTGGCTTTAATTGATTGCATTAACATGGAACAAACATTGATTAATATGCATTTTCAGAGAAATCAGTGAAGCATTTTAACATTTGAATTGTTCTCCCTCTCAGTTTGGATGACTACAATCGTCTTGTGACTCTTTGTAATGGCACCAGTGAGGGTTTCATTCAGAGAGGGATAATGGGGCAAAGTAACATGTCTCTGCCCACCATGAACGATGTCCGAAGCTGTCTTGGAATCAGGGACTATGACAGCCCTCCCTATTTCACCAACTCTTCTTTTAGTTTTAGGTATAATTCTACCTTTCATCATCAATAATGATTTTAAATCTATACCGGTTACTTCACTCTGACTGATGATGTCTGCAGTTTTCTAGATGCCACTTGAACTTTAGTTTTCAAGAGGATTTTTACTGACTACGGTTTAACAAACATTGTGCTTTGTATATTGTAGAAATGCTCTTGAAGGGTACGAAAAGCCAGATGGAGAACTGGATGAGTCAGTCAACAACCTTCACAACCTCGTTCACTCCTTGCTCAATGGAACCAGCGCTTTGTCCCACTCTGCAGCCAACGACCCCATCTTTCTGGTCAGAATTAGATTTTCATGGTTTTATGCTTATATGGCCTGGTAGATTTGATCTTTTTTTTTTTTTTTTTTAAATACCCCCTATGGTGTTTCTGGTTGTTTACGTTGCAGGTGCTCCACGCCTTCACCGATGCCATTTTTGACGAGTGGATGAGGAGGATTATTCCGGCCAATTCTACCTTCCCAGATGAGATGGCCCCCATTGGTCACAACAGGGACTACAACATGGTTCCCTTTTTCCCTCCCATCACTAATGAGGAGATTTATGTCACATCTGAGCAGCTGGGATATTCCTACGCGATTGCCCTAGACGGTGAGCAAATCTTAAAAGAATGAGTCTAAATGAACATGACATTTAGGGAATTTGGAAAATTTTGATAATCTTGTTTAGAGTTAGACAAAAGGATTGATTCCAGTCTCACAGATGTATGGTAAATACGAAGCTACATATAGTTAGTGTAAAGACTGGAGACAGTTAGCTCTGCCCTGTCCTAAGGTAGAAAAATCCACCTTCTTGCACCTCCAAAACTAACTAAACGAACATGTTTTATTTTCTTCCTTTCATTTCTCTTTTTTATTTTTTTTTTTTATTTTTAGCTTGAGATTACATGTCTGCTAATGGCATTATACTCTTTTGCAGGCAGTTCAGTGTTTTGAAATTGACAATTTGGAGTATTTTGTTGCAAACAAAAAGTACAGGCTACAAAAAGTACCTGCAATAAAGTACAGGCTTGAAAGGTAGTTTTGAAGTCAGAAGTAAAAGTTCATAGCTGATTAATGTTGAGTCAGACTCTGGTTTGCAGCCACATTAGATCTATCAAATCTCTCTTTGTAATGTGGGAGCACACATTTGAAAAATCCAATTTTAACATACAGAATGACCTTTAAATGTTGTTTTTCTGCTGCAAAAAGGTTTTCATGTATATCTCCACCTCTGCTTACAGATGAAGCCGGAGGGCCGACTGTGTTTGTGCTGGGCTCCACTCTGGGGGGAGTCTTCATCGGTCTCCTGGTGCTTCTCCTTATCTTTGTGCTCTACCTGCGTCAGCGAAGAAAGAGTGGCTTTGAACCTTTGATAAAAGCAGACTTCACAAATAGAAAGTACACAGAGGAAGCCTAGGTTTCACCTGTTGTTCTGACACAAACTTCAGTACATACCTAGGGAGAGATGGCGCAGCCAATCTACAAAGCCAAGCTCTGAGGCAAGACGAAACCATTAATCTTGTAAATGAATGAGACTTGTTTGTTTTAGATATTAATACTAATTTTCATTCAAGAACAACAATGTGAATTCAACTATCTACTGAAGAATATCGATGGAAACTCACTGAAAGTTTCCAGCTGATCAAAATAAATGTATACTTTAACTGATTTAGTACAATCTTTTTCTCCAGCTCACCAAAATGTGACCTCATTTCCAACATTTTTTCTGATGAAATGTACCTTTAATAACTTTTTTTTTTTAAACTGTTGCCACAAATACAGATCTATTGGAAAGTTTTTAATAAATATTTATTCTCAAGAACAGTTACAAAACACAAATGCAATCATTTTAATTGCACTGAAAAACAGTAAGGCATATCTGCTCATCTAGTTCTTCTTCCCCTCTTAGTTTGACAATATATTTAAATGCCAAACAACATTACCTCATTAGGATTTGAATTCATATAGCAATGCATTGATTGTAAAAAAATGCTGACTTCTAGCATTTTCTGCTAATTCTGTTTTTCATATAATTTGTCTGACAAGACAACCATTTTCAATATTTTATTGCAAAAATATTACCATTAAAAGTTCAATGATACAAAACATAAAAAGGGCATCCTGTAAGGTCATATTCATAATAAAGAACCTTTTTAAATGACACATTTGACAGATTTTTTCTATAGTTTTGTTCATACAATGTGGATAACAATGCTGACTTATATGCAACAAAGAAAAGCTCAACAAATATTCATTGATATACTGCGAAAGGGTATAACACAGGCTAATTCTGTGGATATGTAAGCTTTAGCTGGCCTTGTGGTTATGGAGCTGATGGGCTCTCAGAGAACAGTTGACGTACATACAGGCTGGTTTTGTCCACCCTCCTCAGCAGTGCCAGGCCTCTCACATTCTCTGTAAGTACGCTCTACTGAGGAGCTTCAGTGAAGCATTCAGCCTTGTCGAGTCTCCACAGTTTCTCATTTCACAGGTGACTGTGGTCGGCTTCAAGCCTGTCTGTGCTGCAGACATAACCATTCAAGCTTTGCAGATAAATTTAGGGACCCTTTCTTTGCATTTCCAGTACCCCCCGTGTGCTGTTTGCTACTTATTCCCGTAATAATTCCCACACCTTTTACATAACTATGGTAATATATATATATGGTTTTTTTTTTAGAAAATTTTGTGAATTACAAGTTGACTTTTGTTACTGTCTGGCAGTATTTTAGTTTTGTTGCTACAACGTGCATTTTAACGACTATTTTATCTAAACTGTTACAGCAGGTACAGAATAAGCTTTGGCTATTAAATCACATACACAAAAGTGGCTAACACACCTTTTTTTTGTTCTTGTATATGCAATTCCAGTATTTATCAAACATTTTTGTGGAAATATGTGTAGAGTATTCTGAGGATGTAGCAGGAAACTTTTATAGGCTCCAGTTGCAGATTTATATAGAGATTACTGCTGCACAAGACCTCCTTCAGTGATGGTGATTCTGTATTGAATTGATATACTTTTCATAGTGCAATGTGCATGTCCATTTACAAAGAACTTTCTAGGCAAAGTCATGATTTTTGATTACCCTCTAGGACGTCCTTTACATAGCGGTAAAATGCCACCAGATAATCAATCATTAGATACTAGCGAGTCTTAGAATTTTTTTAGCCCACTCTGACAAGAGCAAATGGATTTTACTCAAGGACATGCACGCCACAACACTACAGAACCAGCATCACTATGATGGCACTACTGCACATTGATGGAACCATCTCAGTCCGGTCATTCATTCATTCATCATTTTCTGCCACGTATCTGGGGTCAGGTCACGGTGGTGGCAGGTTAAGCAAGACATCCCAAACGTCCCTCTCCCCAGCACTGTCTCTGTATGACAATAACTGCTCCATAATAATTTCCTTCCAGACTGCCTACTTCTGAAGCCAAGCCTGAGAAACCAGCATGATATGAGAATAGTTTGCAGATAATAAATTTGTTGCAAGGCAAATGAGTATATAAAAATGTCAATCTTATCCCTTTTAACATAATGTGAGTTGCAGCACAAGGTGGCAGTTGAACAATTTCCTAGATAGATAAGAGCAGAGCAGATCCATGACCAATTCATATTAAGTTGACCTACAAACTTGCCAAATGCCATGGTTGAAATTAATGTAAAACCTTAGGTGAAGCAAGATGATTTGATGGCTGCATCTGATCTAAAACCAGTCATGAAAGCATGACCATTTTGATGAATATTCAATCACTTCTCTCAAAAATCAATAATTGGCTCATGAGTTAATGACAATGGAAAATCAATTCAATCAAAATTTTAGTTGGAAAACACATATGCCTGAACTTTATGTCATTTAGATCATTATCTTTTGTATTTGTTTTAAAATATAATATCAAACACATATGAAACGTATTGTGCCTCTTTTAGGTGCATCAGATAACCACATTCTCAACATTTTTAAACACACAAACAATTTTTGCATTAAAAAAAATCAAAACAATCAAAGTGCGTGTTATATTTTTCCACATGGAGATCTACATTAATACCTGCCATATGTGCAAGAAATACTTTTTTTTTCAATCTCTTAAGCAGAGTTTTTTGAGTTGGGTTGGCATCAAGTCTAAGGATGGCACTGCACAATCTTTGGGAAAGTGGGGAAATCATGATGCATGACTGCTCTCTCTCAGAGCAGACTCCTCTAGCCTCAAGGCTGGCAGCCTGAATACTGTGCATGACTGTAGCTCCAATCTGCCAGAATACAAAAACTGCAAAAAATGAAACAAACAAACAAAAAACAAACAAACAAACAAACAAAAAAACCCCTTTCTGTCCATGTTTAGCCCATTCCTCCAGCATTATCTCCATTGTCGGTGGAGTGCCAGGGCTGAGAGGGCCAACATGGTTGGCAAGGCTACAGAGGGTGCATGGAGTGGGGCAGAGCCACCCACAGGGCCGCTTCGGTCGGCTTTCACCACTGGGGCTTCACTGGCAGCACCGTCCATGTCTGTGGGGCAGGCCTCTGTGCAGCCGCTGCCACTGCCTGAGCCACTGCCCTCATCGCCTGCAACACCATAACAAAACACAAGCCAAACTGAGCGCTGAAATAGCAGAGAAGTATTAGTCAACAGTTACACCGAATTTATAATCCTCAAATATCACTTTAAAGCTGCAATATGCAACTTTTTTCACATTTAAGTTAATGATAGTGGATCAAATGGTTATGTTCATATGAAGGACTCATTAGTAGGAGCCTTGACTCACAGCTATGAACCGGAGACTTCGGTTTCCTTTGGCTCTATGGAGCATTTTAGTGTCTTTTAGCACACTGTTTTTGTTATACAGCTAGCAGCCTATCGAGTTTGTTTCACCCTCAATACTCTCATCAGCATCGTTTTGAAATGGTTTCAGATGCAAGCGGCGGGCAGACAAACTTTGCAACTAGGCGATACACAGAATGCAGCATTCAGATAGACATTCTTTAAAAAATAAATCTTGTATGTTGTCACGTGTGTCCGCAGTAGCTTACTTGAGTCTTGAAAGTAGATATCATTGCCATTGTAGGCGTTTTTAAGCTTGTTGGTCATCACCCTCAGAGCCATGATCTGCTGGCGGATGAAGGTGTCTGGGCGAGTGATATCCACACCCACCTCTGGGTTATTCACCTGGTTGGTCAGTCCATCCTTTTGGACTTCAGGGAAGTACCTTTCAAAATACAACATATCAAATAAACAAATTTACTTTATTATTTTCGACAAGGTGCTTAATTAAAGGAAAAGAAAGATGATTATTAGTAAATATTCATGACAATAGAAAACCTTATTATTTGAGCTCTCTGATTTGACATGATTTCTCAATCCAGTGTCTAAGAAGAAAGACCATAGTAAATCAAGGGTGCACTAAATACACAAACATTTTGCTGTTTCGAGATGTGGGTCTTTTTCTCTTGCTGCACTTGGCAAATGCTCTTTGAGGACAAAGCAGTGTTGGCAAAATGAACGATTGACCTAATCATGATGGGTAACATCTGACGTGTGATATATCTCCTGGGAAAGCATGTCAGCTGCCTGCGTTCTCATTTGATAAGTATACAGCAGGCTATCACATGAGGGCATTCCACAAATCGTCTGACACAACAGTATTTGTTTACCCTAAGCCCGGGTCACTCTGGGTAATATACGCCTAAGAAGTATTACAAGAGGTAACATTTGATTTCCGTGATACATTTTTCTTTTTGCTTACAGAAAATAGCAGCAGCTGACCATTATAATACTAATATACAGAGTTAAAGTATTTTTTGTAGGGATTATTTAACATCTTTTGATCAGATGACTGACATTATGCACAGAAGAAGCCCGCTTCAGTTAACTGTGCCCTCAGTGATAGCTGTAGGCATCTGGAGTGCTTATGCAAATATTTGCCTTGAAAATGAAATCAGATTAATAGAGGCAAGATCATTCTGGTCGCATTTTAAAGAAGAATTAAAATGCAATTAAATAAAACAAAACCTACAAAAATGCAAATAGCATCAAAAAAAAAAAATTCAATATATTAAGGAGTGTATCTATGGACCAAAATGATCAACTCTCAAAAGAACACATCCAGTTTATTTAGTTGATGAATCACAGCCAAAGTACGCCGGGGGCTTGCACAGCTGAGTTTAAGTCAGTGAAAGTAAATAATCTGGTCCTGTAATAATTCCAGGATTAGACAGCTTAACAAGGGCAAGTTGAACAGACTTTGGTTTCTAAATAACCTTTTGTACCAGCCTCCACTGGCCCCGGGCACTGGTGCCCTTACCTGCCCTTGGTGTGTCCATTCCAGCACTCCTCATCACTGGCATTTCCAGCAGTCACTCTGTCCTCCACGCACATCGCCTCAGGCAAGTTGGACCAAAATTTCTTGGACAGCTTCAGTTTCTCTTTTATGTCAACCACCTAAACAAAGCCAGGGGTCATTACACATAAGGAAAAAAAAACAACTTGTACAAACAAATCATGTCTGTGTTCGAATGTAGCTGTTGCAGCCCTAAAGTTCTTATAAAGTTATATTTACGACAATATTCATTCTGTTATCTAAAAGTGATATAATGAACTAGTTCTCCCAAGCCAGAAAATAAATTACAAAATATAGCATACAGTATGGCCAATAGCGTTCATTTTAAAAGTTACTAACAAACTTCCTACCCACACATTTTCTTTTATTTTTCTGTAGCTCTTGAAGCCTTACAACAATATTATTCATCACCATGTATCCTTGTAAAGGTACCAGATAAGGAAATTAAAGGCACTTAAAGATATCCCTGATTTTGGTATACACATTTAAATGTAGCACTCTAGTCAACTTAATGTACTAAATGAGCTTTTTTGAGTAAAATCTCTTACACATGATGCAGCTCATTTGTAAATTCATTATAAAACTGCCCCATACTCACTTATCACCCTATCTTATCAAAGGGACTATAAATCATAGGATTTAACCTTGAGACATCTTAACTCCCTTAAATCCAAAAATGATTTGGATTTAATTTCCCTTCGATGTTGACTGTTGAAGGTTTGCATCTTGACCATAGCAGGCTTGAAGCAATAATTTCAGCTTGAATGTCAGAATAAATGATCCTTTGCTTCCTGGCCATGTGACACAGTCAGATATCGTTTCCTGACTTGAGCTTGTTGAACTCCAATCTTTCATCAAACACTAAGAATTTGACATATTTCACTGAAGCTGAGGGAGAGCCTGATAGCAGCAGGTTGGCCCATTATCTTTTTCCGTCTGACTTGCTGTTGGCTTACGTGAAATTGTAGTGAACCTGAGCAGAACATGAAAGGTGCTGTACTGACTGTGTGACGCTGCTGTAGGCCCTGACACTGCTTTTGATGTGTTAATCCTGTCACACTGATGCCAAAGCACTTCAGCAGCTCTGATGCTGCCCAGAGGGTCAAGGTTGCACTCAATGCGAGAGATCGACTGGCAATGTTTGACTAAACCGCACACATTAAGTTGAGTTTAACGAGTGAGAGGTTCACAGTTTTTTTTCTCAGGATCTGCCAGTAAAACCGGGCCTGTGAAAATCAGTGAAAAATTACACTGGGATTGACAAACCCACATTTTCATAATGTAAATATTTATTTAGCACCTCCATTAAACATAGTAGTGGCATGTTTCATGCAGCTAAGAATAAATAAACAGTTCACTTCCTCCAAGTATTTAAGCACATTGTAAATAGCTGAGAGGATTAATAATAATGTCTTTAATATTCTGTAATGTGCAGTTTTTTCACATAAAGCTGTACTCAGCCATATATCCATTATATGGTGACAGTGAATGAATGTTGAATGTTTCTGTATTTCAGCCCACCACAAAAAAATAAACAAGCAAAAAAAAACATATAGGCTATATTAAATTCCCTATTGAGCCAGAACACTGAAAGACATCCACTGGGAATAAAATAAACGCACTCCATGAGCTTAAAATAGCCCAAGTGTCTGATTCTCAAAGAAGTAAACTTTCAAAAGAGGAGGGAAGGTTAAGTCTTTTCACACAATAATAAATATGCCTCTGGGAAAAGTCTGCCTCTACCTTCATTGCACATTGCCCATGAATTGATAATATTACTGCAACCAGCAACTCTGGCATGCAACTGGCTACAAAGTACACTAGATGGCACTGTGTCTTTGAGAACTGGGGTGATGAAAGCAACTGGAGAGAAAACAACAGGAAATAGAAGTGCTAAATACATCTTAAATGGAAACCAGCTGTGCTTGCTAATGATATGTCTTTCACATCAAACTTCATGATTACATGAATCTGTGCTGTCTCATATAGATCAAGAACCTGCCATGGAAACAGATGTAAACGGGAAGAGTAATTAAAGACAAAAAAAAAAATCAACAGTATGTCTAGGAAAAGCAACTGTGACTCCATTATGATAATGGTATGAGAGGATGCAAAGTGGAGTGTAGGTACAGCAAAGATCCTCAATAATAAACTGCCTATTATTGAAAGGGTTGATATTCTCATCAACAAACACAATGAAGATCGGAGAAAAAAAAAAAAAACACCTCCCCCTCACTTCACATCAGGATATTACATTGTGTTTGTTTTCACTGACATATCATTATTATTAATAGCTATTCTGATTCCTGATGACATTCAAGCTGCTGTTAACGTGTGATACCTGTCCTTTGGTAATAAGGGCTAACAAGGCTGCTGATAGAAGCGTTTACTCACTGGATGAGCAAGCCATGATCATTTATATTCAAATCTTTCTTTACAGGACTTCAATAACCTGTAAGCTTGAACAAAATATAAAACATTGCCAACATTTACATCTTACGGTTCTGGAAGTGCTGGGAAAATACATGTATAGCCTATCTCATGTGCATTAATTGTGCAGCTGCTTTTAATGAACGCAATCTTCCACCGACATAGACATAATGTTTTGAACATGAGAGATAAATGACCGTTTTGTATTTCGTTTTTCCAAACACAAAGACATACGGCCACACGCTTGGCTCATGAATATGCTGATCACTGTGTAATGAAACCCTTGTATCTCCAAATATGGCTATCTTCAGTTGTTTAGATGAACTAAAAGATTTAGTGTTCCTTCATGGGTTGATGAAATTATATTTCTTAAACTAAAAAAAAACATTTATAAGCCCTCTTGACCATTTGAAAAATGTAGTGCCAGAAAGCTGAAAAACTGTAAAAATGCAACTTAAGTCTCCTTATTTAGCATTTATAAGCAGTGTACAAACATTTAATAGATTAAAAAAAACAGAGCTTATTATATTTGCTACGTTATAGTGAGTTACAAACCATCTACTAAACATTTATAGAAAAAAAACGGGGGCCTTAAAACACTGTATATTTGAGAAGCTTTGGTTTTCAGACTGGATAAAATTATATTATTATATATTTCTACCCTCAACAAATATATATATATATACATATATATATATATGTATATATATATATATATATATATATATATATATATATATATATATATATATATATATATATATATATATATATATATATATATATATATATATATATATTGAAATTACACTATGATTGTGTTATCAATTATTTGTGACATCAAAGTTTAATACTGTCACATACTGTTTTTGTGCTGAAAGAAAGAACATAAGAATTTAATATATTTTCTACTTTGCCAAGGTCTTAGTGATGAAGGTTCATCCTAGAAGGGCTGCACACGGCCTTGCTCTCATTCTGTTTTATGCATCACATCATCTATATTCTATGTTTCTTAAAGGCATGATATATACTGTTCCTTATGCCTAGAGACGCCTTAGAAAGAACTATAATAGAATATTCTGCTTCACATTACGGATGGTGAAGGTTCTCAGTCACACAGATATTAGGATATTTACAGAGTGAAAGGTTTCAGTGGTTGAGATAGACAACATGTCTCACACTTTCCACAATATGCTGAGATGATGACGGCAAGCAAACTTAAACAAGCAGATAGATTATTCCGGATTAAGCATCATCAAGTTAAACCTTGCGGAGGAAAAGCTGCATTCTCCTTTCTTTCCTCTTCAGACACATTTTTTCTCTTTCGGGCTCTTTCTCCCTGCCTCCTGTTATGAAACATATACTACTTCATTGGGTTTTCTTCTCTCTCTGCCTCCTTGCTATGAATCATGTCTCACCTCTCTTTAGTTTTTTTCTCTGTTACCTCAGTCTTAAGTGAAAGTGAAGCTCTCATGGCTGCTTGACCCATGATCTTAGACCAGACTCCTTTGAGATTAAAGCCTCTCTTTCCTCAGCCATCCCTGGGCTGCTGTTACAGCTGTCCTCTTCTACTTTTTCCACCATGTTTTAATTTTAAATATCATTAAAACTGAAATTTAAATGAATGTTAGACCATGATTGTAGTTGTTCCTAATTTTTATGGCACTTAATATATGCTTAATGTTTTATAAAAATGTATTTAATTTGATATGTTCTTTTCTTGCTCTCAATGTCTCCTTCTTTTTTCCTCAGGATCAGGAAAATCAAAAGTATACCAAACAGCAATAAACCATAATACAGGAGATTAATTCAATATAAAACAACATCGACTTGTAGCCTGTAATTTATTACAGCTCACATAACTATGATCCTAACATAACATTACCTTTTTTTCCACCGTAAATGAAATCTGACTAAATATACTGGATATACAGTACAATGTTTACTGACTGTTAAAAGGTAACAGGCTTGCTTGAATAGACAAACATGAAGAAATATTTACAGAGAATATTTATTTGCAAAAACAACCGTGTGAGCTAACGAGATAGTGGTGTTAGCAGGCTTAAAATCTGTGTGTTTACAGACACTCAAAGTATTTCTTACAATATTTATCATCTGTTTTTGTGTGCATACACCTGAGTGCACAAACAGGGCTTTTCTCTATGTACGTTACCAGGGTGGCAGCTGTGTGCCACCTTTCAGCTCGGCACAGAAATGTGAGTGAACTGTACCAGTGGTTTTCAGATGTCCTTGCCTGGTCTCAGATCAAAAGCTGACGTGTCACTGGCTTTGAAGCTGTAGTCCCACTCCTGGCAACAGCACAATGTCAGGGGCCAGAGCTCTTATCAGGCGATGGGAAGATGCCCAGACGTGCTATCTGCCTTTCAATAAAACAAGAAATATGTGGCTAGACTATCTCTCTAACTTTTTACTCTCAAACACACGCACAAATCATACTCGCAGAGCTGCCAAAGCTGAGCTACAGTGTTCAGTTTCTGCCAGGCTGTTCTGTCATCTGCTAAATCTCCCTTTCTCTCTCTTGCAAACGCAAAAAAAACAGCTTATTGTGCACTATGTCCTGAAAGTTAAACACCTCTATTTTATTAAATTAACAATTATCATTTTTCAAGCAGCTATCTGGGGATGTAATCGCTGCTTGACACGGAGCATATCCCCCAGCAAGTCAGTGCTAAATTAGTGCATGTTCAATCTAATCATAGACTCGGCAGCAGGTCTTACCACTAAACCACAAGGAGCAGACAACTCCTCGATCAACTTATTTTCCCTGGCAACTGCTCCTCCTGTCTGCGTTAAAATAGTTTTTCATTTGATACGAATGCAGTATTCTTCCTGCATCTCAATTACAGAGGTCAGAGAGTCAGTTCTGCTCATACCAAGACCTTGGCCCTGCCATTAGTCTCCCTGACCAGTGACCACTTTGAGGACGGACCGAAAAGTTTTCTCACAAGCAGGAAGGCCACAGTAAGAATAACTCTGCCTCTTCATCACATTCTTGTTCGAGTTATATTGTTGACTGAGCCAATCCTAAAAAACTAATACACTCCCCCCTCTAAGAGTGGGTGCGCTATGTGGTAACGTAGCCCAACAGATCTACTGTGTTGAGTGTCGAGTATCAGGGGGTTGAGGCCCTGTGAGTGTACGTCCCCGGACATGGCTATTTAATCTGGTTCCCAAATGTCATAAAGTGCTCCTCACTGGTTCAGGACCGTCCATAAACTGCAGATTCTCTCAACCAAGACCTGCTGCGTGACTCTAAAGTGCAGCATGTTAAAAAATTGGACATGTTGAAATAATATTGGCTATTGGCATACCAAGTAAATGACTTCGAGTAGTAGTTGTCTCCACTTTGTCGTGTCTCCCTTGCCCTTGCCTGAAAATATTCACCTCAAAGGTGACTGGTGTTGCTCAGAGCAGCTAACTACCAGAGTGCATATAGATGTGGGCTGCTTCCATTCAATCAATATCCATCAACGGAGGGCAAAAGCAAATATATTTTCCCCACTGTGGCTTCACAATAGATGAGACTAGAAAGACATCGCTCAGCTGTTTATCTCGCACTGCTCACACAGAGGGGAATGGTAAACCATAGTAAATCACCGGTCAGAAAACAGCACAAAAACCACTTGCAAAATTAAACATGGTTTGATATGGCAGTGCTGGACAGGTTTCTTCACTGTTGGGCTACAGGCCATGTGTTCATGGTAAACCTGTTTGTAGCATTGTTCTGCAGGCAATTGCTCTTTCAATAACTCTTAACTGAAACCAACCTCCTTGTTTGTCTTGATTACAACTGATTATGTTCTGGTATTAATCTACCACCGCAAAATATTACAACATGATTTAACACGGACATCTGAACAAAACCTCAGCCGGGGCAGTGCGTATATCTTCCTTATATCACCTGGAGACAGCTCTGTCAGTGACATCACTGTGAGATATGATGCTGCTTTCTAGGAATAGATACTTGATATAAAGTGAAATTTTATTGCTATTCAAAACTAGCTTATTATTCTGTATTTGTTTTGATTTTGCAGCCTGGGTTTCACACAATAATGGAAAAGCTATAAGACCCATCTTAGTGGTGTAAACTGACAGAAGCTGAGGATAGGATACTATTGAGGGAATAAACAGAAGTACTGCATATTTATAACTTATCAGTGTTACACATGCTTTAAAATTTAAATTTGCTTCCCAAAAAAATACTGTACAACAGAAATACTGTGTTTTGATGTAACTGCACAATACATTGTATTTGATTTGCTGCCATACTGTCTGACCATGTTGTCAAATTTCGCTTTGATACCATACTTCAGTGAGGGTAAGTTGAATACTGAGTAAAATCACACAGCTGTGACACTCGGAAGGCATAATCTTATTTTCAACTTTCAATAGTCTTCATAACTGTTGTAGGAGAAATAATTCATCATGCCGTTAATTTAATGTGACGATGAATGTACCTTGCAAAAAAACCCAAAAAATGCAGGTTCCAAAAATAGCAGAAACTGTGTTGTTTCAAGAGAATTATAAACCAACTACTTTGGTGCATTTAGGCTAATTTGATCAGATTTGATACATACATACATACATATATATATATAGATAGATAGATATAGATATGTATATATATAGATAGATATAGATATATAGATATAGATATATAGAAGAATTATATCTTAACCCCTAAAAAGTGATGCAGTCATCCCTTGTGATTTTAGAGACATATAAAGTGATGCTTCAGCACTCGCAAGTTAATAGAGAGGTGGTGTTAGAGCCCAAACTAGCCTTGATTTTTCTAATTAATGATTTTTTGCCCATATTTCCCACAGTATGATCAGATCTTTCTTCTTACAAATGACATATAGCTTCATGTTGTTGTAGCTGCTGTTGTATTTACATACTGTCAATGTACAGTACTCTAGGTCATATTCAGTGGCCTGCTTTACATAATATTGCCTTAAACCATTTACTCAATCCCATGATATCTACACAAGTAGGCAATATGGTTTATCATAGTGAGCAAAATTTATCACACGGGTCCCACAGTGAGGAAAAATGACAGAATATTGATGAAACAGAGGTGAGTTTGTGCTTGTGATTTGCCCGAGGCTACGACAGGAGAAGTTTGAAAAAGGGAGATGATTAAAGGGAAGCTATGCTCTGTGGAGAACAGAGCAATCATCAGCAGGACTGGTCTCTCCCTGCTGCCCTTGTTCCCCAGAGAGGCAGGCAGCCTAGAGTGTAATGGGGCCAATGTACCTAATTAATGCATTGACAGATATGAAAAGTAGCAGAGCCTGTATGGCACCAGCATTAGTTGCTGGGAAAGAAAAGACGATGTATGCAATGATTCTACTATTAGCATTGTGGCTACTGGTAAAAACAAATAAAAACCTAAACCATTATAGATCAACTATTACGAATTTTTCATTATAATACAACATGCACACATTCTCTCCTCCTGTTTCTCTTCATTTAATTAATCATTCAGTTATCTGCAGCTCTGGAAAAACTCCATTTACACTTGTCATTTTAATTTTTCATTTACAGTTGGCCAATTACAGTATATGTATCTTTGCAAGATATTTACAACTAATCTCCATTGGTGCATTTCTTGGGGGGTATGAATATTATGCTAAAATCTACTCCAGAGGTTGGGTCATCTGTGGCTTTCGGCAGACTTGCTTGCGATTGCAGAAAGAGGCCAATTAAAGTACTCTCTTAACTTGTTGGGCATGAGATCTGATCACAGTGCAAGTCTGGACCGATTAGAAGCCAAATGTAATTCTATTCTGCATGCATTTCTAACTTTTATAACTTTTGCTTTCAAATACTAGAAGTTGAGAGACCTCCTAAATCACATCTTTAAAAAAATGGCTTTAAAAAAGTTAATCTTTTCTCCTTTTTTTTGAATCCGTCATCATCAAATTTTCCATTCTACCTTAAAACCAAGGAATCTAACAAACAGCAGAATCATAGTTGGCGATAAATAATTGATTATAGTTGACATATTGTACTGTGATTGAATGGCATCTACAGCATTTTAGATTTTATATATTGATACATATGTGAGTGGCCAACATGATATGACTTTGTGAACCAGTAACCTTGGCAAATCTAAAGAGACCCAAGACCCATATTAATCAAAATGCAGAACAGCAAAAGAGGCAAACATGTAACTTTGAGATGCTCAGAGAAGACTGCTCAACCTTTAAGTTGATATTTTTTGTCGCACATAATTTTCCCCTACAATATAATGTTCTGCGTCTTTGGTTAAGATGACATGAGTAAGACATATAATCCAGAACAGGATTATTTTATCTTGGAAGTTGTTTTCTTCAAATGTGTTTTAGATGGGTTTGGTTTTAGCGATTCTTGGTGCAAATAAAAAGAAAAAAGCTGGCACTCATTTTTCTAAATTGTTATTTCATGCATCTTTTTCTCTGCACTTGTCAAAGTGTTACTGTATTCACCTTATAATAATATTAAGTTTTCTATGATGTGTTTTTGCAGATTTTTCATTTTGATTATGCGTCTATTTTCGATGACCTCTGAATTATTTAATTGTAATCAAAGAATACACAAATAAAACTGAGATAAAAATAAAATCATACAGACTTTTGCAGAATAAAAGATTACAGATTAAATGTAAGGATTTTTGGCCAGGCGTCAACAGTGGGGCCAGCCCTATGAGCATGAATGTTGCTGACTGACTGACGAGAGATTAAGTTGCACCATTGATCGGCCAAGCGTTGTAGTTTCCCAACTGCCTCGTGCTCTTTCAAAATGAACTGGCACAAACAGTTTCTATTGCATCATCATGGGGGGCGATTACAAGCAGTGTTGCCAATTTAGTGCCTTTTTATCGCTAGTTTTACCAACTTTTCAGACCCCTTTAGCAACTTTTCTTCAAAGAAGCACCTAGTAACAAATCTAGTGACTGTCAGAACAAACCTTAGCTGCTCTCCATAGACGGATTGGTCAGTATTGCCCCATGAGTGTGAGATCAGGCTTTCACACTGCATACCTCTCTGTGTCTTATTCAACTGATGGCACGGCTGTTGACATAGACGTGTATTAGCCCCTAACTTCATCGCTGAGTGATCATATTACAAATGAATATAGCTGAAATCGCAGCCTTCGTTCTTAACTTATGTGTCTGGTAAATTATCAGATAGTGTTGCAGTTAAAAAAGCAGGATTTTAGTAGCGCAGAAAAGCAGCTTAGAAATGACTGCTGGATAACATTTGGTCTTAATTGGCCATATTTCAGTGACTATGCATATGTTCCATTAACAACAACAGAAACAGAAATAAATGTAAAAGCGAACAACTTTACTGGAAATTTGCTGTATTAAATTACTGTAAAATTTAGCTCAGAAAGTAGAGAAGCCTACAGATAAATTGAAGTGACATACTAGGTTTTGGCCTAGTCTTGTTAAAAATAATGAACAGTTGTGTGTTAAATCCTTGTGTCTGACTGGCAATTCCTCTCTGAGCTTCCACATGATCAATTGTATTGTGTCTTATTCTTCACTTTTGTTAACTTTGTCACTTTTGTTTGTTTTGTTAAAACTGGTTTTAATGTTGCGCCTTATCACTGTATATTAAGCCTGTAATTTGTTCCCATCCAAGTAAGGCCCATTGTTCCAAGTTTCCTTGATTAGCATTATGATTAACATTAGTAATATTGCCTTGGTAACGACAACAGTGAACTGTGGAAGACAAGTATTCTGTGGTTGTTGAACCTTTTGGCTTGATGTCTGTATCTCACTACAGGACCGAGGTCAAACGTCAAACTTCAAACTTGTCTTAAGGATATAAAGACCTGGTTGACCAGCAATTTCCCACTGTTAAACTCAGACAAAACTGAAGTTATTGTACTTGGATCACAACACCTCAGAAATGCATTATCTAATGATATTATTACTCTAGATGGTATTGCTCTGCAGGGTAGCACCACCGTTAGGAATCTTGGAGTTGTCTTTGATCAGGATATGTACTTTAATTCCCACATAAAACAAACTTCAAGGACTGCGTTTTTTCACTGATTTAACATTTCAAAAATCAGGTGCATTCTATCTCAAAATGATGCAGAAAACTAGTACATGCTTTTTGTTACTTCTAGGCTTGATTATTGCAACTCATTAGGCTGTCCCAAAAAAACTTGAAACACTCTCCAGCAGATTCAGAATACTGCTGCGAGAGTATCGACAGGAACTACAAAAAGATCCTGCTCAACACCAAGTGCTTCAATTATTATGATTATTACTATTTTTACTGAGTCTCATTAGTGATATTGGTAGCTCCGTCTCATTATTATCATGCATCTTTACGGTATCAGGTGAAAAAAAAAATTGATTAATTTATTCTTTACTGCATATAGACAAACCAATGCTTCATCAGGGTCTCGGATATAATCAGTGTTAATTAATAACCTCTAAAAGTGTCATTGTGCTTAACAGTTGTGGCCTAGTACTTAGCCTGTAGAGGGCACTAAATCAAAACCACTGGCCCCCTAAATTCCAAAAAAGGTACCTTTTTTGGCATTTGGCATTTGCGTTTGGCATGTCTTTGTCAGACCTGGCATGAAGACCTAGAGTCGATACATGTTGGTATGCTCGTTTGTCTGTGTATGCTAGAGGAATAAAATAATAATACTGTTTCACCCTAAGATGTGCCTTAGCCTTTATTTCCAGCGTTGTCTGCATTATTCAAAATATAGTAATACTTCTGGGATCCTGTTTTTTTGTACTTCTACCTGCCTCGCTAAAGAGCACCCGTTGGATCAGTTAGAGCAATGCAGCACGTGCTTCCTACTTTGTAGACTATGTATATTTTTTCATAAGGGTAAGGATTAACACTTTATGCAGGTCTGGTATGATATTTGATCATTTGATTTGAAAATATGATTTATACATTATTTTTAAAATTCTCTAATTGTGTTGATATTGAGCTGACAGTAATCTAAATTCAGATCATTTATTAACAGCATAAATAATGCAGGAACCTCCACTAACTGGGGACTTGAATGTCTACTACTCATTACTGCTTTGTCCTGTTATCATTAGCATTCGGAGAATATAATATTTCCAAAACAGTACTGTTTACTTTTTCAAATTTTGGTAAAGTTTATAATTAAAAATCACTGTGGATTTGCTTTACACTGCAGGTGCTCTATGGTAGGGATGGGAAAATGTATTGAAATTTGACGTCCCATAATAGAAAGCTAACATAATTTGCATTGGTAGGTATAATTCTGTGGTCTTGTTACATGAGCTACTTTTTATTTTTTGCATTATGATAACAGAACAGAAGTCAATAGCCTTCCATAGTCAACCATGCATGTTTTTTCTCGCCTATCCTATACTCTGTACTTCAGAGGTTGCAGTTGCCTTTATTATACAAAGCAGTCTCCTGAAACTTACACTTAAAAAATGTGAAGAGACAACACTAGTATTACATACGTAGATCAACAAACATTTTTTGCAGTTAAAAGCAAGGGCTTTAGAAAGTTGTAACAAGAAAATACTTTTTTTTAGTATATCACACCAAATCGCTACAGATATGCAAAGACAAAAATGTAATGGAAAGCTTGAAAGAAACTAACTACGTTTACCAACAGACACGTGGACCTCTTGTGCCACTCAGAGCTATATCACAATAACAGTGCATACACACTATGAGGGTGAACTCGGAAATGGATAGCTATGTCTTCGAAACTCATCCTCTGTTTGAATCACACACACAGGAACTTACATTATAGAAATCCTCGAACTGGCTTTAGAGGAGCTATGAATATTGTGGGTTGGACATTGACAGCTTTTTTTTTTTTGTAGTAAGCTGTAGTAAGTAAGCTGATTGTTCAAGTGTTCAGCTCAGTTGTTTGTTGACCCTTCACTGGATCAGTTTGCATATACATTAGTAACTGGCAGCTATAATTAAGGAATGAGTTTAGACTGTTTGTTTTTCCTTCCAGGTTTTTATAATAATTATGGATTTATTTCTTTAATGTAATTTTGATAATTTACTTCATTTTACTCTTATTTCATTTTCTTTTATTATTAGAAGATATCATATTTTTGAGAATTTATTATTTTCACTTTGCTACATAGAGAAGGGGAAAGGGAAGAAGATGCAGGAAAGCAAAGGGATAATCCCCATTATTCCACAGTGTTTTCCACAGTGCAGTGTTTTCTTTAAACTTGTATCTAGTTGCAGCGAGAAAAACTACACATTGTCCCATTCCTACTCTAACCTCCTCCACACTCTTGACCTAAAAAACTCCCCAAATCTCTAAAATAAAACATCACTAAGAAGATATTAACCCTTAAGGGAGAGTTTACTGCATTTTCATAAATCTTTCATTCTGAACTGAAAAAAAAAAACCCAAACAAACAAGACCCCCCCCTCAAAAAAAAAATAGTACGATTATAGTTTTCTAATTTACTGAAGTTTTTTCTTCCATATTAATCAGTTTATTTGGTAATAGAACAGCAAATCTTTTCAAAAGTAAAAAAAAAAAAAATTTTAGGTGAAAATAGAACACACTCATCTTCTGCTGCAAATAAAAATGGAGCTCATCAGGACTGACTCTGAGGATGGACGCTATGTTATCAATTATTTCACCGCTAAACTGGGAACCACAGAACATTAATGACTGTGCTACATGCATAAAAGATATGGTAAATGCTTGAAATCCTAGGTTCCCACAGGTATTTTTTCCCAAAATACAGGAACAGATTTCAGAGAGAAATCACGGGAAATCCCAGGATCTCTATTCCTGGCATTCTACTCTATTTAGCTCCACCCAAGCTCCTCCATTGCTCCCCAACAGACAGCAAGCTGTAAACCTAACACCAAGTAAATAATTCTTCTGCATGTTAGATCTTTAGAGACACTAATGGTAACGCTTGAGAAAGAGAACATACAGCAGCCTCCTACCACCGCTGTGTGGGAACAAACGATGCCGAATGGAGAGTATAAGGTGGTGAATATTTGCAAGCGGTGTACTGACACAGCTTTTCATATTTGTCAGCACACCAAAAGGCCATGCTTAAAAATGGAAGTTACTTTCTCTTTTAGCTGACCAACAATAAACACTGTGGTAAAATGAGAAAACGGTGCCTTGACATCATGTCTGCTTTGGTAAGCTCTTTATGTTTTGCTCTTTTGTGTTCAAAACAAATAGCAAAAACCGCATGACTAGTGTGTGCTGCACAAGTGGTTAGTTTGCAAGGGAAGTGATCATAATTTTAAAATTTAAAAGAGGTCAATGACCTCCCATAATCAACATCATGCAGTCACTAATGGACCTTTTTAATACCTGGTTATTTTCCATACTGTTAGGGTAATAAATCAATAAAGTGCTTGAGCTGCACAAAAAAACTAGTCAGACCAAATCTTTTTAAATCCATTAACAAATAGTGCTGAAGGGATGACCTTCATTTAATAGTACTTTTGGAATTTGTCGGGCTTTATTTTTAACAGTCAAATATTTACACTCGAGAATCATCTCTAATTCAGAGAATTAAATTTCAAGTCAAACAATGCCCTGAAGTAGCACACCACATATGCACTTCTAGACGATTTATTTTTGTATGGTTTTAGAAAAAGTACGAGTTATGTTAGAAGCCGTGGAATCTCCATAATTGCATAGCCTGGGCAAGAGTCCGTAAATTCAACAAGTCAGAGAGTGGAGCTGTGGATAGGCCCACTTTACTTCCATTAAGCTGTATCCAAAACAAGAATATTTCAATGTGGCTTGACATGTTCCTTGACTGCAGAAATATAATGCCAGGGTCACGATTTTGGGAAAGTAGTGGTTGTGCCTTTTTCCTGACAACTGGCTTACACAAACCACAGGCGGATGTTTTACTCAGTGTTTCCTACTGAACATGGCAAAGAATGGGAGAAAAGAAAAGATTGTGTGTATGAATATTCAGTTTCACTTAATGTTATACTATTAAAAGTTATCCATGTACTAACTGTATGAATGAATAATTCATCCTAACAGGAAGGTGAGCAGAGAAGTCATATCACAGTTTCCACCACATACCATACATAGAAAAGACTTCCTTTTTACACATTTTTTATTTATTCAGTCGTACCACCGATACACTCACTTCTAAGTCATGGAAGGCTGGAGCCCACGTATTGACTAAAAGTAAGGAAAAACCCTTGGCAGATCACTGGCTTGTTACAAAGCTGACAAACACAGACAATCACACAGTCACACATAGCAGCAATTTATTGACCTGAATGCCTTTGTGGTAGGAAACTGGAGTATCTAGAGAAAAAAAAAAGATACATGGAGAAAGCCGAAACTCAAGTGTAAAACTTTCTTGCTGTGAGGCAGCAATTCCGAGCATTGATCCACTGTGCTGCCGCCTTTTCTTATTGAGAGGGCGAGCAGTGACTGCCTCTTTCTGACTTGACTGCCTTCCAAGCACTGAAATGCACATGGGCAAGATAAAGAACGCAACAGACCTGAGGATATACAGCACAACAAATCGTCCTTGATCTAATGTCACACAGAAAGTGATGGCTTTTGGTTATTCTCCACAAAGTCCAACTCACCTCAGAAATGTATTTTGCCTAACGTTACTTCACTTGGATGTTTGACCTTCACTGAGCAGATTGGTGCAGCCTGTGTGCAGAGTTTGACAAAAGAAGGCTGTTTTCACATTCATCTACTTAGGGAGGAAAGTTTTCTCTGTGTCGACCTTAGAGCTGAGTTTAAGACACGCATGTTTAAGCATAATCAGGAGAAATTACACGGTCCGATATTCAGCTTACTGTGATATAGAAACTTTAAAGCACCTTGACACATACACTGAGATAGGGCTTAAAGTAGGACACATCTTGTGTCCAGCAGTTTAACTTGTGAAAGAAAATAATATTTGTGTATCTATAGGTTTTTCAATGAGGAAGGAGTAGATATAATTTTAAGATTTAAGATAATTGAACTTTTTCTTTTTTGGGCAAAACCATATCAGAAACAAATCATTATTCAAAGCTCCACAAGTGTCTAAAAACATGTGTCAGATTAATTTTTTATTTGCATAAATAAATATCAAGGGCAAAAAAAGAATCGAAAGGTTGGACAAAACTAAGAAAGATGCACACGGTTTTCTGCTCATGCTGTTTATCCTCATGTGATCCCTCACAAAATCTTGTGACCCACGGCTGGAAGCTGCTGTGTGTGTTTTCAGAAGTGTACAGCCAGTTTGCCTGATGAGCATTTTCCACAATATTTTGTTAAATGTTTTCGCTGTCTTGAACAGGAATCGAGTATTGCTTTGGCAAGTTCAGACTAACCTTGGGGTGTAAGCCTAAATGCATGCTGATAGCCACTGTTGATTGTTTTCTTCGGGTTTCAGAAATGTTTACTTTATCTTACAGTGTGAAAAACGTTTGACGGGGTGAGATGAGCAGAGGGATAGAGAGAGGAGAAAGAGGAGCAAATTATGTCTGCACAGATGAAAGGGGATCTACAATTTGTTTACAATTATAGCTTTTCCATTTGATGTGTATTCATCTATCATGTTTGTGTGCACAAAAAGACAAAAATATTATCGCTGATTTTGAATATTAAGAAACGGGTGAAAATTGGATTTGAGAAAACCGAAACTACTGTGCTTATTCAGTAATCACAACCTTTATTGTATTTTCTTCCATTTTGTCTCTTCTATTACGAGGAGCCTTTTTTTTTTGGAAATTACTTGTTGCAAGAAGACCTTCTTCTTAAAAGTGGTGAAAATGGCCTGTTTTTGTGAAGAGAGCTTTCTGAATTCATCAAGGATGCTGGAGCTGGCCGTTGCTGAGACTTTCATTCATTAATAATACAAGCTTGTACATGATTATCCTTGAAGTTTCTAATGATGCCTTAATAATTTAAATAAAAAAATATTATCTGATTCATCTGATTGACTTTCAAGAAGTATCTTCTGAAAGCTGCATGAAAAAAGATCCCATACTATGTATAGACACAAAGTCATGGACCAGAGGATTAAGTTTTGACAAATAGTGCTCCCTACAGGCACTTTCTTCAGGCTAGTCTTGTTTGTGTCTGGCTCTCATTGTTTATGGTGCCATACTGATAAAATATGAACCTTGTATTACACAAGGCAGCAAAGTGGAACAATAAAACCACTCTAAATTGAACTCACAAAACTTGTAACAAATGTCAAATTAAAAGCACCACCTCTTATCTTTAATGTGCCTCTGAGCCTAAAAGACTGTTGTGCCTTTATCCCCTCTTTGGACTTTAAAATCTCCATTGCTCTCCGAGCTTTGAGGGTTTGTGCTCTGACAGAATGTCAGGCAATTAAACAGTCATGGCTCATTGAGCTGGAGGTGGGCCCACTCCTACGGGCTCCTCTATAGGCAACAGAAGAAATGAATGTGAACGCTCCCTGCCATTCCTTGCACATCCTTTGACTCACAAACTTTGCTGTAAATCCAGACAAGAAGTTCTTATCAAAGGACACTTTTAACTACTGTCAACTTTCACAAGGCTGAGCAGTGTCACTGTCACGGCTAATTATCCTGTGCCAGAATGTAAACGATGACAGCGTGTGGTACAACCAAGATGTTCCCTCACAGGGGACCCAGTCATGTCCCTGTTGGAGGATAAACACCTAAATGCTGTCACAATAATGATGGTACCAGGTGCCAGATGAGACTGACACCTATACAAATAATGCTAATATACAGCCCAGGGGCTGTATGAAAGAATAAATAACAAGGAGCAGTTTCAATAAAGACATGCACGCTGACGGAAGGCCGCAGGTAAAACCAAAGTCACCGTGTTACTGTATTTTTGTGATAATTCTGAGGGGTACTAAGCCTCCAAAGAGCTGTAATTGATCAAGAACTGCATTTGAACTTCTGTGTTTTGTTCATGCTGGATATGACGAGAGAAATGACACTTGCAGACTGACAACTCTGTTTTCAAAATATTAAACAAAATATTTGTTCAACACCCGAGACCCTTTTGAAAAGATCACTGGCAACCTTCTGAGGCACTGTATTCAAGAACTAGGTCCATAAATAACTATGGCAGGTTAATTGCTTTTCACAAATCAGTTATCACTCTGGACTGTTTTTCTTCCACTGACCACCTACCCCACCTTAGTTCTAGAGAGCCACAGAGATACAAAGGTAAGTTTGGGGAAATCCATGTGATGCCTACTGCCACAACTCAGTTGTTTACATGCCAAACCAAAAATTGCCTGTTTCCTTACACAACCATACTGGCTGGCAGAAAATATGTTTGGCTTCACTTTTCTATTAGAAATGTACAAAAGTAAGGTTATAACCAGGGAACTCATGCACTTTCAGGGCAGTTTTTGTGTGTGTCCTTGCCACACTTCTGCTTGCTTATTATGTGTTAACAACCAATGTTATGTTGTTAGATGTTTAACAGCTGGAGGTAGGCTGGAGGACACAGCAGATTCGTGTGAAATCTAAAACATAAGACCTAAACCAAGATAATTCAGGGTTAACTAAAAAAAAACTTTTGCAACTTTTTTTTTTTTTGCAACGTTTATGTAGTTTTTTGAAAACTACATAAACACTCTGCATATTGTAAGTTTTCTTTCAGGGGATTAAACAGTTTAATGTAACTTTTATAGTTCTCATTTAACACACTCATCAGTTTCTAAACCCTTTTACTTGTAGAAGGGAAAGTCCGTTTAAAAGTAATCCTATGAATTGTATCAGCTTAGGTCACAGAAGCAGCTGTTAGAGCCTTGCCATAAATGCAGTGTATGCTGTAAGGGTGATGTTATTAATAGGAAACAGGTTTATGTCATGTGGTACCTGAGACTGTAAAGCTCTTCTGAGATGATGAAAAAATGAAGGCAGCCTTTTTTTCATGTAATCTTACAAAAATCAAGTGTTCACTGTCTTACATTTGTTTCCACTTTGTACTTCTACTTTAAACTTCTGCAGTCATCATGATCTTTTGACAAGTGTTGCACTAACAAACTAAAGGAAATACTTTTTTTAAAATTGTGTTTAGCCTTGTTGGTAGTACAAACATAAAAATAGGCCGGAAATACTTAGAGGAAGAGAAGGTGATGAAGTTGTACAAAGGTTCACAAGTGGAATTGCATTGGGAACAATCAGCCGTTAACCACACAACCACCAGGACACCCCTGTGTAAATGATTTCACATTGTAGCTCTAACTCAGGAAGGTTGATCTTCTTGTGTTTACAGATGCTGAACTACTTCAGTCTGGCAATATCAAAAGTATTACAACTTAGGGCTTATTGGCTAATTGTTGAATTCATACCCCCAAACAATTAGGGGGCAACATATAACAAGAAAGTTGGGGGTGTTTACCTCTATTGTAAGAAACAAGAAACTCTCTGCTCCCTGCTCCCTCTTCCCCTTCCCCTGTGTCCTAGTGGGACTTAGCGCAAACTGTCACAAATCCTGGTGGGCTGCTGCATCGGTGGGTCGTTTTGACTGTCAAAAATAGTGGTGTGAGGAGTAGAGGATGAGCCAGGAAAGGTCGAGAAACACGAGGGAGAGCAGTTGGAGCAGCAGCATCAGTAGCTGGGCTCGAGGATAGAGTGGAGGAGTGTCACCGGGGGGATGATGGCAACAACACAGATTCATAGCCTGTTCATCCACTCACGTTGGACCGAGGGCAGACTGGATGCTACAGTGAATCACTATTGCCTCTTGGGGTACCAAGTGGTATTACAAGAAGAGATGGGCCGGGGCTACGTGGTTTGCATGCTAACTTCAGTAGATATCTCTGCAACACAATACATAGACTTTTGATAGAATATGAAAGCTGTTTTTTTCTTCAGATTCTGTTAATAATGTTAGTTAATTTTCAAAGTTTTTAATTGACAATACTTACATATTGTCCCTTAACAGGTGGAATTTAAACTGGCAGTTAGAAGTGATACAGGTTTAATGCATTTGTCTAGGACTCAGTTCATGTTAATATGATATGTTTTTGCTAATTTCTCATTTGAAATGTAATTTTCCAAAAAGCATTTCCAATTCCAAATTCTTTATATGGAAAGTAGAGTTTTGAGTTTTGAGGGGAAACCTGACTGCAGGTAAAATGATGGACACGAGCCTGAAGGAGTTAAAAGACAAAACAAGCATTTCCTTTTTTTCTTTTTAGCTTCCTTTTACAACATTTTACAGAAATGTCACAATTTGAAGCTACTTGTGACGAGATCAGCATGGATTCCTCGGGCACACGAATGTTGATAATGAAATTTTCTACTTGGGCACACTGGTCTAGTTATCGTACAGCGAAAATAAGCTTCTGTCACTGAGCTCCATTTTGTAAGATTCTCCAAGCAGGCTAATTGCCCAGTTATTCATGAGCAGTCTGGAGCCCCCACATCACAGTACCATTAGAGCAGATGCTGGCTGCAACACTCCCCCACCAGCTCTTCACAGTTCTCCCCTCTGCCAGCTCTGACGGCACAGGTCACCTGCTGATTGCTTGGCTTCCTCGAGGAGTTGACTCTATTAGCTATGGCAATGAGGGTCTTGGACTAGAATGCGTCTAGAATAGATATGGTGGTTGGATCTCCAGAGAGAAATCCTCACTATCTGAGGACACTGTGGCACGTGTTCAACAATCCCTCTCGAGTTAGCGGCTCAACTGTAAAATACCATGTAAAACAGTTGATACTCAGAGGCCATAGTACACCACAGTGGCCATTATCGACCTCTGGACAGTTTTCTGCATTAGAGCCAATGTTGAATTAAAAGAAAAATGATCCTTCATTGCATATTTAAAGACAGTATGTGACACTGAATCCCACGTGAGACAAAAATGAAACCATAAATAACACTTAACACGACAGCTGCTGCATACCACTGGGATTAACAGGTCACAATGCTTGTTTACTGTAAGTCTCTGTAATGCTCAGAATACAGTCCTATGCATCCCCATCCACACAATATTAATACATCATTTTGGCTTCCAGTCATAATACATAAAACGATACAAGGTAATAGTCCCAGAAAAAAAAAGGAACAACTGAAATGAGTATAAAATTTTGAAGCTTACACTGTGTTGCATCGCATTCCAAACAATCCTCTGGTTTGCAGCATTAAGGCAGGAAGAAAAAAATCTTAATTAATTCAGTGTAGGTGGAAGAAATCATTGATGGACATACAAAGCTAAAAAGGCAACTGCTGTGTATAAGAGATCAAAAACATGTGGAGAATTAATTAGGTTGCGCAAAAACATAATTAGTATTGAATAAAACAAATAACTAATTTATTGTTGCGGGATTCTAAGAGCCAGATGGAAAAAAATGCTGTTTTTCTAATTATGTATTCATTAACTAAATAACCTATTATTAACCTGAAAGAAAGCTCTAAGACATTTGATTAAGCATGTTTTTAAGCACTTTGGGAGAGGCTACCTTTCTATATAACTGAGTTGATAAATTTAGTACTTTTCGAAGGTCAGTAAAGAGTTTTTTTTTTTTTTCGGCTTCTCATATAAATTGGTCTAAATACCAACATAACTGAGATACAATTTGAAAAGATTCACTCTGAAAAGGTCTACCAGGGAGAACGGAAGGGCAATGTGGCTGCAAAGGTAATCCATGATGGGAACTGTCTCTCCGCTGAATTGGACTGTCAGCTCCATGTTAACCTTTACCCTGATGCAGCATTTTAGGTTTCAAGGTTGTTTGAGATGGAAATCCATGTATCAAGATCCAGTCCAAAAACCATAAAACTAATCTGCTTGAAAATAAAGGTGTGCTTTACGGCAAACAATTGATATGGTCAGCTTTGCAAAATCTATCCATCCATCTTCTTTCATCCCCTTTTTTTTCTGTTGTCCAAGTACACAGAGATAAGAAGGGTACTGAATGCAGTGCACCACACCTTCCCCTGCCCTCTTGGGGTAAAGCTGTTGATTCGTTAACAAACACAAATCAATACAGGGGCCTGAATGGAGGACAAGTACAAAGAATTAATTTCCGGCTCCAGGGGCTTACGATGGCAAATCACCAGCTTTAATCAACAGTGTCAAGTCAGAAAGACAAATGATATTTACGCTGAAGCAGAGTCTTGCCTGAAAATAGAAGCATTGGCTATGTCCCCTTACCAGTCTGTCTAGGCTTGTGCCAGCTGCAGTGGTAGGCCGCTCCTCTGGGCTGTATGGCCTAAAGCGGGCGTTGAACACATCCGAAACACCGCGTGTAGACCTAGTCATTCCTGCGGGTTTCGGCTGGCCACAGCCTTGAAAAACCTGCAATTACAAAAACATGGGCACCCAATTGTCAGGGGTTTAAATTACTTTGGATGCGGAAAATACGGAAAACATGCTGTTTTGTTAAGGTCTTGTGAGGCATTCACCCCACATTACTGGCGTGACAGTGCTCTACGTCAAGTTGAGGTAACCATGTTGATAGGTGATTCAACTAGGGCCTGTAACCAATGCTATTTAAGATGATAGAGTTAAGTTTTTACAGGCTTTTGGGAAAAGACCACATATACTTAAACCATAAAGAAAACTGCATCTGTTGCATGGGAAAGCCAACAGAGCATTTAGCTTTGAATGAAAACTGGCATGCAAAACCGTGTGGGCAGAAAAAATTCTTCATAACCACCTACATTTTTTTTCTTTCTGACTACAATTTTGTGGGCAAAGAAATATGCAGTAAAACACAGGAAACACATTAACTACTGTTAGTTGAACTAAGATTTTCTGACCAAACTGAAACGTATAATTCAAATACAAGACCTAAACTTGGACATAATTAGAACGTGTTGTACTACACACCTTAGACACGGCCCAGTATGACTTACAGCCGGCTTCCCTGTTACTCACTCTTCAGTTTGTGAGAAGTTTGACTTCAACAATCTGTCTGAGCTGTTACTTTTGTTCTCCAGGGAATAAAGCTCATTGACATACCCTGTAGGAGACCTGGGCACTGTTATCTTGCATATTCATGATGGCCTCTGAAATCTTGACATCAATAGGCTCCATGACAGATTCAATGTTGAAAGGTCCCTCCAGTCTTTGCGCCACCAGCAGCATGGCATCTGTCATAACGTTGGTTAAAAAAAAGTGGAGCGTTAGAAAGTGTAGAAGGAAGTGCAGTAAAAGCATGCATTCAATTTGAGAAACAATTTTCGCTGGCATCTAAAAGGCCAAGCACGCACACACAAAAACAATCTTCAGTACAGCAATTTTTATGAAGTTGTTTTAAAACTTTTTTGATTTGCAGTGATTTTAATCTACTTGGGAAATTATTTGATTGGAATGTAACTGACCATCTCTATTTTCAGTCTATATTTTTAGTCAGATTTACTATGTGGTCCCATTCAAATGCTCAATGACACATTCTTGTCATGTCTGATGTGGCAAGGTCCAATATTAGTAGCACTAGAGAGAACACAGTGCACTGCAACTTACGTAATTACTAGTAAACAGAGAAACCACATTGGCTCGTTTAATTACACATTTAGAAATTTACTGCAAATATGGAAAACAATCAAATAAACAATTAAAAGGGTTCTACTCCCTGGATACCCTTCTGTTTTGTTTGTTTGTTTATGTGGGTATTTGCTTGTGTTTTCTCTATCTGAAATGTTTTCTAAAATGCATTTGTGAAAAAATGTTGAAAATGTTTTTTTCATTTGTTTCTGTTTTCTCAAGTTGCAGTTGGTCAGGCTCTGTCAGTAAGAAAAAAAAAAGAAAAAGAAACTAGCAGATTTATTCAACATTAAACCAAAGAAAAGTGATGAAAGTAGATTATTGGTTGGCTGGCTGAGTGTTAGAGTTTCCTCTTTGGCCGTTTCTTTTTCAAAATGAATTGGTGCAAACAGTTTCTATTGTGTTATCAGGGGGCGTTCACAAGCAGTCCCGACAATTTTGAGCTTTTGTCGCTAGATTTACAGACTTTTTAAACCAACCTTTCCTCACAAAAGCACCTAACCACAAATCTAGTGACTTTTTGGACAAATAGCTAGATTCTGTAGAAGAGAGTCGCCAGTTTAACCCGCAAGCACAAGGTTTGGACTTCCCTCCGCAGACACAACTCTCTATGTGTCTCATTCATGTGACCACACCGCAGTGACACAGACATGAATGAGCTTCTAACTTTATATCTAAGTGATCATTTTACAAGTAAATATAGCAGAAATCACAGCAAAGCCGTGGTCTTTAACTTATATTTCTAGTGAATTTGTCAGGTGATGTCATGGTTATAAAATCAGGATTTTCGCAGCAGAGCAGCAGCTTGGAAATGGCTTGGAAGTGACTGCTGGTTAATATATAGTCTTAATGGGCTACTTTTCAAATGCTATTTCATACTTGTTTCATTGTCTAACATCAGAAACAGAAAAAAATGGAAATGAGAAAGGCTTTGTTGGGAATTCAGGTGTATTAAATGATTGTATATGGGACAAAAGAGAGTAGAAGAAAAGTGAAGGGATAAAAAAGGCAATTCCACCCATATACTAGATTTGACCTATTCTTGTTTGAATTTGGTTAAATGCAGTACCCAGCTAATTAGCACGAAACAATTAATTGACTGAAATGAAAAATTACCAACGACTATGTTGGTAAATCTTCGTGCAAAGACACTAAGATTTGTTCAAGATTCTGAAATGTCAGGATTTATCACTGTAAACTGAATATGTTCGCAATTTGGACTCTTTGGACTCTCACTTTGGGCTCTGAGAAAAGGAGATGGGCATTTTTTCTGGACATTTAAAAGAGGAAAAAACTTAAGAAAAAAAATGAAATGAAAATAGTACTACTACAACTACTACTAACAATAATAATAATAAAGATGCTAATCTTATGCAACCATTCATTGTTGGTCATAGCTTCAGACAGCAAAACTATTGTGTCTTGGCCTCTGATTGCCACACAGTTCTGTCTTACCTCCGCCTTTGCATTACAGTCCACCAACACAGACTTATGAAGCACAAGTTCTTCTTGCAGCAAATTCAGTTTTTATGCAGATCAATTTAACCAAGTCAACAAAATTTTGTTGCCCTGCATGATACTAATAGCACTGATGACTCATAGATTTTAATAGAACTTCTGAAAGCCAAGCACTTATTTACATCCGCTGTAGGCAGTGAATACTTAAAGGTCAATGGCTTATTAATATCACTGTGTGGACACAAGCCAGAAGGCCTTGTTGAACATGAGGCACTTTCCATTATCTCCACAGAGTCCATTTATTTTCATCACATTCAATTAACACCTCTAATGGCTTTCAGAAAAGGGATTTTACATCCAAAATATTTAATATTTATAACTGTGATGCCGTAGATTTCACAGTAGCTCAAACTAGTTAGGCAAATATTTAGAGGCTAAGTGAGCTAATTGATGTTGCCATGAAACAATGCTTAAGTGCTGTAAAACCCACGGGGTCCATATGTTAATGTGCCAAATTCTTGGTAATGTCAGTTCTGCATTCGGATGGGGTGCCGCAGGGAGCTCAGATCACTAAACCACTAACTCACAACTGTGTAAGTTCCAGACCTGGAGACAGTACTTAGACAGTCTGTCAGCAGAGGTTTCTTCATCTGCAGACCACACAGGATAAGACCTCAACAGCAGGCTGCCATAATGACACTACAATTATGTCCTCACTAAATAAGGTCATCCCGTCATTTGGAGACTACAGAAACAATGACATCTTACATGCTTGTGAGTGCCTTAACTGATTATTTTATCTGCACTAAAATGCAGTGAGCAGATTGTTGTTTTTTTGAACAATATCATATATTTCCTTTGGCTTGCTGCTTCAGTGACCCCACCCATCACAAGAGAATGGTATAATTTGTGTAGAGACAGATTATTTCAGAGAAGAAACCAAAGAACATTAACTTAAACTGTGTGAAAAATATGTATATATGAAAACAAGGAACCTTAAATTGAAACATCCCAATACTATGAGAGGCAGCCAGAGATTTAAATAGAAAATAAGAGACAAATACTGTATATGGAAAAAAAACAACAACTCAAAATTACTCTCTTTGATAGCAGACCTGTCCAGATTTTCATTCCTCTGGGACCTGAGATCACTGATGGCTGGGGAAAAGAGTTGAGAAACATTAGCTCAGCTCTGGCTCCATTTCCTTTCCAATTATGTCGCAGCCCGAGCCTTTGAAGAGCTCTTCTGTTTGTTTACACTGCAGATTGTAAATAGCCTGTGATGCTCGCTGAGATTTTAACATACAGACTATTGTATGTCAGTGCCAAATGGTTTTTCCTCTAGCGCGTCAACTACACCACTGTGCAATCCTGTGGTGAAAGTTTAGATGACACACTCACCAGCAGAGAAATCAATTAAAAAAAAAAGATTTGTTATTAAATGTCCATTAGCCTTGATGCTAATAGACAAGTAGCAGCTAATAGGGTAAAGTAATTACTCTTTCTTAAGACTAAACTGCTATCAAGGCTGAACGTTTATTTGGCAATTCCATACGGTTTTCTGTTTAATCTGATTATGATGAAAATTCATTCAGCTGCCTCAGGTGTGTGCCTACTTTATAACACCCATTAGAAAAAAAAAAATCTAAATTCAAGCATAAACTTAAACACTGTCAAGTGCAAATACTGAAAATTTAGGTCAGGGGAGCCAAGTGGGAACAACTCATATTTCATAAGAGGAGAAAAGAAGAGTGCCTCCAGCATCAGAGGCGATGGCAATCTCTCCCAACAATGGTGACTTATCTGCAACTTATCAGATGGGCTTGACAAACAGGGGGAGCGGGGAACTTTGTCTTCATACCTAACCGAGGGAGAGCAGATAGAGACAAAGGACGGACAGGATGACACAAAGGAACAGAACAGAGCAGGAGAATGAGAAGTGGTGCTGATTGAGCCGAGTCTGGCCAGGGTATGGCTTCATCCCAGGGGAAGATGGGACAACTGTGCCTAATGTGAAAAAATTCTACCTACATGGAGAATTAATGACGCTCATCTATGAAGAGTGCATGAAGTCCTGTCCGCAGTGGCCTGACTGCCACTCGGAGCCAAATTTTTCCCTGCACCACTGTTTGAGCGCTGAGATAGGCCACTGGCCAGCCGGAGGAAATCTTGTTATCATCGCGACACAGCCATGCAAATAGACACATCTTATCCTATTCTGAGCTGAGGTTTTTATAAACAACAGAGACTGTGCCATACTGGATACAGACATTTAAAACTAAAAGACACCCCTGCTGCGAAACCACAGCTTGATCCAAATAATTAGTTTCATATTGGAGGTTAATGTTTCAGTTTGGAAACATGCTTATTTGTGCTGTCTTGCTAAACAGCTAAAAAAAATCCTGAGGAGGTAATATTACTCTGGGCTCTGCCTCTTTATCGAGATTGATGTCCACTTAAATTCAGGCTATGTCAGCCAGTGGCAAGCCTCCAGCAGACAAGGACAAATAAGGAAAGTGAACAAGCCCATCTATGGCTCTTTGCCTGTGAGAGCTCCACAGGATGAAAAATGGCTCTAGTGTAATTTGGATTCTGTAAAGCATAGCTCATCTGTGGTTCAGTCAACCAACTAATGGTGCTATATGAAACGGTATAAAAATGGAACGGAAAAAAATTTCATGTTGTCACTCTGTCATACTTTGTACTGATAAAATAAAAAAATACAGTAAATATTCATTGATATAAACACCAAATTTTGAATGCATACATACAGACATATTACCACATAATGTAAAAGAAAAGCTTTAACCTTTGAAATATTAATAACAAAACAGAGAAGGCACACTTAGACCATTACGAACATTTTTTTGTTATCACTCTTTTTTTCCCATATAGAAGGTGAATTTCTGTGCGGCTAACACAGACAAGCTGCTAATAATGTTGATCGTCTTTGTCGACCTTTCATTGGTTTTCAAGGACAGTCATAGATGACGACAATACAAACATATCCTCTACTGATGCAAGGATTACAAAGAACATGTTGTGTCATACTGCATTAAAACACACACAACAGGAGTTTTTGTATAAAATGTAGTTGGCTATTTCAACAGTCTGCCGTTAGAGGCATTGCAGCCACGCCTATGACGAGGATCATTTGATGACAATCAGGTCTGTTAACCACTTTCCTCCAGACTGAAATATCTGAAATCTATAGTCCTATAGTCCTTGATTTTTCCTCTAGTGCCATGACAAAGTCAATTTTTAAAAAAAGTTTATTTATTAAACCTTTATTTATCCAGAAGGTTCTATAAATATCTTATCCCTTTGACTAATTAATTCAAATATCTCCACAACTAACCAATGGATTGGGCCAAAGTTTGGAACTCTTGTGGTTTCCAAACAATGTTTCCAATTACTTTGGTGATCTCCCCTTTCTTCATTTGTGGTTTTGAGGGAAATGTCTTGACCTCCATGAAATTTGCTTTTTTGCTTTTTTTATCTAGCAAGATCATATTATATTTCAATTTGTCGAACAACATGATTTATGAACAGTTACCTGAAAAAAAATTAGATTCGCACATGGACAAAGACTTGGTTAGGGACAGTAGATGCACATCCCTACCGATGTCAAGGTTCTGTTGAATGTCTCTACCAATAAGTTTACCCATCTCAAATGATCAAGCAATTTTAATTCCCCTCTGTGTTACTGGTAAAAGCTATTAGGTAACTATGATTCACGTGTTTTTTTCTGCAAAATGTTGCTTGTTAAGATCAAGAGTGAAAGACCTGGATATGGGGGGATACTCAACTATGATCTGGAAACCCTCAGTTTCAAACTGCATTACACACTGTTGAACAGCTGTTGAAATCATCTTCACTGGCCAAAATCAACATCAGTTTATGTTAAATTTAAATTCAAATGGTTACATATGAGCTAAATTGTGAGGCAAAAAGGCCTCCCAAAGTGAATTAAGACATCAAGCCCCTTTTAAAGAAGAATTTAAGTATAGGTAGCAGCTAAGCTAAGCTAATAAGAATGCCCTGAAAAAAATTGCTATTTAATCCATCCTTCCCCCTTTTCCACAAGTACATCAAGAACAGAGTTCCTACAGCATATGGATCATTAAGACATGAACATTATTTATAAAGTAAATTAGCCACAGCTAATTGTAACAGCTGATTTATTTGTTAATCAGTCATCATTTTATTCTCAAAATCCTGTCAGCAGCGGCCTGATTAACACAGACACACAGACAGGTGAGCTCCAGTCCTCAGGACGGCTCTGATGTACTAGCGAAAGACCTCGCCAAAAGTTCAGGAGCTGAATGAAAATTAACACAAGAATACGTCTTCTGATGTAGTTTAAAGGTGAGATTGATCTCTGTCATGAAACGTTTGAGCTGTGTCGCCAGAATCAACAAAATGAAAGGAGAGAACCACAGAACCTCAGGTGAGATTTGAAAAGGCTTCACAGCCGATGGTTGGTTCAATCAGAGCCTACCTACAGGATTTTATACATTTATCTAATTGAAAATCTAACAGCTCAATATTTCTATTAATTTTAAAAACATTTATAATACCTGTTTAAATTCAGAGAAAAAAAAATCAATATACAAGTCCAGTTTCAGACAAGTTATATCAGCAAACACCTCCTCAGCTCGAGTGTGTTTTTGTCCTGACAATGTCAGCAGCTTAAACAAAGATGTTCAATATTAGCTGCTAAACATCAGCTAAAATGGCTGTAGACTCTTGGTCTTGTTTAAAAATAAAACATGACACATTCATCATCACTCTTTTCCGTTATTAGTGTACCGAGCTGTAATGAAGGGACAAAAGCGCACTAAACAGTAAGCATGTTTACTAATGCAAAAGCCACACCGGAGCAGCACTGGTAGTGCACTGCACCGCTAATGAAACTAAGCAGCCTTATCCAATAATGAGCTATTCACAAGAAGATCTTGTTACTAATGGAGTTGGAGATGTCAGGGAATTGGAAGAAACAAGCCCTACTCGCTATCCCTTTTTGCCAACTGTAAAAGCCACATATTACCGAGCACATTGCCACCACAAAGCTCGGACGAGAACTGAGCAAAGACAATGACAGGCTGCTCGCACAAAAACACCAGAGAGAAAAATTTCTCTCTCTTCAAAAAAAAAATCTCTCCTTCTGCAGGTTTGTAATAACACTGGTGGGAAGTGAATCTATAATTAGATCTGCTCGACCACATCTTCATGTAATTGTGAGTGATTAGGCAAGCAAAGCAAAGAACTACATGCAAAATGGAAATGAAAGTTGTCGCTACAGATTCTTTCGCACATTAAAGTTAGGGTGTGAGGGCACAACGTTGACACAGTGCTGCCTTGTCAAGGAGCGCAGTATGTTATGGGACGTCTATAGACAGATGATGTAAATGGGTGATGCAGACTGGTTCTATAATGCGGCAGGAATAACTTTTCTGTAAAGGTATATAGTGTAATGTACCTTCCTCAACCCTTAGTTTTCAGGTTTATGATTTTCTTTCAGTTTCCAGCATACTGAAAGAAACTGCAACAAGGCCAATAAAATCAATTATTTAAGGTTTAGTAAATATAATCATGTCCTTATGCAAGATCATTAACCTTGTTCCTTTTCAAACTTGTCTCAGGGTATATTGACTTGATTTTGTCGTTGATTTTAATTTTCAGCAAGCGTGGAAAACTATTGACAGTGGTTTGAATGGTTTTCACACTAATATCCTGAACATCTATTAAAAAAAATAGATTTTACTTATTCCAAGAGTCAGACCAAACTAGGTAAGACAAAAAAGTAACACTGTGTATATTTGTTTTATTTTGTTGAAATGGTCTAAGGCATAGTATTTACTGTGATCACTATCAAATGAGCAGGATAATATTAAAGTTAAAATCAAATTGGAGAGATCTTAAGTCATTCCATTAATGTAGCAGCCTAAAATTACCACATTAAGTGATAGGCTGGGAAAGGTCCAGTTTTATATAGTATGGAAGACACTTTTTCGCTGCAGTGTTTTTTCGCTGGGGTGTGGCAGAGGGATGTGTCATGTTAGTTACATTCAGTTTGTTGCTGTGACACAACACCAGCAAAAACCTGCACGCAACTGCCAGGATGAAGATTCCCAAGCCTCACACTGGCTTAAAGGAATAAACTTAAATGATTTTTTTTTCTCACTAATTTGCACGTTATATTCTTATTTGTTCAATTCATACAAAAACCAAGAAGTAAAAATGACCATTCAGTGTTTTATAACTGGTGATTATAGTCTGGAGTACTGGCTGCCAACCAGCAGGGACCCCAGAAAGTTTTTTGCTTGCAGTAGACCAGGAATATCTCCAGATTTTTTACAGTGTATTTTCTTTAGTAAGGTATTGCTTAAACAAATTCATGGAACATTTTTGAAACAAGTGAGCCGTATTTTGAGAGGTGACGGCTTTTGTATGACTTAATGGTTTATTATTATTATTATAATGGTTAAGTGTACCCATGGTGTGTTACACCCTCCAGGTGAGCTCCTTTTCTTGGGGTATAAGGGAGCAGAATTCATGTCTAGTTTGTATGTTATTACACTTAAGACAAGAAAAATAATCTAAATTCAAGCAGCTTAATTCTGAATTCTCAGTACATACATTATAGCAAGTCCTTTCTTTTCTTTTATCAAATTTAAGGTCAGATGAGTTTTATGCTAGCAGAGGATATATCAGATCATTTTTATTTGCTCCATTATCAGACTTTCTGTAATCCTAGTAGATTACAGAACACCTGAAGAGTTGACGGAAGGGAGTATTTTTTTTTACAGTTGAGCTTTTTATTTACTTAACCTTTTGCCCATGGGTTTTGAAAAAAAAGCAGCGACGACTAGACAGTGCAAACAACCATTATAAATCCATTTAGCTCCAGAGGTGTGGGTGGAATGGCTTTTAGGCACCACTAGTATAAATCATCACTGTTCAAAAGCATCTGCCCTCTGGATGGAAATTCAGACCTCACACGGGAAGGAAAATACGAATAGATGAGGGGAAACTGATAGTTTGCAGGTATTCTTGATGCTGTTTTTCTTTTAACATAACATTATGGACTGGACCTCATACAAGGTAAAGACAACGATGGCCACTCATATGAGAAGCCTACATCTTCACCAAAGCTTCAACTAAATATAAAAACCTGTGGCTGGTTGTGAGTTTTCGTCTTCCCCGATTTTCAGTCCACTGCAGCTCTGATTGCAAAATATTTTGAATGACTAGACAAATATCTAATGCAAGGTTTTTTTCTGTGCTTCTTTTTCTTAGAGGTTGTTAATCAGAGCAAGGTCTAAAGGTTCATCAAGAAAACTGTAGACTACCACTGGAATCAGCAACTGTGTGCTAGACAATAGTCATTTACACTGAGTCTAAGCATTTCCATAACAAACCAACACATTAATTAGCATTGCAGGGAAAAAGGCCCCAGATATTGAATTCTGCACCTACAGATGCAACTACTTCAAATTTTTACATTTAAAGTAAAAATTAGTAGTAGTAGTTCAATATTTTCTTTTCAGGCAGTTTCACTATATTTCAGAGAGAAATTCAGACTTGTACTCCGCTAAAATTATTTAGAGCTGGAGTTAATGGTTGCTTATGAATTCCCATAAAATATATATGAAATAATTATAAAACATGATGCTTTTTATAAATTAAGCTACGCAATTGTGTATAAAGGTAGAGCTGAAATGAGTCAATTACCTGTCAACTAGTTGTGCAGAAGAATAACTGGCAACTTAAAATGGTACTTACACAGTAATATACCAGTAACAGAAATCTAACCATATTTTTACTGTAATATTCAAAGGGAAATTTTTCTACATTAATTTCTTTTAAGTACATTCCCCAACTATGCTTAGATACTGTTATTTAATTAAGATTTTCAGTTTAGGGGGTATTTTAAGTCACAGCCAATTGTAACAGTTGTGTTAGTACATTTACTCATGTAAAGGATACTGCCTCCGCCCCTGGCTATTTCATAGGCGACTGCTATTATAGGTTAATCCGCGGCTGTCACCATTCACAGGGACTCAAGTCTGCAACTGCAGATCCATATGCAATTACATTACATAAGTACCAAACGGAGATAAGTTCCTCTTCTTTCAATGCACTTACTCTCTTTCAGTCGCCCACTCATGTGCTCTTTTTCTCTCTCTTCGTTTGTCAGATCAGTTGCAGAGTGGATTAAATCTATTTTAAACATTAATAACATTGAATTAAATTCCTACTCTATGCTTAATAGAAATGCCTGTTAACTGAAGCCAAGTATTGTCTAGACCACATTCAACCCTATTTGGAAGTAGGGTTAGTGGTTAGATGACTTGCACTGGCCCATTCAGATTGGCTGCTAAGCGTATGTTTAACACATGTCGCTCCAAAGGTGTGAAGGGAGTATTAGATTTCCTCGATTACCGTAAAGTGTTAAGTTGTGAGATACTATATTTAAGTTTCAATTCATGAGGGTAAAAGCAGAAAATTCAAAACCTCTTAAGCCCCCTTGTGAGCTGAGGATATTTTGGTCCATGTGTGGTCTGACTTTGCAGCCATGGGTTATTCACTCACAGTGTGTTAGGGTAAGATTTTTTTTTTTTTTTTTTTCAGTCAATATTTTATTCATGAGAATTTTTTTTTACAATGGAAAGGATATGTTGCTGGCTTGAATTTTCATAAACAGTGAGGTTGTGGCTGGCTCCAGTTACCAAGTGAAACTAATCACCTAATTAAAAAGAAATGAGCAGATAGAATCGATGCAGATCACTTCCAATGTGGTGACATGTCTCTCCAGAGAGAACAGTAACAGCCTGTAAACACCATTCCAGCAAGACTGTGAATACACACTCAACCAGTTCGATTAAAAAATTACTCTCACTGTGAATATTGTGAAGGTACAGGATGAAATTTTCGATCACAGATGTCAACTATGTGTCAGAACAGACACACACACACACACACACAAAATGATAATGACATGTGGGGTGCAAACTGCAGAGGACAATATTCATCACCTCAGCATGTGACTGATATTCAGATGACCTGGAGGAGGGCAATAGTTTGTGCAGACAGCTTAATAAATAAGAAGTTAATAGAATACCCAACCAGAAGAGTTTTAAACAAACAAAGAAATGTACACACTGTCAAAGTGATCATCTTAAAACAGATAACCAGAGTTTTATGCAGTGAGCATAATGCAATATATATCCCAGAGGATTTGGTGTGTGGGTCCTGATTATGTTCCGTGCAGAGTTCTCAGGTGCAGTGAAAAGCCTGACAGCTGTTCATCAGTAGCTCTAATTCATGTACTTTAAATCTAATCCCACTATTAATCTCTGCAAATTGCACATGGAAAATTAAATGCATGTTTATAATAATATGCAGTAGATAAAAATACAACATTTATTACAAAAAAAAAATATTTCTTAATAAAATTCTTTTATTTGTGATGAATTTATTCGAACAATTGATACAATATACTGCTTTAAAAAGATTTTAATTAGCATCTGTTTCCATAATTAATGCACTGAGCAAGTCTTGTGATTAGGAGCAGAATGGGGAGAGGTCAGCAAGGATTTGTTCTCCAGTGGGAACCAACGGATTAGAGACTGGCTACTCAGCAGAGCCCATTTAATCTACTGTATGATTTATTTCAAATTTGATTTATTCAGTGTAACATTAAGGAAGAAATGCACATTACAGTGTGACATTCTAGCTCTATTTAATTTATGTTATGTTATGCTCATTTTTGCTGCAGCATGAACATATATTTACTGATACTACTGAGCAAAAGTGTTTTCATATTAATATCACCAATTAGATGACCCCTCTGGAACTAAAGCTACATTAGTTTTCAGGAAACAGCTCCTTTCCAAATGCTGTTTATGTTTTTGCAATTAATCATATGCAAGCAAAATGAGTATATGGGTAAAGCCATTTGATCTAAGGATGCTAGTGGTGCAAACTCACAAGATCTCCTTGCAAAATGCATATATGTTCTGTATATCACATAAATAATACAGAAGACAAATGTGAATCAGGATGAAAGTTTTCCCATCATTGATTGTACACTGGCCTAAACAAGCAGCTCATTTCAGAGAAAGTTACACATCAAAGCAAAATTTCAAAAAAATGGATCTCTTGAACCATTATTATTTTTCTTCTGCTTTTAAAGTGCAGTACAAAAACAGAAACTGGACAATAAATGCAGAGACATTTTTAAAATATTCCACATTTCTGTGAAATATATAGCTGCTCTGTCAGACACACATCTACTTTAATTAGCCTCTGGCAGAGTCAACAGTTCCTTTCGTTTCACACTCGCATAATGGATAAATGAAGATGAGGACTTGGTTAATTTGAACTGTGTGTGTTTTTGTTCGTGTTCTGTCACAAGTTGGAATTTATTTAATCAGAGGGCGTTATTCCCTGCAAGTGGAGTCAAGCAGTGTAAAGGTGTTATAAGGGAAAAAAATCATTGCTATCAGGGGCACTGCCTCCAGGTTTTAAAGGATTTCTCACTCTTTGGTTGGATTAGTTTTCACCTCCCCAATATCTTGTATTCTCTGGTCAGTGGAGCAGATATATGATGTTGGTCTGAATGGATGCCACAGGAATGAAGATGAATATCTTAGCTGCAGGTCTGTAAGGGCTCTGCAGGCTTCTCAGGTGTTTTCACCAGGTTCTCTCAAGCCAAAACTTATTCTTCATAAGAGAGCTGATATAACCCATTTTAGCTGGCCACTAAATGTAAATAAAGGCAAGGTGACTAACTGCCAATTCTGAGAAACAGTAACACACTGGTACAGTTGGATTCATATTCTCGTACTACTCGTGTATATGGCATTACACATTACACTAATCTGTCTGTGCGGAACACGAAAGAGCATTCTTCACAATTTAACACCCAGAGCCAAGTCAATACCATTTCTGTGGTTAGACCTTCAGCTAATTGAAAATCTATCATTCTATAATGAGCATGAAATGTCAGCGCCAAAAGATATAGAATTGGCATTTAATCTACCACAGGAACAATAATCCAATTGACAAGGGTTCTGATAAAGACAGAATGGACATTGCTCCGGGATTAATGGCAGAAATACAAAGTCGTCAAATTCAAGTGGAGCTGTGTCTAAATGTTAGTCTATGTTAATAGAGTGAATATAGACATTCCTAGTTGGACTGAAGGACTCTTGTTGATTTGTATAAGCAAGCAGCAGTCTCTCACTCACAGTTATATACAATTCAATGTAAAGTATTAGTCGAGACACACAGCGTTCGAGTTTGTTTGTCAGCCCTTGTTTAGCGTGGGTTTTCTGATGCAGTCCAAAGGTGAGTCTTGATTGTCTGCAGGATGGGGTAAGTGGCTTTGAAATAGACGGACGGAGATTAATATTGCTACATACCCAGACAAATGTACAAAAAGACTGGCATGGAAGATTAATATGTCGCTTGGCCTGCTGAAACTACAATTTACATCTATCCTGCTATAGCCAGTGATTGCGCCCTGTTTGTTTTGATGATTGTGTGTCGAATGTATGCTCTGACAGGTTTGTCTTCGCAACCACTTTTGTACATTACTGGGTTTAAAGAAAAAAACAAAAGCAAAAACTATAGTAGATCTGCACTGTTCTATTTTTGGACAGTGTTATTCTACAGGTTTTTATCAGCGGATCATGGATCTTTTTCTAGTTTTTATACTAAACTCACAGGTTTGAAACTGAAACTGATTTTCAATTACTGATTATAACAAAATGTTAGCATGTAACACAGTATCCCTCAGTTCAAGGTGATGTCTTCAGGTGTCTTGTTTTGTCTGACCAACAGTCAAAAATATTTTGTTATCAATGATATGAAAAAAGAGAGTAGCTGCAACCATATACTTAAATCATTGATTAATCATCAAAAATTGTTGCCAGACTAATTGTTTCGGCTATGCACTTTACCTCACCAGTAAAAACACCTTCATCAGTGTAACTGAAAGTTCACCACATTTGAGTTATTTTTGGTGTTGTGTTCTATTCATTGTTGGAAACTTTACATCATCATTATTGCTGCATGTACGTTATGAGTAAAGATATGACATCGGAGTAAGAACACGCACAGAGGTTGTGATATTAATTCTGGTTACTACCTTTAAGAGTTACTGAAACAGTTGATACTGGTATAAAATGTTGAATTATTGTTCAGTGTGTTGGGTGTGTCCAACAAAAAGGTGACTGTTATAATGGTATAATGGTATAAGGACTCCATTAACCCTGGTGCATGCAAAATACAAGACAGATTGTCTAACTATTAATTCCAAAGGTTAGCAATGCAGAAGCGCACCATAATCTTCACATCTATCACTCTACAATTTGATATTCACTGCACTTGCTGGGCTAATGTTGGCTTATCAATTATAGTCTGGGCGCGTTTTGCCAGGGGGGATTGGGGAATTCCCCCTGCCTCTGAATCATTTTTATCACCAATGCAGACAAAATTACCTGACTTTTAGCAAATACTATAAAAATTTCCCTTAAATTTCCAACGTGCCCCTTGGTGTCAGAAATGATAGCAGTCTGTCATTTTTTTTAAGGACTTGATGACTTGACAATTGCAGTGTTTTGCAACAAGATGCAGTGAGAAAATAAAATCCGTAATTAGGCTTATGGTTAATTTTTATAATGCTCATATAATGCTCACATCAGGTCAGTTTATTAATTGTCTGAATAACTCTAAATGTATCATGAATTAAACCCTCCTTATAAATTGAAATAATAATTTCATAAAACATTGTGGGATTTAGAGGCTTTATAGCTAAACATGCATCAAGCTGCACTATCTTCCTCAGTATTTATTAATATGCCTTAAACTGCAGAGATGTTTGACAACATAGTTTAAGGAGCACAAAAATGATTGACAGCCTCCTAATTTACCCCATGCTGACCACCAACGTATTGCTTGTCCCTTGGAATCCGCGTCAGTCAACGCTTTTGCTGTGTTTAGCTCAGAGATGTGTTTAGCTGTTATTCCCTCTTGTAGGTGGGGCTTTGCTCCATGCTCCCTCAGAATACCATGATCCAATGGAAGTCAAAATGATTGACCCCAGAGTATACAAAAGGAGAAAGTGCAGGAGGGCATACTGGAATTTGCTTATATGGTCTTCCAGGTCTTGAGTAGTTCATTTATCTGAGTTTACACTCCACTACACCCCTGCTTTTAGGGAACAGTTCCCCTACATGACACAAGCCAGCATCTGTCAGTGTCGTTGTGCCTCCTGTCGCACTGCAGCTGCTCTGCCCTGCTCCTGCTGAACACATAGAGCTGTTCAGACCACCTTGGATAATGTGTGAAACAGATCTGCTTCAGTTCCACGGCATGTATCCATAGCAATGGCCCACAAATTTTGTTTTTCTTTCCTGCCTGAAATGAAGTGTATAGTCATAGTATTAAACTGTCAAACAACGTGGATGGAGGTAGAGTATATAAAGTACTGTATCACCTTGATAATATGTTAAAACTGGTTGTTTTCTGTGGTTTTGCAAAACAAACAAAACTACCCATGACCTTATAAATTACAACCAAAACATGGAGTCTAATAGTGACACATATGCTCTGATAAATAAAGACATTCTTATCCACTGAAAAAAATATAAAAGAAAGAAGTATAGAGGAATCTTTTATATACATATGAAATATAAAATAAATTCCCTTTTATTTTCCCTTATGAACTTGCTCTTTTATTGACATCTCTGTTGAGGTTTTGTTGATTACAGCCTTTATTCTTCTCTTCAAAGTCTACGTGTCTGCATGAATAAATTATATCAATAAATCATCACTGGGACATATTTTTGCTAATAATAATGAAGCAAATGACTTCCTATAATGTAAAAATGTTGGTAGTGCTGCAGATCCACTGAAAATCAATGCTCCATCCTGAAGCTCTTTGTAGCTTTCACCTGCTTTGAGCTGCTTTTAACCTGCTTTGGGCTGCTTGTTGTTTTGGTTCGCTGGTCCATATAGGTCCAGTGGCTCTTACAAAGACTGGCAAAAAAAAAAACCAAAACCGTATGAAGGTCACAAGTTTACACAAGCTTGTTGTGCACTACATGCCCAGAGTTAAACAGCCAAATACCAAAGAGGACTGGTGAAGAGAGTCAAACATTAAGCATGTGATCAGATCTGGGATCAGGGATCTGATTGGGTCGCACAAAGGTGTGTTGACCTGTGGGCAACAGTCTCCAGAAAATCCTCTTGTTAAAAATACAAATAAAGCATTTAACACACTCCTCTGATTCTGACATCAATCTACCAGCTACTCTAACTCTAATGGTCAGGTGTGATTTTATACGACGGGAGGGGTTGGCTGGTGCTCCATATCCGATTTGACTGGATCCATTTGTGTATACACCCCAGAGTGCAGAATAAGTCATTAAATAACATTACTACATTTTAAAGGAGGTATTTAAAAATATAAATGCCCGAATTTTTTTTTTATTTTGGTCATATATTTGACATATATCAAGAAGAAACAAAACAGTCAACGCAGGGACATAGGATCAGAACTTAGAATTTTTATTCTACTGTGTCTTCAATTCTACTTTGAAATCCCAACGGTTTAGTTAAAACTGCTGAATCATTTTTTCTTAACCAACATCCCATATGCAATTTCAGTTTTCAGAGGTGGGGTTTCAGTTTTTTATTTGCCACATAGCCGTAAGAAACAACCTGAGCTCCTCCTTTAATTTCCCATGGAAGCACAGTCATGTTTTCACTGTCCCTGCTCTAGTTCACTACTATGGGATGAGCCTATCTAACTGACAGCAGGAATCATCTGTTCAACGCATTCTATGAAATATTAAATAAAAACATAAATATTACATTCATGTTTGTATTCTTTGTTTCTGAGCTGAAAGAGTGCCCATTGAACTTCTCTTTACAAAACTTGACGCTCCCTGCGGTGCTCTTCTGCCCTTTTACAAGCCTCCATTTAGCCCAGCGGGAAAGCAGAATCCCATGAATAAAATCTTTTCATGCAGGAAAATATTGATAGAAGAACAACAAATAAAGCACAATCTTATCTGAAGGGCCAAGTGTTTGTCAACGAAACTTATGTTGGCAAAACATGGTAACAACACGGCCCTGCCTGCATCCTCTCTTGAAACAGGAACTCAAACTCTACAACATAACACAGTGATCTATGTAATCCTGCATACCTACAAGGTTATGGCTTGAACCACCTTTTTACATTTTATTTATCATGTCAATAAAGCTTAAAAATAAAAAAAAAGAAAACTTGTGAAAAGCTTTAATATAGAGTTGCCTGCATTCAGTCTGCATAAGCCAAAAGAAACAATATGGAAGCAAAGAAAGACCGTAATAGCTTAAATTGTATAAACAACTGAATACCTAAATGTGAAGCTTAACCTTGTGGAAATTTCAACCAGGGAGAAAATAATACCACACAAATTCAATGCTATAAATTCCGTGGCACTTAAATTTGCACGCTAAATAAATTCAATTTATTAAGACCTTTCTTTACTGCTGTAAAACATTAGCCTCAAAACGCCTAAAGCGTCTGTGATTCAACACTTTCATGAGAAAAACAACAAAAAAAAAAGTGTGAACTGCATCAAGTAATATTCGTGATATTAAAACAAAATCCAGTTACTCCATGTGGTGTAAAAAGCTAGCAGCTTTTTACCAGTCTTTCCACATAAAAACCCAGGTCTGCAGTTTTCCAAAACATGCAGTTTAGGAGATTATTCAACTCATACTATTGCCGGTACAGTTTCAAAGCAATTTATGTTATTTGCTAGATTTAACCTGATATTAAAATGCAAGATTGTGTAAAGCAGCAAATAGAAGTATTGAGGGTGAAGGTGAAAACTGACTCTATAAACGCCTCATTAAAGTGATTGCTAATATGATGTGCTTCTTTCCCACATCCACCACATCCATACATCGCCATACACCCACGCATGAATACACAGAGAGGCAGCCAAAAGACTTACCAATATACTGGTTCCACTCTGGATCTAGGTCAGCTTGATTGGCCAGGCAGCCCTTCATGACATTCAGGCAGTAGTTCTTACAGGGTTTAACTGCTGGCATGCGCTGACAAAACGGGCAGTACAGCATCTTTGTCAGCGCTCGCATACACGCTGGAGTGCTGCTTACCTGCAAGGACACAGCATGTGACAGCGCTCATTAGCATCTGGACAGCTCCCATGAAATCCGTGACCATTTTAATCACAGTCTGTCATTTAATAGTTACAATGGAAAATTTGAATGTTTCCAATTTTACATTTTCCATCTCAGCTCGCTTTTTCTGAATGCATCACTGTCGATGTCCTTAGAAATTTTAAACGTGAGTCATCCAGAGAGGACTATTTGTCTAATACGGTTTGAAAACTTTCTTTAATTTATTTTTTTTCTCAAGTTTTACAGAATACTTGTAAATCATTTTGACAAAGATTGGTGTTAGTGTGCAAAGAGAGTTTCTGATGACGAAAGACTTTTATCACATGCAATCGCTGTCAACTATAGTGTGATCATTTTTAAACTATTTGCCCTAGTTTTTAAGTGTCAAAATGAAATAACTACACATTCATTTGCCCACTCTTCAGCCAAAATTAGCTGTCAAGCATTTTCCTCTTCAGTTATTCATCTTTCACCTTTTTTCATTCCACTGATTTCACAAATAAAAAGGTAGATATGATGTCACTTCATGACGGGTGGAGTTTGAAGATGTCAGCAAGGCCTCAGCAGTCACCAAGTTATAAACACCAATAACACAAAATGCGAGTTACAATAGAGAGGATACGCATAAATATCACTAACAAAATTTTTCCAAGTGTGTTTTCACAGATAATCGCTCCACAGCTATGAAACTGCAGCTGAGATACATTATTTTGTTGCAGTGAAGGGATTAATGTAGAGGTAATAAAGAAGATGGATGGAGTGGGCAATAAGAGGCAGCTCTGTTAAACTCTTCCTCATTTTAGGTTTACATTTGTTGAGCACTGTGATCTCAAAATTTTCAAATTGATGCCTGTATTTTTTTGCCCAAAATATCAATCGTATTCAAAGCACCTCTAAAAGATGATTATGTTAATATGTTAATGGTTGGTTTAGCTGCATAATTGAACTGGTTGAAACTGATTTAGAAATACGTCTGAGCATATGATCGATATACACACTGATGTCTTACTTATTTGTTTGAAAGAGCTCCTTGTATAGCTCTTTCTCATTTCACAAGTCATAAATATAACTGGAGGCAGATTCAAGTAGCTCAGAACCACAAGATTATCCTAATGAGTGAACGTTAAATTAATTTATTAGCTACAGTCAAATTCATAAAGCATTTAACGAGGGTAGAGAACAAGTACTTAATTATTAATTTTAACAATCAACCGTGGTATTAATTGACTGTTTCAATGTTTTCTTAATCCTAAAGCTATCTCTCCTCTTCACAACTCACTGAGCAGGATGCTTTTCAAATGTTTCCCATCATTTAGGGGAGACTATTAACCATGAGACGGATGTGCAGATTTAGATATGCTTTTGTCTTTTTAGGGAGAAGACAAATTAGAAGAATTTGTAGCTTAATGGGACACTGTGGCACATCAAATGAACAGAGGTAATTACGGGTCATTCAGGTTCTTCTCTTGAAAAAAAAAGCTCATGCTCCAGTGGACGAGTGTCTAAGGATAGAGAGCGATGTAGGGTGTACAAATTATAAAACCTTTTTAGACATGCTTGTGATTTTAGCCTATTTATTCTAAATAAAACTGGCTTGACCGGCATGACTTGAATAGACTGTGGATCACTTTGGTGAACAGTGGTAGACTATAAAGATATATTTTCATGTCTCATCCAGGAGGCATTGTGATGGTGAAGAAATACCCACAGAACAAACTACAAGACAACGCATGCTACTGGCTGGACAGCTGCTCTGCTGTATTATATGTAAAGTGAAAAATCTTGTCAGTGTTTTGCCATGTGTAAGCTAGTATTGTGGCATTTGAGATAGCTAATACAAATTTGACTGCACGACCTACTAAAATTGATTTTATTCCATGATTTCTGAGGAGGATGCAGAAATCAACAGTCCTCTCTACACTCGAATGGTTGCATGCTGACGCCCTATTGAGATATTTGAAACAAAAGCTCCTAGGTCACAGCTAATGGACATTTTTCTGTGAATGAATGCTTCCCTGAGGCACTAACAAGCCTCTTTTTTAAAGGATCTTTTCAGACTGAAAATCTGCCTTTACCTTTACATGCCATGATAGCATTTACTAATGTCTCATTTCCTTAAAAAATGAAAAACAACATCCTAAGCACTAATACTGTGGCTTGTGTGCTGTAAAATCTGTGAAGAGGAGAAATTCCTATAAAGTTTTAATGCATTATATCTGCCTTTATTTTAATGCACATCAACTGGGAAGAAAACATCTTGGGTTTCCTTGTATGAAAATTAACATCTAATACACTGAATGAGTTCGGTACAGTGTTTACACACACACACACATATATATATATATATATATATATATAATGAAAGCTGAATGTAATTCCAGGGTGAGGGAAGCAATATTTCAGTCTTATAGAAAAATTGTATTACAGTTGCAATCAAGAGTATTTACCCCCAAATCAACTGAGGCCTTGTTAAACAGTCAAAAAGTTTAATAATGCAACCTCATGTCGAGCTTAATAACAGTATCAATGATAAATGAAATTCTCCAACAAATCCAACCTAAACTGCCAGATAGGTTGTCCTTACCCATGGATGTGACCTATAGGAGCATACCAGCGGCAGGCATACTGGATCTTTATGGTCATGGCTATATTAATAAAAACATAGTAAAGGTTATGGAATGGTCAGGTTCAGGTACAAAAACTATTTGGTTAGGTTTAGGGAAAGATTGTGTTTTGGGTTACAATAAACTTCCTTAAGGTTAGAGGAACTTAGTTATTACGGTTCCAATTATAAAAACATAGTTTAGATAAAGGAAATAACATTGTCTACTGATTTCACACAGGAAAACGAACAGTGGTCTCCTGTGTTTTGCCAACCTAACCTAGTGCAGACTTTGTACTTCTGTAGTATACTCTTCCTATGCTTCATCATAATTACAACCTAGAGTACCACTGCTAGAGTTAATTATGGGTTGTAATAAGCTGGTTGCACATATGACCTATGGGATTTTTTTTTTAGGACAGGAGGACAGTGTCAGATTTTCTCCAAAAAGGTCCATTAGCAAAATTTTTCTCATTACAATTTCTTGCCAAGCGTCCTTTGACCTTTATTACCCCCAATAAATGTTTCCGATAGTTTCTTACAAACCTCTGACATCTCTCTTTTGGTATTTTAGTCCATTCCTCATGCACAAAACCTTTAAAAGGCTCACTGGTTTCTGTGCTGCCACTGCTTTCTTTAAATCCCACCAAAGACCTTCAATGGGATTTAAATCCAGGGACTAAGATGGCCAATGAAGGACATTTCAGAAACATTTCCTGAACCAAACTTGGCTTATTTCAATGTACCATATGTCCAAGGAGTGAGGGCACCATATTCTTCTTCTACAAAATGGCCTGGTATTTCAAACAATCCTTAATGCCAGTGGCAAGCTCAAATTAGCCAGTTCTTACAAATTCAAGTTGACTTTTTGTCCGCTTTTTGGTTAGGACTGGAGCGAGACAAGGTTTCTGGGCATGAAGCACTAGCTTGTTTAGTGTTCCTCTTATAGTTGGAAACCGACGGCCTTCATCAGGTCCTCCTCCAAGTCTTTGACAGTAATTGGGCTTTTTTTTTTTTTTTTTTCTCAGCTGTTGTTTTCAAATGTCTGATTCTCCCTTGAGAAATTTTGCTCTTTCTTCCACACCCAGGAAGGTTTGCTGCTGTACCACGAGTTTTAAACTTGTGTATAATGCTGCCAACTGTGTCTCTTGGAACTTGAAGTGTCTTGGAAATCTTCCTGTAACCACTGACTTTTGGGAGTAAAGAAAGAATTTCTTCTCTTAGTTTGTGAGACAGCTCTCTTATCTTTCTATGTTTTGCTGCTCAGCTTGGCCACCTGCATAGATGAGATTAATATTTGTATTACAGCTGAAGCAAATCCAGTGTTGTTATAGAGTTCCCAAAAGCTTAATTGCGTTTTGCAACAATTTGGTGGCCTGACGGACTACCAAATAATTGAAAAACAACAGTATTTAAGAGGGGTTCAATAATTATGACATAGCTGTGTTACACAAAACCCTATTACTCAGATAGATCAGAGTCAACATTTCCATTATCACATTATCATGTCACTCAACTCACACAAATGTAATTTATAAAAATATCATCAGAAAACCGTTATCATGTAAAACCCTTACATACTCAGCAGGGTTGAATAAATCTCATTGCAACTGTATGTATAGACATGGCATTTAGTTATGCCATCACAATTGTTGTTTGTGCTGCCTAGATACAGCAAAAGTGCTGTGTTAAAGCACCATGTTGCACACAACAGGTAGCTGGTCAGATACAATGTTTTTAGATTAAAATAAGATCAATCATAGATCTTCATCCATACCCCTGTATTTCTAATTACTGAAGTTAATGGTTCCATTGTTGTAAAGGAAGTTGTTCAAGCCTAAACTAAGGAGAGTAAAAGGAAATTTTCCAGGTAGCATTTGATTTTTATTTTTTATTTATTTTTTTTAAAATACACTCCTTAAAACTATTTTAAATGCTTATTTGCAGGAAAAGGAACAAAAGGGTCCAATTAATGAAATTAGAATGAGATAATAATTACAAATCTCTATTTTAAACAAACGAATGAAAAAATATAAGCTGTACAATAGAGAACACACCCCTTTTCCAGCTTGAGGAGTGAGGAGAAATAATTATTGTTGTTACTATCAGCATTAGTGGTGGCAGTAATAGTTTTGCATGAGTTTCTGCTTCCGCAAAGCTCTGCTGGGTTCTGTTTTGTCTCTTAAGCTGTGAAGAGATAAAGTATGGCATCATCTACTTTAATTCAATATACAGCATAGCCCAGAAGCAATAAGCAGGGATGTCATATCCGTGCTTATTGCTGAGACACTGTGCAATAGACACCTCTAGCAGGGTGTCTTATTCCATTATGCTAACACCCAATCCCTCATGATGAGTTTATACCCTGGGGATCAAAGGGCTGCAGTCTCAGACACATGACCTGGATCTCAGGTCCCACTGAAATGTCAAGAGGTGAAGCTGGGACATACTGGCTTGTAAGAAACGCAGAGTGTAACTCAGTAAACGCATACTAACAACATACGCTCTGCGGCTGCTTCTAAATGGGCCTCACCGCTGCTACTGGTGGGGCGGGGAGCTGTAAAAGACAGTGAAGGGAACATGTTCAAAGTTCAACAAGTGCACAACAGCAGGGTCTTCTCCTCAGTCCCTCTCTCTTTGTCTCTGATGATTGAAGGTCACTATATTTTCATTGGCTTCTATGTCCGTACTACACAGCATGTCTATAAATATTCATAGTAGTGTTGATTATTCTATCCAACTGATATCAATACAGGGGTGAAAAGAAACCTGGGTGGCTGGGGACTTGCAGTGTAGTGCTTATCAGTGCTTCTCTAAACCCGTACGAAGGCTTGCAGAAACAGTCCTGTTGTGTGTTGTAAATAAATCCAAGCCTCTGCCTTTTCCTTTTCCTTTCCATGATCAAAATTACACACACTGCCAGGGCAGTATGGTATACTGCAGATGCTGCATTAGCATTACACTGCATCAAACAGAATACTAGGCTACAGAATGATTAATGGCTTCTGTATACTGGGTGAACAAATATTAGGAAAGAGAGCAATAAACAGTGATGGCAGAAATTACTTTTTTCTCCTTTTTCCATTGTCTGGGCATTTCTCCTGAGCAATCCACATGCCCTTCAATGCTGTTTTCTAGACAGCACCTGTACAACCCGCTTTGTGCTTCGAACTTCATGAAGACATACACCAAGAGAGTCTAGTCAGAAAAGTATCTAGCAGGAGCTTGTTCACATGAAAGACCAGGGGGGAATGTGTGTTTTCACTGCAGAAACACTGAGTTAGACCATGTACTTTTTAAAATTTGCCTTGGATACAGAGTAAGTCTTGATTTCAGCTGAGGTCAAATGCTAAACATTTTCCAACAGAATCAGGGAAATCAAATTAAATTTGTTTTCAACTGGCAGTAAGAAGCCGTTGATTAGGTGTTTTATAATCCAGTTGAATTAGATTTTTAATAAAATGGTAAGAACTTTTACCTTAGACACCCTCTGGGCCACTTCCCTGCCAACAGAGAGCCCTTGGACAAATGTGCGTGCAGCGATGAATGCCCGGGTAACCTGAGCCTTGAGCTTCCTGGGCACGTCTCCAAAGGGCTTGAGCTGGTCGGTGTACTTACTGATACACTCCAGATAGTCCTCAGTGATGACGTATTGGGAGTTGAGCAGTGTGAACATACGCTCCAGTAGCCGCGACCAAAAGTCATTAAGCATTTCCTCCAGGTTAACGTTTCCTCCCGTGTAGTAGCGCTTCAGCTCAGCAAACAGGTTCTCAAAGACCTCTGAGTTTTGCATGTAAGGCTTGCCATAAGTCCTCACAAACATCTCATTAAGTGACCTCTCTGTGTTCTCCAGCAGCTCCAGGAAGAATTCTGGGTAAAGTAGAAATGAAAAAAGCGTTATTTATATTCCCATTTTCTTTCACATGTGACTATGTTGGTCTGAATTATTCTGCACATGGCACTGATGGATAAGCCTTGATACAATGGGAACCCTCCCTACATTTGTGATTGAAATAGAAATAGAACAAAATTACATTAAATGTGTCTGATTGCAAAACAGTAGACTGCTTAATAAGGAAAGAGGTCTACTTGATTACAAGTCCCACAGCAAATACACTGACAAGCAAAATCATACAAAAATAGTATACAAGCCAGGATGTCTGATGTTGATTTCATTTTGAAGAGACATCACAGCTTTGTTGATTTTTATCTCAGTAAACTACTTTTGACTTTGCAATAGGAGCCTTCCTCACATATTTCAGGAAAGCAATAGGCTGTGTTTGCTGTGCATGAGGTCTGTATTGTCCATATCTCACATTTAAACACCAAATCAATTCCTGTATCTTGATAGAAAGGATATATATTGGTGAATTACTTCGTATTATTTCTGACTGGGGTATTGCTCTATATACTGGGACCATAAGGCTGTCAGATAAGGAGTGATGCATCCTTCAATATGATTAGGATTCCACAACACACTGTCTGTTTGCAGCCATTCTGCATTCTCCTTTTAGGCCCCACTTGTTATCCTCACGACTTCTATGACTCATCAGAAACTGATATGAGACTATAACCTTTCTGACCATCTGCTACTCATAATAATAATGCTAGCTTCCAGGAACCAACATTAAAATTTAAATAGGCTTCAAAACTGCAAATTTAACTTCAAAGTAAAATTGTTAAAGACCAGTCAGAGGAGACTCCAGTCCTACAAAGGTTAGTCGAGATCACAGAGTCTTTTATATTCCTAAATTATTGTGTTTTATATGACAATATGTCCGATCCAAAGCTTTAATGTTAATAAAAAATATAAACGTCTCTAGTTTGTCCGTGATGTGAGCTAGTGGAAAGAGGACTATCTGCCTGGACAATGCCACCAGTAAAAAAGGTATGGATGATTAAAACTAAAGAGCTGCATGTGTTGTCCATGTAACAACAGGTCAGTTATTAAAATCACGACCCCTGTTTAGTTGGACTAACTTGAGACACACATACTGGTTCTAGACTAGTATGTTCATTTTACAGTAACTGCAGCACCTGTATATCTCACAATATGTTCTGAACAACAAGTCCTTCCACCTAAACGACCATATAGGTCATCTCTCCCTACCCCCCCCCCCGCCTCCCTCTAACTTTAGCACTCTTTATTATATGTCTCCTTTGCTCGAGTCATAAATACAGTGGCTGTTACAGGTTGGTCTCATCCTGAATTAGCATCTGTAAAGCAGTTCATGGTAGCCAGGTCACATGACAGACTCAGAACACATATCCACTAAGAGATCCATCTGGCACCTCTGAGCCATGCACATTACAGTCACTTATCGGAATGGCCCTAACAAAACTGTAATGGATTTAAAGTGGTCATTAGTGTTCAGCAATGCAGGTGAAATTACAGATTACAGAAGAAGAGAAACAAAATGGCACAACTGGCACAACATGATATCGCACCAAATCACATCTGATTTGGTCTATATGGCCGAATAAAAAATATGAAAAATATGCTGACAGAATGTACAAATTACCTCAATTTCACATGTGCTTTTCTGCTACCTTAACAGGGTTATGACTTCTTCCAGTGTTGGCCAAAGTATGGTTATATTGAGTATTCTCTAAAGTGAATGAAAAACTACACTGAGCAGTTATTTAAATATGCAAAGCTCCAAGCATGATCTGTGCTTCAGCAACTCATTGTGGGTAATGAAAACAGTCAGTGGTGCTGAGCGATATGCACACTGATTAATGGCAGCTTCAAAACTAATTTCATTTAAAAAGGTGAATCTCAAAAAGAAAGAAAAAAAACCTCTTAGTGTCAGTTGAGATATTAATTTAATAAACCAATGTAATTAAGGCAAAATTTATTTTTAATGTGGACAATCTTTTTGATATAATTCTAAGCTCTGTTTTGGAGTGATTACAATAAATAATTACATTATGGATGGCTTCAGTATAATTAAATAACTACAATACTTACTTAAAAAAGACATCTTAATCTAATTAGTGAAAATTCATGAGAGGGTTGATATTCTATAATAGAAAATTGAGTGAAATGTCAGAGAGTAAAAATTAACAGGAAAGCTTACATAAATCCATAACCCATTGTAGTAATTGAGATGCCTGTCTAAATGAAAGCCTACAAGAGCTGCAAACAGAGGATAACAGCGCTGAAATGTTAGACTGGGGCTGATTCTAATACACCCTAACTTGCACAGAGTTCATTACATTTCACTGACAAAGCTCAGTTTGGCTCCGATTCCTCATTGCGTGCACAGAGCTGTGCTGAGGTTACACCGAGCTCTTCTCTCCGCGATGAAGAGGGAGCCTGTGTCTCCGTGCTTCCACAGCTGCTAGCCCTGACAGAAAACCTACAGACAGATGCCCTCCTAGATGTGAGGCATGTTAGTAGTCTCTACTCCAGCATTCTTGAAAATGATTGCTTCTATTTTAGATATTAGAGCTAGATGATAGAAACTGGAAAATCGCCTGCTTTTCAATCAGAAGCAGATGAGAGGTTTTGGAGAGAGGAGATACTATGGTGGCAAATTTGATTTTGTCTTAAGAACATAACCATTGGGGGCAGCTTTGGATGGGATGGCATCTTCTATGACGACCCTCGTTGGGTGTGGCCTGCAGAGTTAATTACTGCAAAGTCTCTTAAATTGTGACCATCTAGGTTGGTTTTCCTCCACCACTGAAATTCTTCATTTAAGTAAATACAATCCACGAAAAAAAGAAATGAAAACAAGAAAACAGTGTTTAGGAAATTGTTGCATTAGTTTTGCTGTCCACATTCAACATGCAGTCCGTGGTATGTGCAAGCAGAATTCCATGTATATTTGTGCACAAACAAAGTAATCAAAAGCTTACAGTCATCAACACATCTATATCATGGACTATGGCTTAATACTAAGTTTTAGAAACTTGAATATTCATATAGCAGCACAGTTTTGAGATTTACATCTCAGGCAATTCATTAGCCTTATATGATTTTTGAGATGGACATTGGCTAGATGTTTCAAAATCTGTGTTTATGTATCTCAGAGGGGGGAGGGCGGTGGGGAGATTGAATTTGATTGTTTTATGTGAAAACGCACAATCAATTGGAAAAATTTGCAAGTGCTCCTCCAATCTTAACACAACAAATATTGCAGTACTACTCACAATTGAAAGGAGCTGGTTGAATATGTATTACTCCTGGGAGTAACCGATACTAACATTTCACAATTTATTTCTGCAGAAAGGGCAGCATTTGATTTCAAGGCCACCCAGCAATGAAAGGGACCAAAAGAGGCAAATATTGTCAAAGAAAGTTAGTGAACGCAATACAATATTTTTCCATGGTAATTTGTCAGATGTCTCCTTTGCAAAACACATTCCTGCAAACAACAAATTATCAGAACAATGTGTAATTTATTAGTGAGGCTAAACTGTATGAACTGCCAAACATGACAGGGTTTGTTGGCTTGTTAGTAAACAGGCTGTCATATCCAGCGAGGCCATTCAATATCTTCTCTTACAGGACTACAGCCAATCAAAGAGGGAGCCCGTGTCATACTGCTAGGTTTGCAGCCTCTGAGTTTTCATGTCTGTACATGAAAATGTCAGTTTTGCTACCAAAAGGAGCAATTTGAATTCTGCATATCAATCATAAGGTGGGTCATTGATTGGCCTGAAAGGAAGTGCTGGTCTACAGAGGGCTGCTACAAGTGCTATATTTTAGAGTACATGACATACTCAGCATTATTGTCTCCATTTTCTTATGTTAATTCCAGTGATTTGGCTAATATGAGTCACGGAGAGAGAGTAAAATCACAGGCTCTCAATGGAACATTGCAGCTGCTATATAAGAACAAAATAAATGGTATGTTGGTGAGCACAGAGGGTGATATCCTACAAAAAAGGTCTAATGTAAATTAATCATACCTAGTCTAATCAAATCTAACCTTTTTTGGATTTCCGCATAAAAGTTAAGTTAGTTAAGTTAGGGATCTGACATTCTGTTCTCTTGTGAAAAATTAAAAAACAAAAAAATAGAGCTTGAAAATATTAAAGTGAAATCTTCTGTAATTCCAGTCGAAGACAATTCCATGTAAAAATCCTACAGTGTACATAGATACATATGTAAAATTTCTACCTGTAACCTGAACACACTTACTGGATGGTCCATTAAGACTTCTTGACTATAAATTGGTTTTGCTGAGCGAGCATACCCTTCTCAGCACCGTCCAGCTTCAACTAGTCACACACATTCACACCTGGTAGCTGGCCAGCACAGTACAGTCTGCTATGGTTGGCAGCTTCTTTGGATTCATTTTGGGTTAACTGCCTTGCTCAAGGGCACATCAATAATGGCTGCAGAGGGAGGGAAGAATTCACTTTTTATATCCTTATATAAGTATACAGTGAATTATTAGCACCCATGAATTTTAAGTGCAGACTTTAGAATATCTTCAGAAATAAATCCAAATTAACCATTTTTTTTTCAAAAGAGACTGAATATTTAATAAAATATCCAAAGTTACAGAAAAGCAACAACAAATGCTTTCACAGAGTGATATAAAAAATACAGACATAAAATGTACGCTTGAAATAATTATTGGCTTCTTTTCAATGAATTACTTCCTCAAACACAATTTTAAAAATAAATAAATAAATAAAAAACTCACCTGAGCTATATTGTCAGTGTTCACATGACCTGAATTAATGTTAGGACTGTTTAGATGTTTCCAGGTCATGGCACTAAGAAGAGAATGAGAGACGTCTGCAAAGGTTGATATGGATTGTGGAAAAAACACTATACAAGAGGGCTACAGAGCTTCATTCTGACCTGAAGCGATCTGGAGTGCTGGTTTCAGCCCAAATAATATATCGCACACTAAACCAAGTAGGGCTGCATGGGCAAATGCCAAGAAGAAGAAGAACACTACTGCAGAAAGAAAGGCACAAAAAGGCAAAACTAATCTTTGCAAAAATGTCCATAGATAAGCCACAGTCTTTCTAGGATAATGTCCAATGGACAGGTGAAACCAAAGCAGAGCTCTCCTGGGAATGCAATGCATTGTTTGTTTATAGGCGACAAAATGTAGCCCACGAGGAAAGAAAAGCCTACCTACAGTAAAAGGAGGAGGTTCTATCATGTTGTGGGGCTGCTTTGCCACCACCTGAAACAGTACTAGAGGAACTAAATGTATCAAAGGAAAATTGAAATCAAAAGATTTTAGAATGAAACAATCCAAAGTGCACATCCAGTAGCACAAAAGAATGGTTGAAAAGGAAAAGATGGACTGTCTTCAACTGGCCAGCAATGAGTCCTGAAACCAACTGAAAACTTTGGAGAGAGTCGATATCTGCGATTAATGAAAATGACCGCTGTGGTAGACAGGTACAAAAAAAGCTTCTAGACGGCTACAAGAAACATTTGGAGTCTGTCACTGTTGCCAAAGGTTCTGCAGCCAAATATTAGTGAAGGGCAGCAATAATTGTGTTTGGGGTATATTTTGTACTTGTATTATTTCACTATTATGCAAGTTTTGTTTTTACTTTCTTTTATTCAGTAGCCTTGGACATTTTATTAAAATATTCCGGTTATACAAATTGGACCATTTGCAGTTATTTCTGAAGATATTCTGAATTTTGTACTTTAAATTCAGGGTTGCAAATAATTTTGACCAGGGCTGCACAACAACCTTCAGACAATACAATACTGTGTAAGTAAGAAACTGAAAAAAAAAAAAAAATCAATTATGGAGGCTGGACCACATTAATATTCCTTTTGGCTCCCCAGCACCATGGTGTTTGTGGTCAGGAGGGCCAACAATTGATTAGCAATTAAGACCCCTGATTTAGTCTTTATCAGGCAAGGTAGAAAATAATTCTCTATGCCTTCAATCGCTCAGTCTAATTTCTCCAAGCAGTTATTTCCTGTGGTATGTATTATGTTGAAAACTATGAGGATACTTCGACATGCTATTTGATACATAAATTAGCATTATTATTAATATATTGCAAAAAATGTGGCAGCATGTTTGACTTTGTTTTCAGATGATGCTGTTTCTTTTTCTTAGATTCATATAGCTGTATTGTGTGACTTGGTGGTTGTGGATATTCCTGTATTTCTGCTCAGATGGTCTTGGCATAGTCGAGACTGTGCCCTCTCATTGTGACACGTAGGCTGTGGTGTCAGGTATGCGTGGGCTGGCCAGCTACTGTCAGATACAGTAACCCTCATCACAAACTCTGCATAAAGAGAAGAAAATATACACATACACCGATTCTGTGTAGGTGGGATTACAGAGACAGGTGCTACATGGTTAGTAAAGAGCATCTAAATGAACTAACAGCACGGCATTGTTTGGATCCTTAGCTCTGTGCTCTGGCTCAGTATCAAGATGAACACAATTGTTTTGGTGAAAAAGGGAAATGAAGTAAAAAAAAAAAAACAGATTCCTAAATAAATAATAATGTAAATACTAAAATGTATATTTTTTTCTCTCATGGCAGAGGTTTGTTAAATCTCCCACTCAAAACATATAACCACATAACTTCAAACAATCAGTTTCAATTTGTGACAAATAAAGATTGGGGTGAAATTCAAATCTAGCAATCAATATCGCATATTCCCCGAGTGGGTGGTCAGTCAAGACCCTCAGCAGACACAGAGTCTCCAGACACCAGAGGGGCTGTGGAGCTGAAACCTGCATATAGCATCTGCTTTGACGCTGATGAAATTATGGAGAGTGGCAGCAAACCCCAAGAGGAAGAGGGGCGCCTGGAGTCATGCATCTAAGTGCTGCTGGACAAACCCCATTTCCTCCCTCACCGGAGTCCTTCTTGTGACATTCACTATCCTGACAGCGGCTGATCAAAATAACACTTATTTATTTATGCACGCTTCCAGGAATCACGAGCAGGCTAAAGAAGTATATATTCCTGGAAAAAAAAAACAGACAGACATCACCCAAGCATTGTGACATTGAGTTTCTGGGCAATGTGCAATCATCTGAGAGTAGCGTACTGTAACTCAATAGCATTTGTTTCATACAATATGTTGAATAGTTTGAAAAGAACGAGCAAAGAAAGACATAACATAGACTGCTGAGTATTAAATTGCGCTTTTAATCACTCAAACATTATTTAGTAGTGACACTGGATACATTTAGATATCCCAATATAAAAATCTTTGCTTTGACCTCCTACTTTTGGACAAGGATTAGAATTACTTTTGGAGAAACTGAATCATTGGTAGTGTTGCTGTTCAATCCTGAGATCTAAGGGGAGAGGTTATATTCCTTTTATATCTTATGGTGTATTTTTACAAGATGTCAACAGATCATACAGAGGTGCTTTATGATAAAAAGGTGTAAGATTATATCTTGTAAGGTGACATGAAGAGGTGCTGAAAGATTAGATTCAGGCCAAACCACCTTAAAATGCATTATTACGTCTCGGAAAATAATACATTATAAATGGGCTGAATCGTATGAGATATACTATAGTGGATGATAAACCTTAGTTCAAATATAAGGACATGAAATCAAAGGTGCAGAGGTTGAATAATACTGCTGAACCGCAACAATTCATGAAAAAAAGGTATGACCTTTTATTTTAATTAGACATCTGTTTAAGTATGTTAGTTGTGTTGTATTATGTCAGTATTGTCACTTTTGTGATTCTAGTCTGATTGCCTTCTGTTGTTTGTGCACCTGTGACAGCCCTTAACACGAGCAGATGTCGACTACCATCAGTTCAGTCGTCTCAGCTCCGCGCGGGTAGCACAATTACTACTCAATACCAATTGTGAATTCAGAGACAATTTAAGATTCACTGCCCCTAGACTCCTCCATTTTCAGAGACTGTTGTTTTTGCAATTTAAATTCCACGGATGACAAGCAAGCAAATAGATTTATAACAAAGAGCATATAAATATCAGCAATGGTGCAGTTATAAGATGCTTAATTTTCTAATAACACTCAATATGAACCTGGATTTATTGTGTTTATGTGCTTGTGTTCCTACATATAAGCAGGAAAGCCTCTTTCTGTGTACTGTACGTGAAAACCATGCATGTCACAGGCAACAGATAAGATTATGTATTAATCATACAGAATGGGATCCATATATTTTAGAATAAACTAACTTAATATTTTTCTATTAAATTGAAACTTATATCAGCTGCAATGCTACAGTACTTTCCAGAGGGCAAAATTTTGGACATACAATATCTTTTTATTAAGGTGATTCTAATTTTTTGGTTGCTGTAAAGTTTAGTTCCTCAAAAAATCTCAGGACACTTTTAAAGAGCTCTTTAAACTTTTAACTCTTTTGTCTCCCTTGGCTTTTCTTGATTTTATAAAGTTATATTTATATTTTGTTGTTTCAAATTTCGATTTCCTTTTCCATTATTTCTGAGAAAGTTTGATGGTTACATGCAGCTTTGCTATCTCTCCATGGTTACAACTGGAAATGATTAAACAAAACATGTATCATCTACTGAGGAAAAAATATTTTATGGGGTTTCAAATATAGGGTTTTTATATATATAATACATGCTAAGGATCAAAAAGTGATAATAATAATAATAATAATATAAATAGTAGTAATGGGTACCGCCTTATTTGTATCATGTATCTCATCAGTAATCTACATTAACAGTGTAATTAACCAATAGCTGGCTGACAGATGGCTGTGCTTGACAAAATTCACCAGCACAACCCTTCACCATTGTCCATGGTGATAAACTGCTGGTCCCCTTCTAATGTTGAGCACTGGAGGGATTATTATTTCTCATTAAACTGTAACTACAAGGAGCTGACTCCACAGAGAAGGATACCAGGAGGGAGACGACAGAGGGGAAGAGCGAGCTTGATTCAGTAATGAGTACATCCACTCCCATAACAGAAGCTCAGTGGATGTGCGGTGGTAAAGACAGTCACCATGGGGCTAAGACAAGATCACACCCAGCACAATACCACCAAACAACCTTAATAATGCAGAGTTCGCCTCTGTACTGCTGTTCAAGCGGTCAATCTACTGTGCAAGCCATGATTGTCTAATCCAACTAGAGGGTTCTCCGATCCAAGGCATATTAATGAGATTTCTTATAAGGGAGGACAGCTAAAAATGTACAAACGGAGAGGGATTTTTTTTCATATTAACAAACACAGTCTCAATCCCTTCATTTTCATTTTTTTGGTAGTTTGTTCTACTTTGAATGACCATTAAAATAAAATAAAATAGGTAACAAAATTATTCAGCAGGAAGAATTAAGTAAAAAAATACTTAAGACTTACCATCAAATCTCTTGTGTCTGGAAACGAAGGTGCTCCTCAATTCATGACTCATTTCGTCAACCAGATTCTCAAAGTCCTGTTTACTCTGTTGGCCAAATTTGTCTTCCATTTCCTGGGTGCAACATGTGTTTCCCTGAGGACATACACGAAGATGTTCGCCTGAAAAATAGACCGGAAGAAAAAGAAAGAGCATTTTTCTGTGTCCATAACAAAACTGACCCTGACTATACAGTCTTAATAACTGTAAAAGGAAAATATGTAAAATTGGAATATTTCCAAAACTATTGCACAACTTCAAAAAACCCTTGCTTTCAATAGCAGTCATCTCTCTTCTAAGTTGAAATCATAATGCCATTAATATTAAATTTATGAATCAATATTAAATGTTATATATATATAATTTCAAACAAAAGTGATCAATTTCTATGCAAATTAAATGGTAAAACTACTCAAAGATAAAATGAAAATATAGTAATGTGAGTTGATAAAATGATGTATCTTATGTCTTATGTCTTATGTCATCTCATTTAGTTACCAGAAAAGTGTTCAGGATGCTGGAACAAAATTCCAGTATCAGAAAAATTTAAAAAGTGATAAAAATAAAAGAAACAAACGAACAAAAAAACAAACAGACAAAAAAGAAACAGATTAAAAACAAAACAAAACGGACAGCCAGCACATGATAAAGAGGAAAGTGTATCAGTAGTTAAGAAGGCCATTCTATAAAAGAGTATGAAAATGACTTTTAAAGGCAGTGACAGTCTCAGCAGACCTGAGCTGAGTGGAAGTCTGTTCAGAGCCAAGGAGCCAGTGCAGCGAAAGCTCAGCCACTCTTTGTTTTTAACCTGGGCCGTGGAACAGTTAGAACACCCAACCAGAAGCTAACACTGATTTGATGGTGCGAAAAATGCTTCGTTCGGGTCAGTAGTCTTGCTGCTGAATTCTGAACAATCCGGAGCTGCTTCATAGTTCAACTGTTCAGACAAGTAAACAAAGCATTACATTGATAGAGTTGAGTGGTGTAATTTTCCCTGTGTTACCAAAAGGCACAAGTGATCTATTTTTGGAAATATTCCTCAGCTGATAAAACACAACTGGACAACTTTCTTTACACGCTGCTCCAGGCTCAAGTCACAGTACAAGATTATGTCCAAAAATTTTTTTGAAGCTGACTTTATGTTAGGAAAGAGGAAAGTGAGGTGTTCGATTTTTAAAGGTTTAAAGGCTTCAAATCTTGTATGTCATCTAAGTGGCTTTGTAATGAGGCCATTTTGCCAATGTTAGGAGGTTTAAATGACAGGTAGAGCTGTGCATTTTTTGGCAGAAGCACGGCTGAATGATGATGGGACAGCAACCCTTACTGAAGCATCGTTGCACGGTTTCAGTTTTACTATCTATCAGAGGTTAGACAAAAAAGGTAGGGAAACAGCTGCAATTTCTTTCTTACAAACTAGGCAGCCAAAATATTTTTATATAGAATTTTAGCTCTTTTGAACATCGGGCTCTAATTTTAAAATGTTATTTTCCCATCCTCATCATTATCGTTAACAGATTTAATTTTTAGATGAGTTTTCTGAACTTTTATCAATAGTCAGCACGAAACATAATTTTAAGCACCAGATTGAAAGCACCAGAATTCCTCGACACCTTTATTGCATGTCCAGGCACCAACTCACAAACACGGTCATATACCGAACCATATTATCACACATGCACTAGACATTGCTATAACCTCAGTTGCTTGTCTGACCATCTCAGATCATTCCTGTTTCTCAGCCACTTCCGAATCCCACTGGAAAAAAAGTTGATCAAGAAATGTTACCTCAACTCTGAAGTAGCTAGTAAATTTGTAACTCAGATTACTAAGTCTCCTATTTGTCCCATCTTGACTTCCAATGAGGACCCGGCGATCGACTTTGACACTGAACTAAGGAACTTGTCACACCTATTAGCACCTCTTAAAATCGGGCACATCTCTTTTTAACCAAAATCCACCCTGGAAAATAGCTGCGACCTCTCAGCTAAACAGGGACTGTAGGAAGGCAGAACTACAGTGGAGAAAATCAAAACTGGAAGTGCACTGAGCCAATCTAAGAGAACAGCTTAATAAACTTAACAAAGAACACCAAAATGCTTGGAGAATCTATTTTTCTAAATAGATTACTGATCACAAAAACAACCCACGCACTCCTTTCTCCACTATTAGCCACTTCTTTAACCCAAACACTTACCTCCTTAATCTCCTTTCAAGATTCGAGGATTTTTCAGTCTTTTTCTGAGATAAGATAAACATCAGCCAGAGTATTGATAAAAAAATTAATTCTGTGGCTTTTTCCCTGCAGTGCTTAAAAAGCCAATTGTTAAGACCCCTTCAAAAGAATACAAATCTCGACCCCCTGGTTTTTAAGCAATTTCAGGCTGATCTCAAATTTAATTTTCATGAACAAGACCATAGAAAAGGTAGTGCCTATTCAGCTCAGTTGTTATCTGAAATGAAAACTGTATCTTGGAATAACTTCAAACTGACTACTGCTCTCATTGCAGTACCAAAACAGCTTTGGTAAAAGTATTAAAAATATTTTTAGAATGAATATGGACAAGTGAGAAATAAAAATTCTTGTACTAAAGTACTTCATTTGAACCCTACTGATCATAGCATCATAGCGATGAAAATTGTGACTAAAAGTGAATTTTACCATCTCAGAAATATTGCCCATGTACAACCTTCCCTGTTGAGGGTAGACGCTGAAAGAATTCATTCTTTTATTTCAACGAGACTTGACTATTGTAATGCCCTGTTCTCAAGTCTGCAAAAGAAATCTTTACACAAACGTGAGATGACCCAAAATGCAGCTGCACGCCTTCTTACTCTTCCTTAATGTAGAGAACACATTTCTTCAGGTCTCAGGGCTCTTAATTGACTCCCCATTAATTTCAGAATTTATTTTAAAGTTTTGCTTTTAGTTTTTAAATCTCTTAATGGACTAGCTGCTGACTATTTATCTGATATGCTGGCTAGGTATGCCCCTTCTAGATCCCAAAGATCTTCTAACTCTGGTCTCTTAAATATTCCACAGATTAGAATTAAGACATAAAGAGATGCTGCGTTTAATGTCATCAGGCCTTACCTCAGGAACAGCCTTGCAGAGGAAGTCAGATTATCTGATTCACTGGATAAATTTTACTTTTTTTTTTTCAAGCAATCTTTTCCAGTTTGTGTTTATGTAGCAAAGCACTTTGAGTTGCATTTGCTGTATGAAATGTGCTGGACAAATAAAGTTATTATTATCATTCCTATTATTATAGTCTATGAGGCTGGATTGGGCAATGGCATGTACATGATAATGCTACGCTAAGGTCATGCAATAGTAACACAGGACATGCACGTGAGTTGGCAGCCAGCAGTAAACCATTTGTAACTATAAGAAGAGCTGTTTCAGTGCCGTGTAGCTTACGAAACCCAGGTCGAAACCCCTCAAAAATCTTGTTGTTATTAAGTGCCTGTAGACATTGGTCTGCAACTACCTTTTTTAGAAACTTTGGCAGGAAGGTTTTTTAAGCTCATGGGCTCTAAAACCAGGTCTCTCCAGCAGTAGTTGAATAGAGGCAATCGTAAAAAGATCACATCCAGAGGACAGAGAGCTATTCATGATGGTAAACAGAGCGGGGCTGACTGAATTTAAACAGTTTTTTAGGGAAATATCAAGGGGATTCTGAGGGTATCACATTTGACACAGTTTTCCTAAGAGCATATTGGCCTAAAACTATTCAACAATTCCAAAAAGGGTCAAAGAGACTGTCACAGAGATTGGGGGACTGATATTTGCCCTAATTAGATCAAACTTTCCAATGAAGAAGAGAATAATTATTTCACAATTGGCTGGTGGGGAAGCAACTATATTAGGGGTAGGAGAGTTTACACATTGACTGATGGTTCTACATGACTGATGGGTATACATGTGTGTGAACCGGGCTTTTTCACGGCCTGTTACCCATATATAATGTAGTTTGTTTATGATATTCCAGCCTTTAGCCTTGCAAGTAATGCTGGTTCAGGAAAGCTAGTCTACCAAACATGTGGACAGTTGCAGCTTACATTGGGGCAGACAACCTTGTTTACTCCATTTCACTCTTTTGCGCTTGCATCTTTGATTTGTTATCATTTATAAATTAAAGACTCCTTCCAAATATATTCATAATATAATATGCAACAAAATAAGCGAGAAAGATTTTTGAGCCACTTCAGTTTGTTAGAGAAACCTTTATACTGATTTCACCACTTTCTGATACAAAACGATATCAAACAAATGAGGGCAAAAGCTGGTGTGCATGAACCACATGGCAAAGAATTATAGTAATGCTTGGTTTGTCAGACCTGGAGCTCACAAGTCCATTGACATTTAAAGTGTCAGCAGTCTAACATGAAACGCTTGTCAATGTACATTATCCCCCCATGAAATGAGATAGGCACTTTCACTGTAATTTTCTCTGAACAGAAAATGAGGTCCTAATTTGAGAAACTGACAGAGTAAAAATGGCTTGTGATTTGAAGGATCGTTAAGATTATTTTGTGCTGCAGTGGAAAAATGGTGATGTTTCTCATTTGACCTGACAGTAAGCAGCATCATTGGCTAGGTGTTATCAAATCAATAAGGAAACAGATTACACATTCCATTAAGATTCTATTGCACATTACATAATTGATGACACTGGGAAAATGAATCGAAAGTTAATGATCTACATCATTCATTTTCCCAAGCAGCCATTTTAAGAAAGCCATTGATAAAGCACACTCAGTCTGTAACTGCATTTTATTTCTTAATTTCACAGGCTACAAGCCAATATCACAGTCTGAAGGTGAGCACAACAGGAAATTAAATTGAAATACAATTAGTGTCACATGGAATTCAGTCCAACTATAAACTGAACTGACTTGCCAAAGTTCCCTTTACAATTGGCTTCAGCATGTGTCCTGCACGGATGACATTTCACAGATTTTTTTAGCTGTGGCCCCTGCACACACATTATTCTCGGATTTCTCTTCCCTCCACAAAGCAGAAGGAAAACAGATTTCAGATTCCTTTTAAAAAAATGCAGTTTTAATATACATTGTCTACGATGAACAGAAGCTTCCAGTAAGGAAAGCAACTGTAAACATAAGCCATGGCTGTAAAATTCTCACTGCATGCATAGATAGACTGCACGACAGTAGAACAAGAAATGGATTTCAATACGTGCCACAGAGTGAGAAACAATTTGATATAAACACATCCTCATCATTTTTGCACACTGATGTGCAAAAAATTAATGACATGGGGTAAGATGTAAAAAATTTAGATTTCAAGTCCCAGAATTTAAAGTATGAAATAAATTATTTGCAAACATGAGGTTAACAGCAGCCTTTCTACGATATAATGGTGAAAAGGAAGAGAGAGAAATTTCCACTATATTGGCGATTCCAGCTTTCTATGGAACAAGCATGTCAGAAATGAACTTGATTTTTAATTATTCTTACTGAATATGGCTGCCTATGAATCCTGAAACCTCGCCTGTGCTGTGTCAATTAATTCTGCTGCTGTTGTTCTCTCTGCAGTTTAAGAAATTTCTTTAGTGCATTCAATTGAAAAAAAGATGACTCTTCACACACAAAGGTGAAGTGAAATTGTCAGTTTGATCACAGACGAAAGTGTGAAAGGTGCTTTAGAAAAAATGTGCATTTTTCACAAGTATTATAAGTGTACTTTGGTACAAAAAAGCATCTTGGAAATTTTTGTTTGGCAGGAATTTCTCTCAATGTAAAAACAGGACATGATTTATATTTGCCCTGTATTAAGTTTATTATTGTTGACAGAACCCAATAGATGAAGTTCATAAAACATAGTAATACATGTATACATGGCACAGAAAGAATGCTTTAGTTGCTGTCTAGAACAACATATAAAAGCCATTCAGTAGATGTCTCTTTTCTTTCCACAAACTGAAAATAAGTCTTGTTTTTCAACAGACAGATTTCTATAAAAAAAAGACAGATATCTATAAAAAATAAAAAGGCATTTGGAGAGAGAATATCTTTGTGTGTGTAGGTACACAAAGCACAGGCTGAAAAAGAGGTTGGTAAAGACAAAGTTTTATTCGATTAATACAAACCTCTCTTGTAGGTATGAAAAGTGATTTTTAAAACGTTCCATTTTTTTCACCATGGATGTTCTTTTTCAATCAAAAAGAATAACTGATTTTATTTGCATAGGATTCAAATGTGTAATTTAAAATGTTTCAGTATTTTCACTATGTTTGTTTGTTTAAAATAATGTGCTATTAATGTTTTGTTCATTTTCTTAAGTAGATAGTGAGTATTGCTCAGCATGTCAATAGGGAGAAGCTCTTGAACTTCCTGATGGATAAATAAAACAATCAAATAAACATCCGCACACATCACAAATCCATTTCATGAGTGAATTATAATAATTGTACTGAATCTTTAAATATAGATTCAACATATTTATTGGGACATATGGTTAATTTTCCTGTAAAATTGCATTTTCATGGTCCTGATAAACAAGAACATCGTGTGAAAGGTTTGATGAAAATACTAGAACAGAACATACACTGTCAAAAAAACAGAGATATTTTCACAGTATAATCTCAAAAAAGATTTTGATCATTGGGGGTGGGGGGGTTCTGTGCAAATATGTCCCTGAAGCATTTACACCTCCAACTACAGATTATTTGTTGAATGAGGACACACGAGGCACACAATTTCAGCACCACTTATCAATACTGCACTGACTGAAAAGCAGATGGAATATCTGTATTTCCAATCAACATTTATTTAAACATAACATTATGAAAAAAAGTGGATTTAGGGAGTTCATAATATCACACACTGTCTTTCAAACGGCCCAGTCGGACACATGTTACTGGGCAGTCCCGTGGGTTACAAATTTTAAGTGCTGCCTTTTCATCAAATATGTCAAGAGTAAACAAAAAATCCATCTCGACACAACAACCCAACTGCGTGTTTCGGCAGTCTCAACAGGGCAAAACATCACTTAAAAATAAGCCAGTTGTATGGGAAGGAGCTTTCAAGGGACTTCACCACTTAGCAAAGTGCCATGACCTTCCTAGCTAAGGTTGAAGCGGCTCTGTAGACTCACAGATAACCTATCTACCGGAGCACAGACCACATATTAGCAACAGACAGGACGGGGTGTAGTCCAGACAGCTCTTCAATAGCAAAGAAAACCACTAGGCATTTGATGCAGTTTCATATAAAGGTTTTATAACATTTTAACTCATTTTACTTATAAATATTATATTGGTGATATTTTTCTCTTGTCTTCAACAACATCAGAGTACTGAGACCATGAACGACCTCATTTAACTAACAAGCTTTGTCTGTACAGCAGAGCCCGATATAGCGGCATCAGGGGGAGAACCACACACTGTTTGATTGTGGTGACGCGCTGAGGTGTTCGTATTGTGTCATTTCTGGGTGACTGCGTTCGTGCAACTAGTAGCTGTTGCCAACTAACTTCAATGATTTCTTCATCTAAACCATCAGCCTGTCCCCACTAGGCTGCCTAAGGAAGTTTTACCCTTGGTTAGTACCATGTTATTAGATATAATCAATCTTTCAATATTAACAGGCTATGTATCACAGTCCTTTAAAATAGCTGTAATTAAATCTCTTCTTATAAAGCCTACTCTTGATCCAGATGTTTTAGCCAACTATAGACTCATATCCAACCTTCCCTTTCTCTCTAAGATCCTTGAGAAAGCTGTCGCTAACCAGTTGTGTGACTTTTTACGTGATAATAGTTTCTATCAGAAAAACTAGTACATGCTTTTGTTACTTCTAGGCTCAATTATTGCAACTTATTATTATCAGGCTGTCCCAACAAACCATTAAATACTCTCCAGCTGATTCAGAATGCTGCAACACAAGTACTGACAGGAACTAGAAAAAGGGATCATATCTCTCCTGTGTTTGCATCACTGCATTGGCCCCCTTGTAAAATCCAAAATAGAATTTTAAATCCTCCTCCTCACCTACAAAACCCTTAACGGTCAGGCACCATCTTATCTTAAAGAGCTCAGAGTACCTCATTACTGTACTAGAACACTGCGCTCCCAGAGTGCAGGCTTACTTGTGGCTCCTAGATTCTCCAAAAGTGGAATGGGAGGCAGAGCTTTCAGGTATCAGGTTCCTCTACTGTGGAACCACCTTCTAGTTTGGGACTGGGAGGCAGACACTTTTTCTACATCTAAGAGTAGGTTAAAACCTTCCTTTTTGATGAAGCTTATAGTTAGGGCTGGCACAAGCTCAGCTCAAACCATCCCCTACTTATGCTGCTATAGGCCTAGACTGCCGGGGGACTTCCCATGATGCACTGAGCTCCTCTCTCCTCCTCTTTTTCCTCTCCATCTGTAAGCATTCTTATCCCAACAATGCCTGTGACAAACTATACTTCTCGTCTCTCCCATGGTTTCATGCTTTCTTTTCTCTCTCGTCTCTCTTCTTGTCACTTTCTGCAGGTTTTTCTGCCTCTGATGCTGCAAAGTCTGGATCTAGGACTGCAAACTACCTACTGCTTCAATTATTATTATTATTTCTATTACTATTTTACCTAGAATCACTTTATTATTATTAGCCCTGTTCTTAGTCTCATTATCATACATCCCTATATGGTACCTGTATTGTGCTATGCTCTCTCTCCTCACTCCACCTTGTCTGTCAATCTCTGTCTCTGTCTCTCTGTCTCTCTTTCTCCCTCTCTCAATGGTTGGCAGCCATCAAGGCAGACGGCCCCCCACCACGAGCCAGAATCTGTTCAACGTTTCTAACCGTATAAAAGGGAGCTTTTCGTTGTTGTTTTCACCAAGTGCTCGCTCATGAGGGAAATGTTGGGTCTCTGTAAATAATAACTATAAAGAGTATGGTCTAGACCTGCTCCATATAAAAAGTGCCCTGGGATAACCTCTGTTATGATATGGCGCTACATTAATAAAACTGAAAAGAATTGCATTGATTTTAATGTAAAGTAACAATAGCTCCCTGCACACATGACAAGGATAAAATAAAATAATCACAATTTTTTCAAGAATTTCCAAATCTTATTGGCATTAATGGATCATTTTGCAGGATGTGTGATGCTCAAAAAAAAAACCTGATTCACCATTTTACTGTCACTCCTCTTCCAATGATCATGTATAGGAACAATGCTTTTGGGGCAAGTATATGTTATGTGATGACCGTGTAAGTTGTAGTAACCCGGTTCATGTTCCACATGATATTTCACCTTCTGTCAGCGGACACAGTCCAACGGATACAGATTCCTTTTAGTTAACTGCAGCTCACTTTGAAATTTAAAACACTTAACACTTCATCTACTTTCACTGCTCAGGTTCAGTAGTCAAATCTTTTCCCTAATTACATTTTTACTTACACTTCTGTTCCTGTAAGCGCATACACTTCAACCGAGGCTTCAGGTCTTCTCAGTAAACTTTAATTTCATTCAGTGTTTACACCTCAGCTAAATCTCAGCTAAATTTCATTTTCTCTTAATTTCTTTGATCCTTTCATACTTTTCTCTACTAAAAATTAAATATAACACTCCTATGCTTCCTACTTTCAGACTGTCCTGTAAAAAAACAACGTTACATTGCAGTTTATTATTCTCTGGCAGTTGATCTCCGAACAAACACATCACAATTTCCTCAGAAAACACATTCTCTAATTTGATACATTATTTCGGTGGAACATTTCTGAAGCAACTGATTTATATTATTTTCCCTCGCTGCAATCAGTTAGGTATCCTCCCCAAAGAATCAGAGAATATAATAGATGAAGAACTTCTCAGACCAGCCCTGCAGCATAATTGAGTTCTCTGTCATTGATTTGTATGTCCTGCATTTTCTTAACAATAAAATGTAGCTGTACGTCATAGGTCACACTTTCAAACACTAACTCTGTTTTTTTATAATTGAAACAACGTGCATGTGTCTTGCTTGTTTACAGCTTTGGGGAAGGGGATAGAAAAATAATGCTGTGCTGTGAGTACGTTGGAGATGGGAGTTGGTGTTGCCCTCAAATCTGCATCCAGACATTATTGGATGAATACAGTTCCATTATTATCATTTCTATGGAACTCAGCAAGTTTCTGCAAGTAAACTTCAAATTGGCAACGACACAGTACTGTATTTTCTAAAATTCAAGTAGACAAGTACAACACATATTCTGCTGCAATATGTCACTGTAACTTTGGGCAGAGGTAAACATTAAACAGCTCCTTGGCATTGCCAAATAGTCAAAGTAGGCTTCTCTCTCGCTTATGTTTTTCTCTCTCACTCATATGCACACAGACATGCGGAGACTTATCGTGAACTCATCATTCACTCATTTTTCTGCAACAGATTTAGACGTGTTTCCTATGATGAACTTTCCCATAACTTTTATCAGCTTCTCTATCACTCCACATCCGATCTTTCAAGCAGAAAAATAGAACAATATGAGTTTAGGCCCATGAGATTTATAAAGGGTTTTTGGAAACACTTGTGAAAACAAAAGTGTTCTTCAAGTGAATGTCTTAGCACAGCTTTGGGATATTCCTCTTTGTTTCTTTACTCATTGGGTCTGAACTGAGCCAAGTATTATGCAGATGGGGTTTTTGTTTGCTTTTGGCTGGTACCAAGTATGATTTCCACCTCAAGCTGTCTGTGATCCTGAGCAAGCCGTACTTGAGGAGCTGAAGGGGAATTATTTCCTACTTATAGCCTTGTATCAAAGATGGCTTATGGTGAGTCATTCAGTAATATCAGGGCTGTGAGGGTGAGACAAAGGGACTTGTCCCAGCCTCACCTCTTGAGGCTAAACAGGATGATGCCTAGCTTCCCTTTGCATCGGGCCATCAGATGCTACTCACATTAACATATTAATAACAACAAAACAAGTAGCCATACATATTCAGTGAATACCAAATGTTATGCCACTACTGTCAACTGTGCTCCAACACTGAGACAAATGTAAAGCTGAGTTTTAATGAGAGAGGTTTATGCATGGACTCAGCATTTATTAAAGCCCATAAATATATATAATAATAAATCACAATCACTACATGTCAGTCCCATAGCTGTAATCAAATGAAGTGTCAGTCAAATCAGCTAGGCTATTATCAATGCTGATGAAACGCTTAAATTAGCAGCTATATACTACCTTCCTCCTGCTGACATGTGCTCACATTTTACAGCGTATACAGGCCATTTTAATTATATGTTTTCAGATTATCTTATCATGGACTGCAAACACAATATGTTTAGGGTTTCCTTCGTTGTAAGTGCTGGTAATCCTTTCCCCATCCTAAGTGAGGCTTACTGATGTTCCTATGTTATATCATGGGATGGCATCTCAATAATAAACCGATTTATCGGGATATTTTGTGTGTCGTGTCTACACATTTTAAGATTTTTAAATTTGTCCATATTGAAATGACTTTAATGTAGCCGCAAGGGGACACAAGCCAGTGTCTTATTGTGCTGGTCCCAAGCCCGGATAAATACAGAGGGTTGTGTCAGGAAGGGCATCCGATGTAAAACTTTTGCCAAATCAAACATGCGAATCAAATCTATGAATCTGATTCGCTGTGGCAACCCCTAAAGGGAAAAGCCGAAAGAAAAAGAAGAAGTCCATATAGAAATGACTTAATGTGAAATGACACTGCAAAGGTAGAATTTCCAGACCTCTTTAACATTAGCTTACGGTCTACGGCCCTGTCCTCTCTGACAATGAAGTCCATAAACTTAGTCAAGTGCAGAGTCTAGACATTCACACTAACGGAGTGGATGACATCACACACAGTTAGCAAAGGGGTGGATGTAAACAACAACCAATATAGCGTTTGAGAACTCCCTGGTAATGTAGTATGGATGTAGCCCCATGGCTGATAGCTCAATGTTTGGGCTATGAAATGCTTCTCTTCCCACCATCTGAACCGTCTGAAAGCCGTCAGTTGTAGTGATGGGATCCACAGTTTCTTCCTGTAGCCATGTAGCACATAACACTACACTTACAGAAAGTCCCTCCAATTTCTTACTAGGGCCATTAACTTGTCTGTCTTATTGTCCAGTGATCTCAGTTGCCCATGATAAAAGAAGGTAGATATGCTCTTCCCCATCAGTCTCGGTTTTTCTGGACCAAGCTCTCTTCCCTTGTCACTCTTGTTTCTCCTCTGCATCCTCTGTGTGTCCTCCTTATTTCTGCAGGGATGTCTGCTGATCCCTGGTGTACACAATGTGACCATCGTCAGTGGTGGCGAATTCTAGCATTCAAAAATTGAGCTATGAGGTAAATCCACTGAAGCAGACCAGAATTCTCTTTACAAACTTGTTTAGAGAGGGTGAAGCTTATATAAATTACTGGTAAAAATTTCAAAAGGTATGACAAAAGAAAAAATCTAAAAAGCTGGGAAAAAAAAGCAGGAGCAACTGCTAAAGGCCACCTGTAGCAAATGACCATTTCAAAACTACACATATTTGATTTTACAATTATATCCGTCCCATTTAGATTGTAAATCTTGGGGCCTTGACGTTAAAACCCAGCTGCATTGGAGCCTTAAAAATGCCACAAAACTATACTTGGTGTGCTATTTCCAGTTTTTGGATATTAGACAAAAAAGTTTTTACAACATTAAACATCAATGCTGTTTGGTTCCTATGATCAATCTGGCAGTAGTGCGCAGGTAACGCAACTGAAATGAGATAAATTTAGGAGAGAGAGAGACAATAGGGAGGATGCAATAGCCAATTTATAACATGACAACATGAAATACACTCTCTCAAGGGCAAGTGTTATTTTTAGTCTGTATTAAGATGTGTATGGCTTTTGCAAAGTAATCTGCTACAACTTCACTTATTAGTCGGCTTAGAGAATAAAGTGTCCGAGCACCTGTGTATACCGGCAAAGATAGGCCAACTCTCAGAAGTATTCATCAGTGTACCTGGCCAGACAGACCCACAGCATATGCGCTCTGCCATCTGCTGTGTCCCATGGTTCCCCTGACAAACTTTTTATGCACACACACTGGAAGCCATACTCTGTCCTAATGAGATCAACATTCCTAATGTCAGTGAAGGTTTCTTCTTCTTTGTCACATCGCTTCATCATAAGAAGACAGCTGCAAAGTAAACTGAATTTTGGTGGCTTGTTAGCAGCTCTCAGTTTTGAGATTGAGAGTCCATGTGTTTTAGTCATATTTTGTTCCAATTCCTTCACATATTTGGTCCGTTTTTACTCAACAGCAACTCTGGACATCTCGGTATCATCAGAACTCACATCCCAGTAAAGTAGAATATTTTTAATGTTTTTAGGGATGCATTCTTCTTATTACTCTTCTTATTTCCTCATGATACAGATATGAGAGTTTTTTGAGCAATTATTTGCTCCCCGATATGCATGTCATTTATACTCATATCAGCCACGACATTATAACTGGTTACATACATAGACACACACACACACACACACACACACATACACACACACACACACACACACACACACACACACACACACACATATATATATGTCAGTAAAGACACATTCACTTATTACATGGAATAAAGCAATTTTTTGCAGTCTTATTAGATTTGGCTTTGTTACCAAATCTAATAAAGCCGAACTAATTTAGGCTAACTTCTGTGTGACTGTGGTTGTTTTAGCCAAACCACAGGACTGAATCAATAGCAAGTACTCGCACACAAAGCAGCATATACTTTTTTATGCGTAATAGTGGTCCTGCCCAGCTGTGATTCAAGTAAGTGAGTGAATACACACTATGAGTAAGTTAAAAAGTTATTTTCTGGTTCCATGAGCATCACATCTCCAAATGATACACTGTAGTAATGAGCTCATTATATTTAACCATAAATATAGTCAGTTAGCCCACTCATTTGACTTTCTTGTCAAAAATAAATCAAGAGGTTAGCCAGAGGTTGCACTGCAGTGAAACTAACAAAGATCATATTTGGTTAATGTCATATACTTTCAGTCATTCGAGGTACTAAATATACATGTACTGTTTCTGCTTCACCTCCTACTCTGCTTGGCAAACTAAAATGCCCTGCCCCCCCCCTGATGGATCACTCTTTAACAAGACAACTACACGTAAAAGTCAAATCATATCCTCAGGAACTGTAGTAAATGAGAATAAAATTCTTTGCATATGAAAATTAGTATGGATCTATAAATCCATGTACTCCACACAGTCTTTCCTTTGCAATCTTAATAATGTCTCTAGAGAGTTTTGTATACAGGATAGCCAAGTTTCTCACTCAGGTTAGAACTTGCATCAATCAAAAGTGAATGACATTATTCCTATCACATTTTGGGTCATGTCAGAAGTCATAATGAAAGGCGTGCATGTGTTTTAAATAACTGTGGGGATGCTGATACACAGGAGTGTATGTCCTTGGGTGAATGAGGACAGGTTCAAGAGGAAATGAAATCCCACTGACATAAAACAGTCTACAATAAAAGCAGCACAGCACAATGATACGATGGTATTCTTCATCCTCAGGAGAGTCAGCGTGAAGGGAAAAAGGACAGGAATAAAGATGTTGGAACAGTTTCATACTCCAAGCAAATGTGTCATTTTTTTCAATATGTCAAGATATTCCACTGCAACATACCATGTGCAAGGCTGTGTGCATGATAAAACAGCCGAGTATTGACTCAATGATATAGCGTTTCATATTGAAATATTTTTAAATGTACTTTATAAAAAAACTCCTTGAAGGAAGTAATATAAATGCATAACTGCTTTCTGTCACTACAGAAGTATTTTTAAGAGGCTTTGAATAAATTGTTGTGGAGAAACAGGTTTTCTAGACAATATATTTAGTTTTCATGCTGATCCTTTCTAAAAACTGGGCTTGACTGTGGCATTTGAAACTGTCTCTGAAGCTGCAACTGATACCTACCAATTCCTCTGGGTTTTGAAATCATTTCCTCAGTCTACAGAAAAATTAATGGTTAACTATTTTGATAACTGATTAGATGTCTCAGCCAATTTAGTTCAAAAAGCGAAAATCCAATTTTCTGCCTCAGGCATGTAAAATGTGAGGATTTGCTCCCTTTCGTTGTCATATATGACAGTAAACAATTTTTTCAGTTTGGCAATGTTTTGGTGAGATGAAAGACACAATTTAAATGTGTCACCTTGGGGCTCTGGTAAATTTTGATTTTTTTTCCTGTCTTCTAAAATTTCACAGACTAAACAATTAATTGAGAAATTAAACAGCAGTTTAATCTAGAATAAAAAATAATTTCTTTAAGCCGTGTTTTACATCCTACAATGAGGCAATCGCCCACATGTTACACATACAAACAAATACTAGATTTATCCTTGTTTAAATATTTGCCAAGAAGATAAATAAACAGCCAAAAGGTACAACGTTTTACCTCGAGGGTAATAGCTATGGAATATTCATGAGCCATAACCTTCTGTAAGGTGCACCAGTATTATTACCGTTGAGATTAATGCATGGAAATCCTTAACACCATGTGCGGCACATTTAGGAATAACGGACACAGCATAAACAGCATATGTAGCACTATGTCTGGCTTTGATATTCATCACCAAGTATGTGGTAAAAAGCCTAGTGGAGGCATAAGAAGATCGGTGTGGATATTCGATCCACGTGGGCAGCATGCCTAGAAGCCCCTGAGAGTTAGACCTGAGCAGGCAAGCCACTCTCTTCTGCATCAACTTGCTAAGTGGAGCATGGCAGAGTAGTATACTACAGGTAGAAGCTGGTGGCTGTTTGGAGACCTGGAGCAGTCTGAGACCTGCACTGAAAATTACCTTTCATTAAGCATATACAGTTTAGTTTTCAAAAACTGGCTCTTATTAGCTCTGATACCCTTTTACAGTGCAAGTGCCCTCTGGTCTGCTTAACTGCGAGAACACAACTCAACTGCAAAACACGCTGCACCCCCACAGCAGGTTATTGAAACACACTGCTCTGAACCATCCTCAGGAGCAGTGTAAAGGCAAATATCATCTCCAGTTGCACATCAGGTCTAGTCAGACGCTGTCAACAAGACAGGAGTGGCAGACGTGTGGCTAAAGATAGATCCAACGACAGCTACGAGGCATTCAAGGGGGCTTTATTTCATGATGGCTAGGTCTTGACAGGCAGATGAGGTGTTGGGGAAAAGTACCGGCTATATGTAAAAAGCAAAAAGCCAAAAATTTGATTTTCGTGTTAATGAAGAAACACACATCGATCCTGGGATTTGTTTTCAGGGACGGTCTGTGGTCTGCTTGAAAAGAGGCAGCCAAATTTTTTTCAACTGATGGAAACTGTGTAGACAGTTCCAAAAAACAGATAATTAATTCAATCGGATAAGGTAGTCGGATATCAAGAGATTAGAGAACAACGACTCGAGCCTTCGGATAATCTTAAACATATGGAAACATAAGACCTCTCAACTACCATCCAATTCAATTTGAGAAAATTTAATTTTGAGCCTGAGAGAATGATGTATCAATGGAATGGAATGACTGAAAGAGATTATTGTACTGTAAGATGTAACCGACCAAAAGTAGTTGAAAGCTTCTATTTTTTAAAACAAATCCATTATGTAGAATATGTGGTTTATACTGATAGGAACAAGGAAAAAATAGAAGAAGTGATTAATGGAAATGAGTTTATGAAAGCCTCCTAAATACTCTGTGACTCCAGGTTAGAGTTTAATTGAACAGTTTTGACAGAAACTAAAACAGTAGATCCACATAAAATCTATTCAATCTCTTGTTGACAACGGGAGCACTCGTTCCTTCACATTTCAAGTGATCCTCAAACCATTAAATAGCTATTGCCACAACATCTCAGGAGGATAGCTTCAATCCATTTCCTTGTTTTTCACAGTAGATTTATCTCAAATGAGTTTGATAAACATTAATTCTCCATGGCTGGGTTCGCACCATCTTCACTTCAGTAACCTATATAACAGCTGGTGCTCATCAACAGTATAAAAATGGTACATCAGGCTTATTGTATCTAGCCAAGCACAAGCAAGAATCCAGAGTGTTTTGCATGTGTTTTGTTTGCATTTTCAAAGTGTAAAGAAATTACATTTTGCAAATAAAAGGACTGATGTATGTTTTAAAACAAGTGGAACTCAATTGAAAATATCTGAATAATTATTTTACACAATATGAATTGCAAATTAGGGAATAAAAAAAACAGAATTTTTAATAACTGCCCACCTGCCAACTAAAATCCTTTCCCCTTTTAAAATGTGTAGGCTCTATTAAAATTTCAGCAACCAGCGTTATGAGCAACAGACAGTTGGACATAAACCCTGCTGAGGGCCAAAAACAAAGTAAAAAGAAGGCTTAGGTCACAGGATTAGGGTTTAGAAATATTATCCAGAAAGTACTTATGGTGTTTAAAAAAAAAAAAAACTAACCCTGAAGACATTACTTTCCTTCTTTCCTAAACAAACTCAAAAACATTAAAATTCACGGCTGCGGATATCTTCCCTTTGGGAGCTGCAAAAGAGCATTATGACATATATAGGTTTCAGAGTGGTAGAATAAGATAAATTAGTCAAAAAAAACTTTGCATGGCTTTATAGAGGCAAATAGGGGGCGTTCCACCTCATTACTGCATTGAACAAATTAATTAGCCTGTGCTGAAAAATATAGTGTCCTTGACTGTGACATATCAGCTGATGATGAAACATCTGACTCATGGATTAGATACTGCATGTACATAAATCAGAAGAATAATTTGAAATACATAATTTGAATCAATTTAGTAAAGCACTCTGTGCCCGTTGTGCAATTACTATTTTAATTATTGATTAATCTGCAATTTTATTTTTATTTTTATGAATCAATTAGTCTTGGGTCTATGAAGTGTCAACAAATAGTGAAGAAATGCAAAATAATACTTCACGGAGACCAAGGTGACCTCTTCAAATGCCTTGAAAGAGGCGATTGAGAAGCTGGAAGTATCTTTCAACTAGTTTTGCATAAAAAACAAAGACAGAAAGAGTTCAATGAATTATCGAAATCAGTTAAGCAATCAATCAACTAATTGTTTCACATCTAGCATTAAGCCCCTGAAAATTCAGTTTCAAATTTTTCCTAATTTATAAAGAAATAATCCTCCATAATAAACTCAAAAACTCAACTAATCCGCTTCATTGGGACTTTGTGGACGGGGTTTGATAAGATTTAAGTGACTGTAGCCTTGAAACACAGGTGAACAACCTCAAAACTATTTTTAAAATTGTGATTCAAATGTTGCTAAACTCAGATCGGCACTTAGAAGTTCATTTTGTCATCTTTTTCCCACTAAGACCTGCCCACTTAAAATGAGTGAGAAAACAGAAGGCAAAACCTAATGTACTCATGAAGGACCCTGTCCTCTCAATAAGAAACTGATTCAGGAAATACGTTTTGAGGGCCTTTAATCCATAAAATTGTGTTCGATAGTATTAAATTATCCAGGTATACAGCAATTGAGAAACCTCTGCATTCCACACAATATCACAAAGAACTATAATGAATGGTAAAGCTAATTCTATCTCATCAAAAAGTGGGGGGACAAAAAATCAAATGTTCCCCTGAAGGAGCTTTGAGAGTTTTGTTGTTCTGCTTCCAATGCCGCAACCCTGAAACACTTGCAGGACAAAATGTTTCCTACAGCTCTCAGAGGGAACACCCGCAGAGAGAGCCCATCATGAGACCATTTTCGCATTCATGAGCATGATTGATGACACACGGATGGAGGCAGCATTTGAGAAATCCCCTCTGCTGCGGGAAAATGATGATTGTTTGGATTCTTCTTCCCTGATAGTATCCCCCTCTGCTTCACAGTAGGACATATTCACATTGCATTATAGAGCAGAATGCAGCCTCAGATATTGGTGCTGTGTACACAAACTCAAACAATAACTGCTGATCCCCAAAAGATCAATTATCTGCAGTTTTATCACAAATACTGTGATGTTTGCAGGGTGAAATGTGAAGACATAGAAACGACATGAACCCATCAAAAGCTGTGATCCTTCTCAGGACTCCACTCTTAAGATCTAACTCCAATTGTGTGACTGACAGGAAGGTCAAAATAATCTGACAAAACATCACAGCGATACTGACGTATGCTGCAGGGGCTAACAAAGTCACCTGGCCATTCCCTCTGCAGGCACTTCCATTTAGCCCTTTTTAATCCTCTCCATCCCATTACATGACAGTAGAAAACCTGTGCACATTACACGCTTCAGCAGAGATCATTTGCCTCGTTGTGAAGGCAGCAAAGGATCACATAAAATATCAGCAACGTTATTTCTGTCCCATCTCCACCTCCTGGCTGAGAGTAAACAGAGCTGGACATCAAATGACTGCATGAGAATATGACATGCGAAGAAGTACCATTGAATGTAGAAGTCTGCTGTATGACTCACTTTCCATATCTTCCCAGCTCGTCTCAGACGGTGGACAATCCACAAATCAAGCAGAAATACAGTAAGTAAAGTATGCTGTGGAGAGGGCGATACACTGGGCATTTTTAGACATGTGAGCACTCAAAAGATTTTTAGAGCCGTCTGGAGGTTCATGCCCCCTCGGTTCAAAATGCCTTCACCATGTTGCAGCTTATGGCCTCCAGCCCAGAATGGTCAGCAGGCAGACGCATCACCTAAGTCTTGTGGAATTACTGTATCAGCTGAGCCTTTGGGATTTTGATCATAACATATCTGTCAATAACAACAACTCAACTGCTGTCTTTCCACCTGACCTGGTTCCTTCTCTCTGACCAAACTCAAGAGCGAAAAACTTTGATTTTAAGCGTTGCATTTTTTGCTCCACACAAAAACATACTGTGGCTGTGGCAGAGCATTTTAACTGGTGCTGAGCAGATTATGCCCTTCTGTTATTTTCTCAATCATTGAGACCATTACAAATATGATAGATGTGGCCAATATGAATACCGCATATTGAAAAAAGCTCTAAATGTGATCGAAAATTTAACAGTGGTCTAACGTGATCATTAAATGGGATAATGTAAGTTAAAAAAAAAATACTGTATATAACCTATATATATATATATATATATATATGCATTTCTATATAACATTAAAGTTGAAATCTATCTAATATGGTTTTTAATGCCATCAAGAGAACACACTTTCATTACAAGCTCTGCTTATCAGATAATGCAGGTTTCAAAACATCAAACAGCAAAGAACCGCCATTATACATAGATGTACATTATGGAGAAGCGGGGAAAGCGTCATTTAATGTATATAGGTGTACCAGTAACACAAAGGGTGACATTTTCTTCCCAAATCATCAGTGAGTTAATAGAGTGTAAAAGCAGCTTTAAGGCTGACAGAAACAATAAGCTATAGCCTCCGGGAAGCTTTAAGAACTGCTCCTCACTGGGTCCTACAAGGGCCAACTAATCTATAAGACATGAAATATTAACTCCAAACTAATGTCATGACCGAACATGTTCTCCATCTGCCACATGGATGCACTTAACCCCTTCAGTGCCACCTTCTTAATAGCTAACACTGCAATCCTGTGACATGAATATAATGACTGTGAGGGTCACACAAACGTGTGTGTGTGTGTGTGTGTGTGTGCAGCCTTTATGTCGCTTGGTAATCTTGTGCTCTGTCTGGACTACTGCGTTCCTCCAAGGAACGTCGTCTGGCATTGCCATCCGAGCACACAAGGCAATCACAGTCAGGACTGTTCTCATTTCTGTTTCCTCAATGGTAGAATTGTTATCTGAGCAGGGGCATTGCTCTCTATGTTCAAGAATCTCTCGAAGACTCCTCTCTTATGAGAGCACCTCCTTTCCTATCAACTCTAGCAGCCCAACTTGCCTAACTACCACTTACTGTACAGTTTCGATGCACTTCTTTACCTGATCTCCTTGCACTGCGTAATGAGTAAATGTAATGTAATGTAATCTGCCAGTTGAGCCCCCAAATCTCAAACAGGTTTAACATGTCCTTCACAGAGTTCTTATCATTAATTGTACAACTTCTGCATACTTAAATGCACGTTACAAACCATGTGCACTTACCCGATTTATCTAAATAATAAACTATTAACTCGAAGCAACTACTCTATTATAAATAAACTCAATATAAACAGTACCAAAGTGAGCACCACCAGTGAAACAAAACTTGAAAGCCCAAAACTATATGAATTTTAACTCAATGAAGATGGAAGATATCAAGAGAGTACATGTACTGTATTTCAGCCTCTGGTATTTGAAAGAGTTTTTGCTAGATGCCTTTTCTTGATCAGAAGATTTATGGTTTTACATTAACCTTTATATAAAGAGCATTTTGCCTTTTCCGTTAGTCAAGACTTGGCTTAGGTCAAATGCTATTTGCATGAGTGAAAGGAAATAAGTGGGAAGCCTGAAGGACGTGCCCATCATCGAGCGAATTTGCTGAGGTGTTGATAATGCGTTGTCTCTCCAGCAGACATGTAAGGTTATGACTCATTCAAAGACCAGATCAAAAGGCGTTTATTCAGGGCGACATCATTCGGAGATGAGAAAGAGATTGAATTTTTCATTCATTTGGGAGATTAGTTGTGATGTCAGGGACCTGGATCCAAAGGATTTAATCAGTTTGTTATTCAACCCATCTCTAAACAAGTGTGCCAGTTTTCAAGTATACAGCCTCTTACTTGCGGAAGATTTTCTGTTTTATATAAAGAATCATTGGCCCTGAAGCATAACAATTATGACCTGGAAAGAGAAATCTTTCACCGGAATATGAAAAAAAACCACCCATCCTTAATTACTTTTTTCACATGTAAACATATTTACATAAATAATAAGTATGCTAACCATGGGACAAAAAAAACTCCTGTGAAATCACAGAGTTGAAGAGGATGTTCTTACATTTGTCTATTAATATATAAAATCCTACACATTTTAAGAATTTATTTACTAGTATATTTGATATTATTGTTGGAAAGCACTGTTTTGACATTTTACATCAGTCATTTTGATTAATATGATTTGAACTGCTAAAAAAACCTCTTACCTATATCCAATTAAATATTAGTATTTTTAAAATTGTATTAAAAAAACTGGTACTTGAGTGTCCATGATCTGACAGACAATAGAGAAACCAAATAGACATCGTTAAACCTGTAATTTTTGCATGTATGACCTCTGTCCATTTTATATCTTTTACTGTAACAGGACCCAGATTAAATTAGGTCCAAATGTGTCATCCATCCGACGTGGTATTTGATTTAATTCCTCAATAGGGTAGTGGCCGAAATTATGATTATGGACCGCCAATGAAGCACTGCAAGAGCCAGCAGTTCCTCTTCACCTAAACACCTCGTTTCCCAGTTGATCGACCTAGTCGACCACCGTCCTCCACTGGACACGCTGAGACGGGAGGTGGTGGAGGTGGTTGGGGGGGGGGTCGATATTATAGGATATTGTCATCGCAGCATAAATGTCCAAACACTAAACTTCACATAAACTGTTAGCTCTGGTGCTGTGCGCCCATGCTGATCACAGCAGGCCCTGTCATTTCACTGGTGCAAGCTGCGGGACGCAGGAGGCTGCTCCAGCTGCCGGTACCTGTCCTACCCGCTCTATTAGGACCCTTTTGGCAACCGCGCACATCCCCGGCGTGCAGTTTAAAACTTCGGTCAATGAAACTGGCGGCAACTTTATGGAGTGACAGGTGGTCGAGATGATGGCGGGGGGGTTGGATGCAGTCGCGGGCTGCCCCCCGTAGCACCACAACCACCGCAAAGACCTATTTTGCATCATAAACGAGTTGCAGCGGGATGGTTTTGGATTTTCCAACTTTTCCACCCAGAGCTAAGCATCAAAAAAAAAAAAAAAAAATACCCTACAGATGTGTTTATGCCACAAAAGCCCCTCGTTTAATTCCAGATGCAAAATCGTAACGCTGCGCCGTGCGGGTCGTGAGCCTGATCGACGGGTCGCACTCAGTCCAGCCTTACCTGGGATCTCCTGAAGAGGCACATGTGCGAAGCTGAAACCTTTCCCGACGCAAGCGTCCCTCACCTCGCTGCAATTCCGCGCTTTAAATTCTGCCCTCGCTGCAACCGACAGCACGGAAAAAGTGCAAATGATGGTCTCTAGTCTGAGCATTGTTCACTTCTTTTTAAGATCCTTGTTGTTTAAGGTTCCCTGCGGTAGGTAGGCTATCCGTGTGGGGGGGGGGGGGGGGGAAAAACTCCTGCAGCAGATCCGCAGGTACTTAATGAGTGGATGTTAAATGGTTGCAACTAAACTATCAGCGTCTACCAACACGTTTCCATCCGAGAACGGTTAAAAGTCCGCCGGCGTCGCAGAGGAGAGGGCTGCGCGTATGGAGGCGCCACATGGATCCGCGCGGCGCGTTTTCCCCGGCGCGTTGGCTCAACTTCGCCGAGACACACGAAGCCCCCGGTCGCTTCTGCTGGAGTGCGAGTGCTGCGCGGAGGGGAGCGCTCCGCGTTCAGGTCGGAGGCACCGGCGAGGCAAAGCGGTAGAGAAAATACGGAGTGGAATCCGGCCTCATCCGTTTCAGTGGGGGTGGGGTGTGTGTGTGGGGTGTGTGTGGTGTGTGTGTGTGGGGTGTGTGTGTGTGTGTGTGGGGGGGGTGCTTGTCGGTACCTACTGCCGGGAAAATAAACAAATCAGAAAGAATAGGACATATGAAGGTAGGCTAGAAATGTGGGTGAGCTACGGGATGTCTGAAAATATCAGCCAAGGCTTGGAAGAAGTGGTTTTAATGAAGTTTTATTAGCTGAGATACACAGCATTGCTTTAGACTCACTGTTACAGTAAATCTCATTGACTCAGCTGGAATATTGGGGAAATTAATGATAAGGTAACTGTAAAATACGTATCACTTCTGTAAAACCTCATGGGTGGATTTCAGTTGCTTTAAAATATTCATGCATGGTGAATTGTGGATTACTGCAGTTCTATTTTTTTTTTAAATTTTGTTATTGTTATTAAACATGATTTTGAATATTTAACCAACCTTTATATGGTCCAATCTATGATAATGTTCCAACGGTGGCGATTTTACAGAATTCAGAAAATGTAAACATTTTCCGCATTCATCTGACACCAAAGTGGAACATCAGTAGCACAGTATCAAATCGTATTAGCTAGAGGATGTAAAAGATGTGACGAAGACCAGAAGGCAAGCTTTCATGGCTTTATTGATTTTGAAACAGCTTGATCCTGGGGTAGATCAACAGTGGATTAACATGGCTGCCATCACTGTGTGAAGAATTCCTATTGGTATGGGTAACCACATTTTGAAAGGTGCTTTAAAGTGACATTGGCTTGCTTCAGAGGGTTATGCTGCACTGGAAGATTTTGGATTAGATGACTAAATCCGCAGGTACAGGTTTGGAGGGGAATGGTGGGACAGGTCCCCTTTTTTTGGGAGAGTCTCCATTTCCCTTTCATGAGGTCACAGTGGATTACCCTCAGGAAAGGCAGTCATTATTGTAAAAATATATTTAGTTCACGTTGTTGAGTCTGTTTGAGATTCAATATGTCCGCTGACAGGCTGCAGGAGCAGTTTTGTATCTCCCTCCCAGGTGGCCATCATAGATTTAAAAAACCTTGTCGGTCATTGGTCTTGAACATTTTAAAATGGAGCTTCGTTTTGACTCTTTCTCAGATGACTTCAGAATATGTGGTCTTTTGCAGGATGTACTTGCAGACATTAAAAAAAAATCTATATAAAATGCTCAGAACATAATTGTTCTGAATAGTGGTTAGTCTTATAATCACCCCTTCAGCTCCCTTCATCAATTCTCCGCTCTACTTTTATTGTAGTGAAAAAATATAATCATTAGACTTTTTGACCTGGCCATGTCACAGTTAATAAATGTCTGTCGCTTTGAAACACAGGGGACAGTTTCATCCAAATGAAAATCTTTAATGTGATGAAAAAATTAACTTTATGGGAAATTCTCAGCTAAGACAGGTGTAAAGTTGCCTACCTGGACTATAAAGCACTGAAGGTATCTATGTACCGACGTGAATGAGGATGTATGGACGGCCTTCAGTGTTGCCTGTGCACGCCATTTTTTAATATACTATATGTATTTTCTTTTTTGTCTTTTTTTGCAATTTGTTCCAGCTCTTTTGGGATTCCCAGGCGCCCGTAGACCAGCTAGAGATGTAGTCCCTCATATGAGTTCTGAGTTTATCTTGGGGTCCCCCACCATCTGGCCATACCCTGTGTTCCTCCAAAGCAAAGTGTAAAGAAATAGTCAGTCACAAATTCAAGTGCATTTAAAAGAGAGGAGACTGAGGATGCATTAAAAATTGAGTTTTATTACCTTGGCAAAACCACAAACACTGCTTGTAGAAAACAGCAAACACTGCAGCCATCAAGGTGACTAAGCTATAACTTTGGCAACTCTCACACTAACAGTGCAGAAAGCTGCAAACAGAGCTTGGAGAGAAATTGTCTGAGCCACCACACTTACAGTGCTTATCAGGTCAAAGCACAATAAGAACAGCTCCTCAAATTTCAGCAAGCAGGAGAAATAACACATATAACCATATAATAGCTGAATTCAGTAATGAAACAACAGCTAAGTAACAGTCCTGTAACCCCCTGCTGGCGGTTACCATTACACCTGACAACAACTAGACTGATTACTTGGGAGAGTTCATTTGCAAGTGACCCTCACCCTATGTGATCAGCACCCTGGAGAGCTCCACATCCTTTCCAGGTACCTGAACTACCTCAACTAGTTTCTTCTAATATTGAAAGGCCACCACACAGCAGAGAGTTCAACAGAAGCATTCACCATATGTCACAAAGAGACCAGCCACCTGCAAGACAATCTCTTTTTTTGCTTGCAATTGCAATCTCATTCTTTTGATAATCAGCCAAACCTTGTGTTTATAAGTGGCGATCATTACCATGAGAAAACCATTAAATCAAGCGGTTTTGTGGCTTTCTCCATGTGGTCCAACTTGTATCACTGAAGATGAGACATCTCCCTGATAAATGTTCAGGATGATCTTTCATAATAGTTAGTAGGTGATTATAATGATCTTGTTTTAACTATTGATAAGCAGGTGATGGTCGTATGTACACCAAGTTACATGTTATGTCTACAACCCTTAATCTATGCAAACTTGTGCTTGTGTGTGTGTGTGGGGGGGGCACAGGTTTTACATACTTTTGTGATCTGCTTTATGTGTTTTATTATGTTTTATACCATATTTATAGTATTTTGCCTGGCTGAAAGACAAATGTCGCATAGGGGACAATAAAACTGGAATCCCCCCCACTTGAACTGACTAATTTTGGTAATTCTGTTTATTATCATAGCAGTTAGTGACTTTTGACTGGGTCACAGCTCATGTGTAGTTGTTTGGATAAGAGTAAAATAAATCATGGTAAATTGTAAATCAGTCAGCAGCGACCAGCTAAGTTAAGAGTGGAACGAAAAGGGTTGGGAGTGGAAAAATAGACAATGGGCCTTTCATCAAAAAAGCTCAGAGGGATTTACGGTCTTGGGTAGAAAATGAAAACTGATTCAATGCAAGCTGATAAACTGAACTTCGAACCAAGATGATCTCATTTCTGCACTTCCTCGGAGTCATGACAAGAGAACAAGAAAAATAACTGATTATTATGAGTCAAAGCATTCTCCCTGATTTGCATCCTAATGGGCTTTGATTTTCCCCGTATAGCCACTGAATGTCTGTACTTGGAGCAGCTGTTCACTTCTCATATGGCTGAGAAAATCCCTGTTTATTCAAGGCAGCAACCAAGGTGTCAGAATTGGAAGCATGGAGAGACCCGGAGCAGACACCATGATCTAATGAAACCAGGATCATCTGCAAATAATAGACTGACTCTAAGCTCCTGTTGTTGTTTGACACCTTGTCCATGTTCATGAACAAGAAAGAGTGTAAAGCACATCCTTGTATGAATGTGGAGCATTTTTAATGTCAAGAATTTCAAAACAGCTATCTCTCTCATTTACTGACAGTTACCACAATATGGATGTACAGCATGTATTCACCAAATCCTCATTACATTTAGAGAGGCACATCTCTACAGAAAGGCTGTGTAATGTTTGTGTAGTTCTCAAAGTCGACTGCAGAGACATATCAGTGGCTGCAACCGCAAATTTGTTATATATAAATTTGTTATATATGATTTTCACTGGATTTGACTACTGATTACATATTGTCACTGATAATAACACTCACATTATCTAATTGTTATTGTAGATAGCTGCAGGGTTTTTTTTATTGGTATATTCCAACAAGACAAGCCATATTGTCTCAGTTTTCTACTTTTATTTAGCCAATATGAATCAAAATGTCTGTGACCCTGGAGGGTTAAACCTAAAGTATTCATATTTCAGCTATAGACACTTGAAATTCTAAAGATTTTTCAAATATTTCTTTTTCTTTCAGATTTTTTTCCCTCTTTGTAATCATGGCCATTGCGATTGTCAAAACTAAACATAAAATGTGCAATGGTAATAATTGATATAAAGAAACTACCCCCACATACTCAGTTATTTACCTCAAGTGCCAGCATCCTTGTTTACATGCAGATAATAATACAGTTATCAGTAACAGTAATCAGATCAAAGCAATAGTCAAGTTAAGATGTTTCTGTGGTTACTTAGGGAACCGTTTCATCAGTAATCCTGGATTCATGCTATTGTGAATTGTGTAAAAGCTGAAAACACGAGACGTTTGCTCATAGCCCAGTAAGTTGTGGTGGGAGAAAAACAAAACAAAATCAGTGTACTAAAACTTGGTGGCATGGTTTTTTGTGATACGTTTCTAATACACACACATGGTTACTGCAATATGTTCTGCTGTGATGCTGAAACAGAGATGTTCCTTTCTTCTCTGCAGACATTCAACCTTTTTAGAGTTTATCAATGTATCACACTGACATTGAAATAAACGAATATGTGTTACTTTAAAAGTTTATCTTACATTTTGGTGATAACCTGTATATGAATAAATCACACTGACTTCGGCGCGTGCTTCGTTCTGTCTACCGTTCAGTCTTTCAGTTTACGTTCAATGTTAAAATACGTACTTATCATTCTAAGTCTAACTTGTTAACATGATAATACTGTATGGAGGAGGGCTCATACATTCCTTTTCATCTTCAAAGTCACTCTCTGAGAATTGCTTTCTCCTATTTCTACCAGTTATCATACCGGATCATTTCGATGGATAAACTTCAGTGTCTACAGACTCAGTTCTGAATTCATCAAAACTGCCTTTTTAAACAATACACACTGGCCTTAGAATAATCTTAAAAAAATCTTTTAAAACTGTGGCAAACTAAACTCACATTACTGTAAAATAAAAAAAAGGTTTCATAAAGAATGTATTCGTTTAAAATAGGCAAATACTTCCTTTCATGCCAGGCTTCTCTTGCGATAGAGATAATTTATCCCAGGAGATATTCTTGTGACACAGAGACAGTTCATATGTGATGAAAGAGAGGAGAGAGCTGAGCATTAAACTCCTGTAGTCATAAACAATTACAAACAGTAAAATTCTCCAACCAAAAGTTTTTGTATATTGTAATGAACTGCACAAGCCTCCCTAAAAACACCATCTTTATTTCAAACAAAGAAGTTGTTTTTAAAAATAAAATCTACTTTGTTTTTATCTCCACTCTGAAGCCCCTCAAGTGGAGAAACTCATCACCAACCAACCCGCTTCAAACTGAGATCCACTGAACAATCGGTTATAAAATAATTTTCTTTCAGCTATTTTATGCAGTGAACTTCTCAACCTGCCAAACCACTTCAACCCTCTCTGGAGAAATCTGAACATTTAGAAACTGGGAAATAAGTACGTATAAAAAAGTTTCAGTGTTTGTATCTGGTTTTTTTCTCTATTGGCCTTCTGGCCTATTTAATTTCTGCTTTTTAGTTGTGTTTTTCGACATTGAGAAATTGAGATCCTTCTAGCGAGAAATAGTCCTTATCAGTCTATATATTCAGCAAATGTGCACTCATTCACATTTCACTAAGATGGGAAAACACTCAAGTCTGCAAGGGCAGTCTGGAGCTTTGGGGAGACATACAGCCACATCTCTTGAGGCACCAAACCGCCAATCAATGACAGCGACTTTGAATCCACTCCCACTGAAAGAGCCACCGTGTTTCATCAGAGCTGGGAGGAAGAAGATCCACCAAGAAAAGAAAAAAACAAAAACTACCCTCCAAATAAAAACAAGTAATCAAAATAATATGACAGTTCTTGAGCTAAAAGGGTCAGCTAGTTACCAAACCCTTGATCGTGTAGAACAATCTTACACCTGCACTGGAGGTGGGCACCGGTGTCTTTACACTGGCGAGGTTCATTTTGGTCTTCTATTCTTTTTCTAACCCAACCATATATCTAAAATGTTAAAAAAGGAAACATGACATTATTAATCACAATAACACATAGTAAATTAGCCTTTTTTTGAAGAAAATGAAAACAATACCAGTGAGAACTAGAAAACACTGTATTTTACAAGGAAAATCTCCATTACAATCTAAATTTACTGAAATTTTGCTGTGTAAAGATTTGAAACAGATTAAATACTTAAACAGGTAAAACTTTGGTCAAAGTACTGAAACTACAAGAAGTTTGAATAGCTGTTGAAACTGAAGTGCTGAAATTAGTTTCAGTGTCAATTTGAGTGTACCAGTTTATCCATAAGTGCTGAGTGAAGTTGTGAAAGCATTTGAATTGTCATTTGAAGAATAAGAGATGAAAGTGTTGGAAATTTTAGTTGACATGTAACCACTGAAAGCAGTTGAAGTGTCATTTTAAGAGTAAAAGATCAAAAGCAGGTGAAATGTCAGTTGATGTGTAAGCAGTAAAAGTAGTTGAAATTTCTGCTGAGGAATAAAAAATCAGTTCAAGTGTCATTTGACGTGTAGGAGGCGAAAGTAGTTAAAGTTTCAGGGAAAGTGTAAGTGATGAAAGTGCATCAAATTTAATTTAAAGGGACTTTAACTGACTATATCCATTTCAACTTGGCCTCCAACTTAAACAACAATATAGGTTGCTTGTCCCTACCCTTGGATACAACCCAGTGGAGAGTACCAATGGGAGGCGTTACAGACCTTGTCTTCAGGGTACCAATAATAAACACAAGGTTAAGGTGGTTACTGGTTAGGATTAGGCACAAAAACTACTTGGCTAGGTTTAGGAAAAGGTTGTGGTTTAGGTTAATATAAGTACTTCCTTAAGGCTAGAGGACCTTTGACATCATTGCAATAAACAAGCAGTTAAGCTTATGGAATTATTAAGGATAAAAGAAACAGTGCCATCATTTTCACAAAGGAAATGAACAGAGCTAGGTGAAGTTAGGTGACATAGCTCTATGTACTACATCACCTAGTTTCCCCCTTTGGCCCCGTCGTAGGTCACCTAACCATAAAACTTGGATCGACATAAGCTCCTCGCCCTCACCTCCTCTGGGGCTCATTTTTTACAGAACAGTCTCTTCCATTTAATGATACTTTATGCTTTTAATCTAATTCGTGTCAGAGGAAAATATTGTATTTTTTAGTTTTCTACATTTACTGCTATAGTTACTACTTTCTTTTCTAATTAAGATCTTCTATTAATTACACTAAATGAATAAATATGACGATCTTATAATATAAAGCATATTTTTAATACAATGTTTCCCACCCATTTCACTTGTGACTATATTATATTATGTTATATTATAATGCAATATGATTATCTTTTAACTGTAGACTATAATTATGTTTACACAAAGCTAATTGCTGTCACCTTAAATCAAGTCAAATGATTCTAATTAAATCATCTTAAACTATAAATGAACTTAGTTTCACTTACTGCATATTTTATTGTGCAAGAGTGATAATATGCTATTGTTATGCATTAAAAATGCTATGTTCATGATCTCATTTCCAGAAGGTTCACATTAGGACAAATTCAGATATTTTACCGACCTTAATTATACTCTGGAGAAAAACATGTCACCCCCACTTTTTGGTGCTTCCTGGTAATGTGAACCTTTAATCTTGTCATGATTATGTAAGAAGACTTCTTAAATCAAGTATCTTAAAAAAGGCTCGAAAACCCACACGGCCCAGCACCGAACTCAAGTAGCATAGAAACTGCTGTAAAACATGGTGGTATTAGAATTGTGCATACTCTGCTTTTGAAAATGAAAGTCATATGATTACATGAGTGATAAAAAGTATCAGGTGTTACGCTTTCCTGATTTATGGCTTACACAGTGCAAAATGAAAGAGACGAATGGTTATAACTGAAGCAGTTATAACCAATACCCAAAAGATATATATATATATGTATATATATATATATATATATATAGATAGATAGATAGATAGATAGATATGTATATATAGATATAGATATATAGATATATGTATATAACTTAATGTCTTTAGTAATAAAGATTCATCCATCCTGCTTTGCTAAATCTTTCATTACCCTCTTAACTGAAATCAAACTGTTTTACTAGTTCTGGTCCTTTTTACTCCATTGTAGTACATATAATACTGTTATATAAAAGCATGCATAATTTGGGCCCCTTATGAAATTAATTAAATGTCACATTTATAGCTGCAACACCTTCAAGGTACATGCAAAGCGTGAAAATAAAGACATGTGTGATAAAAATGCATGTTACAGCATAATCGCTCCTCTCTTGATGTGGTGACCCAATGATGCTTCTGTAAAGTATGGCCAGAGAGGTCCCACACGTACTCCACAAGCCTGGGGCATGGGAAGACTGAGTATATTTTCATTACTCATTCTTCGTCATCTCAGCAATTGTTCATTGCTTTAGAAACAAACATGTCTTCGGGGCATTTCTTGGGCTGACTATGAGAAATGAATCTATTATATAATGAAGAATGATCAACAGTTACAGTATGTAAATACAAAGACAAAAAGAAAAACGAATTTCCCCAATGATAAATCCTGTGTTTGCTACAGTCAACTGTAGCACAGCCCTGCAGCCAGACCAAAATGTACAGTAAGTGGATAATCTCAAAAGGAAAAATAAAAATATTTGGAAGCAACAAACTTAAAGAATTCCCTTTTTAATCAGTATCATTTCCCAATCTTGTACAAAGCAAAGCCCAAACTCTTTCCTCCCTGGGGCCGAGTGAAAATTAATTAGCATTCTGGTAACCATGGATTGCAGTATAATTTGAATGTGAACCACCCTAAGGAGAGGAATTTCACCTGAGAGAACCCGCAAACACTAGCAAACAGCCCAGGTAAAGCAATAAAGCTGGGTAGATTAGCACAAAGAGATAAGTGTGGTGTCATTAAACTTGGCCATTTCAATGATTTATCTTTGGTCTGACAGCCTTGGCTGCTCCAGTCTAGTCTGGACTCTTTATGGTAGTGGTGTTTAAGCACCGTGATTTGATTCAAGTACAAATACTCAGCTGGCCATAATCAGGAACTGTCAGTAATTTTGCCATAGATTTTGCAAATATCTGAAGGCTAACTACTAAAACACGTGTCCATAATCAAATTTAGTGATGGGTAAATAGCTTAGTTCTCCTTAATTACGCCATAATTATTTTTACATGCACGACACTGATTCAGTATTGTGCTTGGAATTATGCAGATACTGCAGAGGGGCATGAGCAGGTTAATGCGGACAACAAAGCAACGAAAAACAACCAATGGATTCAGCCATTCATACAGTTAGTGACATTATATTAACCTTTTTTTCTAACCTTTCATTTAACTGCCTGCAATTTATGTTACACTCCATTTCCTGGGATTGCATGTGAGTTAAAAGTCATTCACTTTCAACTGGCGTCTTATTATTTTATATCTGCATTTGGATCTTCATGGGATTTTTTTTCATTCCACTGATGTTCAGCAAGACAGATTTAATATGCAGCGCAATCCTTCAAGCTTTGCCCCTTTCCTCCTCCCAGGGCATCTAATGCAGCATAATGAATCAGTGGCAGATACTCTTAGATAAAGCCTGTGTCAACGTCAGTGGTACGGATCTATGAAACTTTCATAAATGACTCAAAACATGGTGTGCATTTGTATACCACTGCGGTGCTTGTTCTAAATGTCAGAGGAATTTTCAGAGACATGCACTGAGCTGACTAACTACTTAATGTCAGTAGCTCAGGGCAACTAAAATGAATGCCACATAACATGTCTAAAGTGATGGTTTTGAACCTCTATAGCCACATATGAATGTCAAAATGATTAACGCAACATAAAATCAATAGGCTTCGGGCTAAGATTAGGCTTATCCTTCTTTTCTCAAACATAGTCATTCATCTGGTCATAATTGCCCTATATTATACAGTAAGTGCTCCATGTTCTTAAGAACAGAATGTAAAGTAGTGTCTGTGTTAAGGGAACCATAGATTTCAACTAATCATAAAAGTTATACTCTTGGTTATGTCATTGTTTACTAATATAGGTTTATTATTTTTATTAGGCATTATGGCATTTCCTAAAAATACTGTGTTTTACCATAAATCAAAAAAATCTCTCTGTCAGACCTTGCAACAACAAATATTACCAACAAACCAAAACATTTTTGCTTTTAATACCCAACATTAATGCAAAATATTAATTGATGTCATAATAATGATGTCATTTATTCGATGCAAATGTTTTCATTGATTTAGTGAGGCAGATCAATAAAACATAGTCTGGGGTTTTTTTCCTACATGAGCCCTGTCCTCCCTACTAACATCAGTTGTTTATATCCAGTGCAATGTGGCAGTAAGCAATCAAATATGATGCAATCTGAATTTTTTCATGAAAACACATGTCCTCTAAAATGAATCTTTAGTTTAATATGATTAGGTTTTTAAAAAAAATTCTGTTCAATGATTGGAAAAGAAGACAATGGATTTTTTTCTCATTAGAATTTTGATCGGAACTTTAAAGCAGACTGGTAATGATGTCTATTCTGCCACACAAGTTTCATTGCTTTCGAAACATCTAGCACCTGGAACCATACATCGCCCAGTCAACCCAGCTAAACTCGAAACCAAATTTGGCTGGTTACTCCAGTTTTTCATTCAGTGCAGCAGACTGACATTCATCATGACTGTGCTGTCATGAGCAGGACCAGGATGGATCGATACAACCCAATTAGAAACAGAGTATCTATCGGATCAAAGGCCTGCTCCGATCTTAGGAATCTGACTACTAGACAATACATTAATATAGAGCCCAGTTGTTCCAGTGACAGTGGTATCCCATCCTTTGACACTCTTCCAACGCCCCTTGCCAGAATACCAACAGCCTTTCATTGTTATAGCCCTCATGCAATCAATTTCAATCTGAGGCTAGTGGTCAATCACTCTCCTGTGGTGGACACACAGAGCCTGCAGATGAGTGTGAGAGGAAATAAAGCTCCTGCAGTCCGATGCCTCTCTGCTATCTGCAGTCTGTTGTGCTGGGCTGGGCAGACTATAGCATGGGGAGTTGTAAACAACACAGCTGGGACAAACAAACCAAATCCTGACACTCCTTGGCTCTTCTCTCTTTTAATCCTTCGCTAGGTCTGTATCTGCCAGAAACCATAATGATTTGGACTATTGGGGCGCCTGGAGGATGTTCTGAAAATATATTGCAAGTAAATTACCTGTGGGAATCGTAAGACACAACACACCTGATGGCGTATAAACACAGATAAGACAAGACTGATGGGAACAGAGAAGGCGCAAAAAGATCCAAACTGTGCTCTTATGGAAATATCCAAGTTAGCACACTGGCGGCATGTGTTTCAAGTGTTTACCAGTTTCTTGGATCCCTGGTTTCTAACACTCTTTACTGGGCATCTATCTTTTGTTAGGAAGGATGTGATTGCATCTGTTATTTCTTTATGTCTCTGAAAGCTGGATGGGTAGTCATAGTGCATGAGTTTGCATTATAAAGAGTGTCCTTAATTGATGACTGTTTGGCCATGGAAGAAGTCATGGGGGCTTTCCTTTCTCACTTTTTTTGTTCGTTTATTGTTTGGTCATAGGCCACTCTGTGATTGAATTTCAAGTCATTAAACGAATTGGTCACGTCGTCTCGTGTAGCAGACACCGCTGTGTAACAAATCTACCACAGCATCTGTTATCGTTCCTCGTTGGACTCCTTGAATTCAAAGTTTTGCCAAGCAGCTGTATTGGTTTTAACTCTCTCGTTCACGGCCTGACTGAGGGAGTTTGGGTTTTCGAGGAGGGGCAATTGCACCACTGTAAAGGGAAGGGGTGTGATGGATTTATAACACAAGACAGAACGAGACCATCTCTGCAAAATGGAGTGTAGCACAATAATCCGTTTTATCTTGGTTAACCTCTTTCCATAATTATTTGAAGCCAAAATCATAATAGGAAATGAAATTCAATTAATTGCCCAGTCCTGATTGATTACCATAAAATTTTTTATAGACAGTCATGATTCCCAGAGGACACATCCTGCTGACTTTGGTGATCCCATGACCCCACCATGAGGTTGACAAGTCTAGTTTTGATTGAAATTTTTTAATAACTGTTGGATGGATCACCAAGAAATGTCAGAAAAGAGATACCTTTGTCTCCATTCTGTGACAAAACAACAGCAACCACAAAAAAACTTAACTGGATATTTCACAGATGCTCTAGCAAGTGAGGATTTGGTATGAGCTGCTCTAACCCGGGCACTGCACCAAACTGTTTTGGGATATCTCTCAAGATAAACACAATTAACACGAAATAGTTTCAGTGCCCAGTGTTTATCCAACTACACATTTTGGATTTAATTAAATGTGTTGGCATTTCCAGTTCATGTACCAAGAAAAGTTTGCCTTGCCTTATATGCTGTCCGCATTTATTTTCAAATAAAGACAGCACATGCCTACCGTGAGTTATCGATTAACCCTTATTTTACATATATTTTTGATCTTAGTTTCCCTTTTCTGTAGTGATCTTTATGCATGTTGCATCATCAGTGTAGGATATGTCTGCATCAGTCATGCAGGACTGTCATGTGTTGAGGTTGCAAGTGCAAGAGTGCAAGAGCCAGATAATAATCAGATTTTTTTGTGTGCCAGCACCAGATTAATAACTGGTCAAAAATGTCATAGGGTATTTAATTGATACACATGAAATTTTTCTTGGTTTAAGGTGAAAAATGTGCTATCTGGCACACCCTGAAAACAAATCAAAACACTGTGAACAAGTCCAGAGGGTCTGTGAATCCTCTTCTGATTAAAGTGAATTTCCATCAAGGAAGTGACACGCTCTGAGAATTCAACACCACCAGTATGCAAGGGTCCTGGCACCTTGGGGACCCTGAGTCTAATTTGCTTCAAACCTAAAAGGCAGATAATAGCACTGATCTGACAGCCAGCCAATTCCCAGCTTCCCTCATCAAGAATACATTCAATTTCAAACATCAAACTGCTTGCAACAAAAATGAAAAAACCCTTTGAATGAATGAAACTTGAAATGGGGGGAAAACCTTAAGGAATCCTTGATAAACTTGACAAGTTTGAAAAACTATCAGCCTCAATATTCTGAGCATATGTTTGGTCAAAGATTTTAATTAGATAGAAAAGAATAATTCTTTGCTTCCTTCCTTCACAGAAAATAAATCTAATAGGATGATGCTTCATTTGAGAGTCACAATTTTGTTCAGGCCGGACATTAAGGAATATAATGATCGTCAGATTTCTTAAAAAATCTTCATCCTAAACATAATTTCAATTTATCTACTGTCAACATATCCCTAAAATTTTAGCTCATGGACACGAGAGTGGGATTAAGAAACAAGCTTTTACGTGTAAGTGTAAAGTAAGTGCAGAATTATTGATTATATAGATTCTGACTTCATCACTTCCCACAAGCTAAATCCAAGCTGAGGCCAACAACAATAGTCCTTGCAAGCATTTGAAACAGTTTGATGATGTTCGAACTAAATGCACAGTACATATTAGAGGCAAAACTACTGGACTATGACTACATATAGTCAGTCACAGTAACTCACAAGGTTTGCTCCATTTTGTTGCATTATAGCTGTTAAGGTAACTGTAAACACTTGATTGAGGTGAGTGGAACATGTTGTTCATGGCACGTGCAGTATAATTGACGTGTGGGTAAGGTTAGGCCCCTTAACTTCTTTGTTAAGGTGGTATCACTTATCAAAAAGTCAAAGATGATTTAATCTGACATTCATATGCAGCCACTCCTTTGCAAATCAGCTGTAAATAGCCACAACTGGCAGTAGAAAGGGCTGAATGCTTCCATTGTGCAGGTGAAATCAATGTGGACAATCAAAGTGGAAAATGATGCAAGAAGATAATGGGATTAAAAAGTCAATGGTAAAATAATAGACTTCTATCTGTAGACAAGATATTGCATCAGCAATCAACAGATTTATGGCACTTTACAGTGGCCTGTAACTGAAATAAATAGGCTAGTTAATTAAAGAGGAGAATCAATGGATTGGAGCAGACATCTAATGAGGAAGCCATGTGCAGCTTAATGACAGTTTTTAACAATACAATGCTCGGCAGTTTTGGAAAGTGAGGTTTGAAGCCATGAGTATCGTCATCTATTAAGGTCACTTTGTGCTATGAGGTAGGAACAACTGTGCCTATCATATCTAAAACTTTTGGTTGTAAGTTGGGTTGGGTTGAGTGACTGGTGCAGTCGCATCAGAATCATGGCATAGAGATGAAAATATTTGTCATTTGGCAGTATGACACACGGTTTTGTGATAGGTCTGAAAGCTCTGGCATTCAGCACTGCCTCCTCCTTCCTCCCCGTGGCCTTGGTACCTAACCTCCAAGCACTGGACATTAGTAAGAATATAACAGCGTTGGGGTTTGGTAGACAGATAGTGGCCATAGAGAGACAATATGTTTACAGTTTATTTTAAGTCACATAAATGATTCAGTAGGGTTGTAATATTTTTACTCCTCTGTAACAGGGGATAAGAATTTGTAATCATTTTGACATGACACACGATTTGTGAGGTATTTATTCTTGTTTTTAAATTGTGATGGTTTTTGTGTTTTTTCCTCAGGTTTTCTTTGGTACGTCGATTCAAAAATAGCTGAGGCCTGTGCTACATCAATAACCACTAATCTTATCTATCCAACAAATGAGGTAAATAATCAACAGGGTCTGTTTGTGAGCCTCCCATGGAATGTTTTTGGCTTTATGTTAGAATTACCTCTGTTATTATTATCGGACTTTTTCCATGCAACTTTAACTGCAGCTTTTGCTACTTAAGACAGTCTATTATTCAATTCACAGGGAAGCGGCAGAAGGGAGGAGAGAGCACATAGCACAATACAGGGTACAGGTAACGTGAAGATGTATAATAACAATGAAACTAATAATAAAACTAATAGTTTTAATTATAGGGCTAATAATAATATTAATAAACCTTGGTAAAATAGTAATTGTATAAGTTGGTCATGGGAGCAGTAGGTGGTTTGCAGTCGTAGATCCAGACTCTGCAGCATCAGAGGCAGAAAAACCTGCAGAACTTGAGAGACTCCTCACTCTCCTCACTTCGCCCTTTCCTTGTACATAATAGATACTCTATTATTAATTTTGGCATTTTTATGGATTTCTCTTCTTATGTTGCAAGTTTGTGGCAGCTTCCATTTGAGGTTACTTGGTTTTTGTAAGATTATTTATCATTTTTGTGTAGCACTGGCCAGTATTTACTTGTTGGCTCCCTGTGTAGGATTTGTAAATACTTTAGATTACAGCCCTCACATTATAATCCAATTGTTTAGTATATACAGGGTATCAATAAAATATTCATTAGGTGCCTATACCAAGAAAAATTTGAAAGTAGACAAGGAGAAGACAAGCGGTTAGGGAATAGCAGGGGGGACAACCTTGCATTTGGGAGTAATAAATTACACTATAAATATTTTTTAATTACTGAGTACCTCCATAATAATAACAGGGTAACAAGGCAGAAAAAACCCAAAACAAAACAGGGGAACAGTGTTGATATTGCAATGAGACTACTTATGGTATCATTTATTTTATCTTAGTTGTAAGTGTATAGTGTTATCACAGGGTAAGCAGAACATAAAATAAAGCAAAAGCTTGTTTACACCTTGTTAAAGTAGTTATGATTTTAGGGATTGCACTTAAGGGTGTTACATACCCTGTTGTACCAATATTTTTCCTCATCCAAAACTGAAATCACATCTTTGTTTCTATTTACAAACTTTAGCTGGATCCTCTGGGCCTTTTACTCAGTTATGGGGAGATGATGTGAACTTGTTCAATTCACACTCCATTACCAAGATGGTATTAATTCAAAAACCTGTAGTACTCATACTGGGTTCACAGAGGTTAAGGTCTTCATTTGCAGATGAACTGATAGGACTCCTAAGAGATGGTATAACCTTCAGATAGATTTCATTATAACAGTTATTACAGTTCTTATAAACAGCTAAGTGTACACTAAAATTATGGTGATCTGTTGAATTAGCAGCTATTATTTCAGATGAAAATCTCCTTTAATGGAAAAAAAATCTATTAGTGTTCTAATGAAAAATGCAGTCACCCTGAATGAAAACACTACAGATACAGAGATATGCCTAGAGTACAATCCACCCACTAGTTCATCAATAAAGTCCTCAAGCATCCTGTTTTCATGTAATCCCACATATTTGTATAGTTGGATATTATCCATTCTTTCACAATAAAATGAATGCATAAAGCAATTTAAGTCTCAAATCTCTACACTGATGTGCAGTTAAGAGTCCTACTTTATCAGTGCTATGTTAAAAAAAAAAGAGTACAGGGTTTTGCCATTGAGGCAGGCCTTGATAAAATTCACTGTAGCCCTGGCCCAATGCGCTGTGATTTCTGTCTCTCTAGTGGGCAAGTTACTTAAGTGCTTTCAGAATTCAGTCTGGCAGCATAGCCAAGTTTCTTGTCAAAGCTGTCTACATAAAAAACAGAGTAGACTCAAGCAGACTTTATGAGGACTCTCTAGATCATATAAGAAAGATCCAGGATGAAGGGCATGTGAGTAACACATTTTTGTGTGTACCACATGAGATCTTTCCGGTCTGGCATATATTAAGAGCTGCCTTTAAGCAATTACAAAACATAGCGGGACAGAGAGGTGTTGCTGAGAGGAAATATTAGTTTATTTTCTGACAAATGGTACATCCTTAGCAGCAGTCAGTGACGTATGTCATCCAGAGTCAGCCCCAGCTGTCTCATTTGACATTGCCTGCAGGAGTACAAGTGTCAAGTGTGATTTTCAGACAAGTGGGGTCAAACCACCAATTCTCCTGACAGAAGTTGCTGACAGAATATTGCTTGCAGGTTTACATTGTATATTTTCAGAGGATGCAGCTGTAATATTATGCTAATTCAGACTGAGTAATTAGGAGACACAGTGAGATAATAGCAATTCAGAGGGGAATCATTCTGTGATGACAAATTATACGTTTCATCAACCACAGTGCGACTGTAAATGTACATTTTAACTGCAAATGATATAAGGAGATTATTGCAAATGCTCAAAAATAGCTTCAGCAAGATGCTTTTACATGCAAAACTTACAATGTTGGTGAGTTTTATTCTATTTTAAGAGGTTAAGTAGATGAAAATGATTGTCAGTTACTGCATTTTACTAAATGGGATGAACCAGTTTATGTTAAGAAGCAGATCTTATAATGCAGCATGCTGAGAGATGCTGTATGATTTAACTAATTTGATCAATGCATTTAAGAAGAAAAATGTCTTGAGCACATTCCCATTATCAAAATGTTCCTAAATCGCAAATGACAACTGAGTTGTTTTATAAATCACTCAAGTGTTCTGTTTCTCATCCACACTGCCCGCAACTGTACATAAGATGCAGTGTTACAAGACCTCTTCTTTTCCCCTTTGAGACAATTTATTAATTAATGAGATACTGCTAAGAAGCTTGTGTCTTTCTCCTCTCAGTTGGCTTCCTCAGAGAGGATCAATGTGCCATTTGAGCTGTCAATAAAACTCTCCAGAGACTTCTGTAGGAAACATTTTATATAGTGTGCAGAAAGGCAAAGGAAAATGACAGTCAATGAGGTAACACTGATAATCTAAGATCAGGGCACATGTGTTGAAAAAGCAAGAACTTCTCATGCTGCTTAAAGGAATGGCACCCTTTTTTCATCCTTATCTTCTAATGGTAACAAGTAACAGTTCTGGTGCATGGTGCGAAATCTATCAATGCTTGTGAAGGCAGCCAACCAGGGGTAACCCCTCAATGTCAGTATGTTTTACCTCAGGTGAACTGGCTTGACAACTCTCCTCCACAACTTGTCGGGTAGTGCTCAGCACTGGTGAGACACAGGGAGACGGAAATAAAGTAGCTTTAACCTCTATGAGAAACCAAAATTTTTTGCAGTTTAATTATCACCGCAGTTAACAAAATCAGTGGAGCATTCCTTGGGTTGATTTGTTGTCACCATGACATTCTCACAGATAGATCATCATCAGTGAATGCAGAACTTAAAAGATTTAATACCAAAAGGAGTTTTTCTTCTAGCAGAAGACATACACAGGGAGAATCCATGTCCTTTGAGGGGATATGTGTTATTCTCAGAATTGAAAAGAGAGCTTTGCCTCTCTTCGATTGAACATAACTCTAGCAGTGAAATGCCTTAAGTGAGATAAGGGCTAAGCCAATGTTTTGTGTCGCCATTATAAAACATGAGAATGAGCTGAGATGACTTAGCTGCAATCTTTTCTCCTCTTTGTCCGCTAGAAAATAAATACACATTTCTCTAAAAATGCACTTTATGTCTTGCAGACACAGAATCATGGTGGCACACAATCTGCTGTCATTAATATAACATTCTACTGTTGTTGTTGGCCATGACTAGTCATGTAACTGAGGACAAAAGGTAAGGTGACAGGATTTGAGACACCATGTATAAGGATGTGTTAGCCTATATTCTATTCTTGTAAGTGTGAATATGCTTTCAGCTCAATCTGTAAACATAAAACAGAAAAGGATTTAATATAAAGCAGTGATTATTAATAAAGTTGATTTTTCAGTGGTTGAGGTAGTTCGCAGCCTCCATCTCATCATAGCAAAAGTTTTAATGTAAGACTATATTTACCATTAGCCATTTTACTTTCATTTTCTTATTCACTTCAAAGTACTCTTTCTCCTGTTTAACGAGGAAATACAGACAGGTGACAATTTAAAGGAAAATCTGAATAAATGAGTGGATAAACACAATGAATAGAGATGCTTCACAGAGCTTCACTGCATGGTACAGTTGAGCAGTTAATATCTAATCATGCTCTGTTGCCTGTGTAAAAATGCTCAGCACGCCCAGTTGACCCTGATCTTTTTTTTTTTATCAAGATTGCAAGAAGAAAAGATCTTAGTGAGTTTGAAAGAGGGTTCACTGTGTGGGGGTTACAGATGGCAGATGCTTCATCCCGAAGGATTCCTCAACTGCCAATGTTTCAATAGGAACAGTGACATCTGCATTTAGACATATGGGAGAGACAACTGTAAATCAGGCTCAAAATTTTGGTGGACATGCGCATTTGACAGCCATGATGCTCGTCCATTAGTGCGATATAAAAGGAAAAACAGAAGAGCAGCTCTTGCTCAAGCGACTGAGAATATCAATTCAAGATGTGATCAGACTGTGTCAGCAAGAACAGTCCGTTGACAGTTACATGGAGATAGTACACCAGGGCTGCAGTGCATAGATCCCTCATTATAAAGAGGAATAAGAGGAATGCGCATTTGTGAGCTCAGTGCTGCAAAAACCATAGGCACTGGTCTAAAGAGATGTGGGAAAAAGTGATATGATCAGATGAGTCAACCTTCACCATATTCTTGACAAGTGGGCAAATGCATGCGTGTGTGTGGCGTATGAGTTTGAAAATGATGTGAATCAAATGCTATGGCCTCAACCCAGTTGAACACCTATGGGAGATTTTGGACCAACCTGATAGACAGTGCTCTCCACAACCTTCATCGAAACGCAAAATGAGGGAATATTTTTGGAGGAATGTTGTTCATCCCCCCCAGTAGTGTACAGAGACTTGTAGAATCAATGCCAAGGAATGCATGCGTGTGTGTGGCGTATGAGTTTGAAAATGATGTGAATCAAATGCTATGGCCTCAACCCAGTTGAACACCTATGGAAGATTTTGGACCGACCTGATAGACAGTGATCTCCACAACCTTCATCGAAACGCAAAATGAGGGAATATTTTTGGAGGAATGTTGTTCATCCCCCCAGTAGTGTACAGAGACTTGTAGAATCAATGCCAAGGAACAATGAAGCTGTTCTGGCAGCTCGTGGTGGCCTAAAACCTTACAAAGAGACTTTATATTGGTCTTTTAATTTGTCACCCATCTGTACATTGAAAGGATTTCTGTATTGGCTTTCACTTCATCCACCATCTGCCATTCAGAAACCCTCTGAAAACATTTGCTGCATTTGTTCTGGAAACGACCCACTTCCTGTTTTGTATTACACACAAAACCTAGTCTGCTGGCAAAATACATTAAAAAAAAAAAAAGCTGTGGCCCTTTTCTTGCAGTGAAAATTCTATGCTGAAAGTCAAATACTATTAAAGTGAGGTAAATAGGCCTTATAGTTGAATTTCACAGTAATGGCTGTGATCTGTGACTGCTGAACCACCAGCTGTGCTGTCCTTTGTTGCTCTCTCAATCTGAGTGAAAAATCAACTTGTGGGACATCTTGCAGAACTCAATATTTGGTAACCTCAACCAACATAAAGGAGATATATCTGACAAGTCTTCCATAGTGAATTATATAATAGGCTACAATGTTAGTCATTGCCCTCTGAAAAAACTCATAGGAACATATTCAAATCCTCTGCCTCTATTGGCAGAACAAATCATTCATCAGTGCCTTTAAAAACTGCTACAAATAACTGTTACAAAAATGACTCGTGATCTTTTTATGATCTGCCACTGTAGCTGAAGTTTGGATCGGTTTACCTACAAAAATACTTCACAGAAAGGAAGTTACAGGAAAATATAATATTTTGGGCTAGAAACACAACTCGGTTTTCTGCACGTGTATTTATTACACAACTCTGCCATTCCCCTCAGATCTATGGAGGATTTTAGTGTTTTCAGTTCATCATTTTGGTTTTTAGGGCCGCAACTTTATTGTTTTGGATCAGTCTTGCTGCTTTCGTCAACTTGTTTCCATCAGCAGCATGCAGCTGGTTTGAGTGAAAAAGCTCTAATAAACCCGCTCCGCTCCACATTCCATTATATATTAAAGAACAAATTAGAAAAATGCTAATATATAAACTTAAGTAGGTTAATTCTTCAGGATAACACACATGAAACTGAGATATTCTGCTAAAAATCACTACACATTAGAAAGACACAAACATGGGAATAGAACAAGATAGTGTTGTTGTGCCACTGTCCATGAATGGGACCAAGAGCCCAGATGGTACATTTTGGATCGTTCACACCACATAATACTGATGGAATACTCACAGATGTTTCACCACCATTTGCCCCATGTGGTTGTTCTATAAAACAAACCCAAGAGATAGTAGCCAATTTGATTGTCATGCAGCCTCTCTAAATCCATAAAAAGTTATTATGTTCCCCCATACTGCAATTTGGACTGAAAGCCCTTAGAAGAGACAGCTGCTGCACTACAGGTATATCTTGAGTAGGATCATTTTTGGTTGGCATAAGACTACTTAAGAGGTACACAAGCACAAATGCAATAAACCGTTGTGGAGACTAGATACCATTTAACAACCCTGAAATTGTCTCTAAGGCTGCAGGGCCAGAAAACTGTAGAACAGTTGGTGCCTCAACATCTGCAAGGCTGAGTCCTCTGCCAGCGCCTCTTACTGGCGGAGCCTACTGGAAATTAGTTGTGCAGATGAAAAAAGATTGGAGAGGTTTTCAAGCCAAAGGGAACTTTGACTCCCTTAGGACAGGAAATGAGAGACAGGTGACAGCAAGGGTGAGTGAAAAATAGGACACAGATTGGTAGCTGCGATGCAGTGTGGTTAAAGACATTTTATGTGATTTAGCAGCGGAGTATATAACCACAGCAGTACTCTTTTCTTGCACACGGTGCCTTTGGGGCCTTATACTTGAGAATGCAGCTTCCCACAATCATCCCCCAAACTGGCCTAAATTTTACAAGGACATTTTTTTTGAGATTTATTCATCCACACAGAACTTGCAACCATTTTCTGTGGCTTATATCATACATTCATATTCTAAGAGCAATTACATTGTAATAGTATTTCTTTGTCAAAGAATAGTGTGCTTAAAATATAATACTATCGGAATCACATGCCAATGTTTATCTGGTTTCTACATATTACTTAATATTATGTCATACATATTACATAAGCTCATTACCAGTCCAAAAGCAATTTGAATTCTTCAGTATGCATAATATGTGGCACTGCCGTTGCTATTCTCAAACTTTAGGAAGATGTGTATATCTGTTACTAGCAAGAATAAGGAACTTAGAATTACTGATACAATTATAGTTAACTGAAATAAATCACAAGGGTCCATCTTGACATCACAACAGATCTACTCTGTGTGCAGTATATCAAGCAGGCAAGAGATTGTTTCCTAATCTCAAATGGACATCCTTTGAATTCTGTCCATGTCTCACTTCACAAGCCACATAGTCAGCAAGTGTTCTACCACAAAAGATTGTGATTAAGCTCCTTTGTGAAAACTCCTGATCAACCTGCTCAGAAAATTAATTGTTTTTTGTGGCGAATTCAAAAGTGTATCAGCATAAATTGACAGCTGTGGAGTGCCATATGCATACGTAAAAGTAGAGTTCATTCTGCGGTCGGGCGCGAGCCTGGAGACAGAGCCAAGGTTAACTCGCAGAGGTCAGCGGAAGGTACAGACCCCCATCAGAGTGAATGCCAGCAGCGAACTGCAGCCTCAGCAGCATGGCTGACACAGGGGTTTTGTATCTGCTAGCAGAATTAAACAATCCCCTGAGACATAACATCAACATACACAAGGTCCCCTCTGAATATTCAATTAGCCCTATGAGCACTAAGAGGAGCTACCCAGGTTTCTCTAATTTCAGTCCCACCCTGATAATCATGTAAATAATACCTGTACAGAGCTCTCTAGGTTAAATACTCTAAAAGCAAAAACAAGTCTATATCTGCTAAATTGTGATCATCACGAGTGCCACATATTACTTGGTAGTTATCAGCGGACACAGTTGGGGTTAGGGTAATTACCATCAGGACAAGAGTCTGTGGTCAGGGTTTATGTTGATTAAGTGTTTGAGGCCGTCAGCAGAGAATTCGAGGCTATTAAATGTTGATGAGACCAACAACAGCCAACCTCCAAGATGAATGACTCATCCATCCTCTTTCTTTATAATCCTTGACAAATTCACAACAATAATTGCACCATGGATCTCAACTAATTTAAGCATGCACAAACAGACTCCCATCAGGCAGGCATCCTCAAGGAATTCAAGCGTATTAATGTTTTTGTTTTTGTTTTGTTTCATGTCTGATTTCAGTCTGCCGCTCAGAGGAAAGCAGAGTACATCGTATCCAAATAATGAATTATCAGTCTCTTTTTTTTTATCCTATATGATCTCCACAAAACCACGGGAGAGTGGGAGCAATAAATGTTCACAATACATTTTGCATAAGCCTGAATGAAAAAAAAAAAACAAAAAACACCAGTCATGGGTTAAAGGGCTAGTTAAATTTCTATTATTTCACTTCATGGATGAGGAGCGAGACGGACTTAACTCTGAATGCAGATTATGGAGGAACAGGTCCATGAGATGAACAATATAATTAGGCAGAAAGGCAGAAAAGCCCAACACAACTAGCGCAGAGCACTTTTGTGCTGAGAGAATTGCGTCTTAATTAGAGTCCGCCTTTGAACGATTTGAGACAACTGCAAAGACACAGGCGTTCATTTCCCATGGCTACAACTAATAGCTCCGAACAGAATATTCTCTTATCACCATCTTGTAGCAAATGTAATATGATGACACGTCCCAAACAACATGTTGAAATATTTATTAACGTGAGCGTGTTGTTTTCATCTGTTCAGCACAATTCAGCACAACAATTGCTCTTCATTTGTACTCTAATATGGCTGACAAAGACAATCAGGTTAGAATTTTTTTCTTTTATACCAAAATTACACTCTTTTACCATTTACTCTATATTTACTTAAAGGAATGATAGCAATGGTATTGATAAAACAAGACTGTGAGTCTACAGCCATGCAAGCAGCTGAGGCTGCACTTAAGTTTAGTTTGAACTAAATCCTAACATCAACACGGTGTCATGTTCACACTGACGAAGTTAACATGTTGATGTTGAGCAGGTATAATGTTTGCAATGTTCACAATGTTAGTTTAGCATGTTGTGATGCTAAAATTTGCTAATGAGCACTGTACATAAAGTACAACCAAGGCTTATGGGTATGTCATTAGTTTTGAAAGTATTTGGTCATAAATCAAAGTATTAGACAAACGGGAACTTAGACCCACAAATATCAACCATGGTTGCAAGTGGTGAAAAGTCAGGAGATCATTAATGTCATTAATATTCATCTTCTGGAAACTATTAACGGCCCTGCTAAATTTGATGACATCCAATGAGTAGTAGTATGATATTTCAGTCCGTACCAAAGATATGGACCTCCAGCATTTCCAGCTTGCTACTACAATATCTAAATAAATAAATAAATAAATGTGCATATAACTAGTTGGAATGCAGGATTAGTGATCTTTGGCACAGTTTTGCCACATTAGCACAACAGCTTGAGAACACCAGGTGCCATCTACCTGACAACCCACAATCATGTAGAATTCAATGTGTAATAAAGGCATATGATTTCTGAGACATCAAAGTAAATAGAGGTTGCTAGAGCAATCAGCATGGGCCAACAAGCAGAAATGCATCTTTGGGTTCATGTCCTTTCTGGATGCTTCCCATTTATCTTGTCTGTCAAGTAAAGAGGACATGATAATGAAAGGTGAACACTCCAGTGAATGGCTCTCTAAGCCAACCTACCATACAATGGCGAATAATGAAAACTATGTGTGGTTGTGCTCCTGTGTGTATGGAATGTGTAGGATAAGCGGAGCATTAATCTTGTTAATAACTGTGACACATACCTGCTTGTGGCAATGGAATTTATGTAAAGAGCGAAAGAAAACATCCTTCCAATTCATACATCAGAACACTACGAACGCTGCCTAAAACAGGAAACAAAAACAAATAAAATTAGAAACGTAGTGAACGTCGTTTACTATGTATTGAATATTGTTGATACTGTAAAGCTAAGGTCAACATTTGGTTATGAAAATTTAAAAAATTATAAAATCCCTTGCTCAATGCACAAAACTCAAGCTGCCATTCTTATACAACAAAAAAAAGAGCCTTAAGTTGGTATTTCTGTATTAAATTTGCATGTTGCTTTAATCAGCTTTTACAAGCATTTCATTCACAACACTACATTGGCCACTTACCCTGAAAGGAAGAGACTTTAATAAGTATACAGATGCCTCCCTCTGCTGGGCAAAGGCGCAACTGTACTCCTCAAACTGCAGGGTCGGTTTAAAGGAACAATCCAAATTAACAAAAGACTGTCTCCAGTAATAAAATTTAAAAAAACACTAATGAGGCCTATCAGCACTCTCATACTGATCTACGTTATAGTACAAGGAGTAACAGCCACCAACAGCTGCATCTGAATTGATTCTTGCAGCTTTTAAAGTTCTTTATATACATGTAAGATACCTGCTGTAGGTCATATGTAAAACCTCCAGATGCTAATTTACCTATAATTCACAACCACTGAACTAATTTTTCACCACTGGCAGGGGATATCTAAATATTAGTGTGAGGCAAGGTGAAAAACATTACAAGAGAATATTGCAATATTTTTTTTTTTTTTTAAAAAAGGTAGATTAACAAATGAAAACTTAAGATAGGAAAGTCCCTTAAAATTGAGGGAAAATGAGTAAAAAATATTGTAAATTATAAAACGGGATGTGTGATTTTACATCCAGCTTCATTGCACCAACATTTACTTGTGATTTACCATGAAACAAAAGCATTGTTTTTCATATTGTGAAACAAACGTGTACCGAAAAAAAGTGAATATTTTTTAACAATTATATTCTTTACAGTAAAGCACTGTTCTTTCAATTGGCTCAGAAATTAAACCAGATCATAGGGTTCTAAAGCTGGTGAAAAAGCAACACACACCTCAGTGAGCCAATTCAAATATTTTATTTTCAAAACTGAATATTTGTCAAACAGGATCAGGACTGTATTTATACACCTTGACATAATGAAAAAGAGATTTTCCTTAGATGTCTACATTATAATGAGCTGTCAAGACAAAGTGACCTACCTATATTTAGTAGATACATCATTACAGGTAAGGGATATCAGACAAGATAGAAATTGTGACATAAAGCACTATAATCTAAAAGACAATGGTACTGTAGATGCATTTCTGGGCCAATTTACAGGAGAACCTAGTGCAGAACAATTCCCCATGTCCTCAACAGGCCGGGACAAGTGCAATACCGTACAAGTACAGAGCATTGCTACCTCTCCCAACCTGCACAGAAAGGGATCACTTCAGACAGATTAATTTCAGTTCTATGATCAGTTTTGCATGGATTTGCACAGCAGTATGGTGAAAAGCTGAAAGCAAACCAGCAAAACTAACCAGAGACCCATGTGCACACGCTATTTCTGCTGTTTTCCAAGAAGAGACGCGTGTCTAGAAGTACTTTAAGTGCTCACACTGCAGTAGAATTTCATAAAACTACCTGCACTATAAGCACTTTAATACTACTGAAACCTGTCTTAACCTTATTAACAGACCCGAAGTGGAAACCTGATTGACCACAATAAAGAAGGAAACAATATTCACACACACAAAAAAAAATGTTTTCGATGGAAACACAGGTCACCATCAGTTTTGCATAGATTTGCACAACTTATTTTTTCTTGCAGCGCAACTATGCAAAACTAAAAGAGAACTGCCACAATTAAAAGTGTGCATACACACATATACAGATACAGAGCAGATGAGAGTCCCAGCACTTTATGCCAGAAGGAGCACTTAGGGCAGTAGGTGCTAGTCTACTTCACTATCTGCACTAGATGCACCTTAGCATAAGCACTAGTGGAGGGAAACCAAGTTATGTTGAATACTCATTCAACAATTTGTCACAACAGTCAATTTGCACAGAAACAACAGTAAACAAAGATTGAATTTACATGATTTGGTCTGTATTTTCAGGCAGTTACTAAATTAAAAGAAAACAGGTAAAACTCTAAGCAACAGTCAGTAGCCTCACAATTTCATGCACTGCTGAATGCTGAAATGCCATTATTCACAGTGACAGGATGCATGACACAAATATCAAGCATGCTTATACAAGGGGACTTGCTCCGGACAAAGTTGCTTCTCTCTGAAACAACGGGGCGCCGAACCTCGCAGCAGGATGGAGACGAGGTCCTGTCAGATGTACATTTGGATTCAGCCTATGCGGGACCGGCGTAAACTAGCCGTGTCTGTCACTAAGCTGGCACCCTTAGTTAACATTTTCAGAATAGTGCTGAAAGTGCCTTCACTGCAGTAGATTTTATAAAACTACCTGCACTGTAAGCACTTTGACACTACAGTGACTAACTGTTCATGGTGAGTTTTCATTCACAGAATGAACTAGGTTGCCTTTTAATCCACTATGAAGTGCTTTCCAGGGGTGATGCAGATGTGCTCAGGGGTCTGCAAGCATAAATGAGACATGGCGTCAAGAGAATGTCAGCAATTTCAATTCAGGGATTCAAATCACTGATTTTTATCAACTAAAATACATTAGGTTTGATTAACAACATATATTATCTACAAAGTGTCAAGAAATTGTGAAAATGCTGGTTTTAGGTTTGCAATGTCCATGTGATGTCTTGAAGGTGCTTTGTTTCTTGGACTAAAAACCCAAAACTCAGACACTCATTTTCCAAGGATATAAAACACAGTTAAGTTGCATCCTAACAATCGACTATATCAAACCAATGGACATTTTTGACCATTATATGCCCAAAAATAAACAAATAAGTAAAAATCATGTAAATCATAGATTATTTATCTGATAATCAAACTGATTACTTCAGCAGGGCTTCAAATTGGCACTGTCCCCGTCATGATTGTACCATGTGACTGAACGGTTCAGTTACACAAGACCGTTTTCTCCAACTGGCATGACTCATGTGTTAGTTAGACCTGTTTTGTGACCTGCAACGAGGAGGCTTGTATTTTCATTCCTGCTCGTCTGTTAGGTTCAAAGAAACTCTTGAGACTTATTGGACATTTGATTGCAATTTCAAAAAGGAATTTAAGTCATGGGAGTCAACGGATATTAGCTTTTGGTGCATATAGCGCACGTTTATGAAGGAACTCAACCTATTGCGTGTAGATACTGAACTTTGATTCCTTGTGTCTAATGTATCAATCCATTTTGATCTTTCTGCAACACGTGATTTATCCACGTTTACGTTCGCAACATCTCCCAAGAGAAGAACCCTCCACTCCTTCGAGATCCTGTAAAATCTGTTGACATTTGACTTTATAAACAGCATGGGGGAAAAAAAATCCCCGTTTTCCTTTCGGTTGTCAGACGACTGATTGATTCAGTATATCGCACATTCATCCTTGCGTAAAAATCCCGATGCGGCGAGCGTTGCGCTTTTTTGCCCGGTGACCCGCCTAATTGACAATTACATGTATTTAGATGTAACGCAGGAGTCCGGGTGACGACCCGGGCGACCTTTGTCGATCAACACCGGGGCATCGGTCGTAAGGAAAAACGACCAAACGCCGAACTGTCCGCGTTAATAAAAAAAAAGTTCTATGGGAAACCTGAGGCTGAACCAGGACTGTTGAGGATAAGCAACACTTGCGCTCAAGTCACATTGCCGTACCCCTCCCCCACGCACTAACATGGCGCCCGGGAGTCTGCATTTTAGCCTTTAATATATGTGCTGCACAACACAACACGAGTGCGACCGGGTGTGCGTTTTTCGCGTGGGTTTTTTTTTTATCCGCGCCCGTCCGCGCCGGCATCGGCCCCCGACCCGGAGGGGGTGCGCTCCCGGGGAGTCTCCGCGCCGAGCGTGTGACGAGGAGCCGCCGGCGAAAACTCAAAACGAGGACGCGGCGCACAACAAGCTAGTCGCACCCGAGGGCTCCCCATCAAAACACACCCGCACCGAGGCGAGCATGTGTTAGCCGAAACAGGCTAACGCGTGCAGCCCAAGCGTGTGTGTGTGTGTGTGTGGTCCCGCTTTCGCAATTGCCACCGTCCGATAAAAAAAGATTTAAAGAATAACTCACGGGTGGTTTGTATCGAACCGCCGCGTCCGGGGCGGGGAAATATCGTAAAAGAAAAAAAGATGCACCGAGTCGGCAGACTTAACGTCAAACTCTCCATCCACTCCGGAGCGATGCTCTCCTATCCTAGCCGACTTAGCCGCCTCGGTGTGGCTCGCTAACACACGCCAGCGCCCGTTCAACATAAACGCGTGTTTCTCTCTCTCTCTCTCCCACCCCCTACCCCCACACCCACCCACCCACCCCCCGGGGGTGCTTGCGGGTACCGACGCCGCCACTTGAGCGCAAATAACACGGGCAAAAAACAAAAAAACAAAAAACCGAGGCGACGTCAAGCCCCGTCGGAAGCCTTAGCGTTAGCGTTAGCCTTAGCATTAACATTAGCGTTAGCGGCTAACTCGGGCTCGCTCGCGGGATAGCAAAGGGCGCGCGGCCTGCTGGAGCCCCCCATGTGCTGCTGCTCGCGCTTTGTTCTGGAGGCGCTTCCGAGTGCAGAAAACTCCGCGAAAAATCAACGCGATCCCGTCCGACGTGCGGGCCGACGAGGGGCCGACGAGGGGTCCGCGACCCGCGGCGAGCACCGAAGGGCGCAACGCTCCGTTTTCCGACGGGTGCTCCTCACTCCCCCCCCCCCGAGGGGGGCACCGACTTGAGGGTGCAGCAGCAGCAGCAGCGGCGGCGGCAGGAGCAGGAGCAGCAGCGACACAAGCGTTTTCAAATCTCCCTCATTCTCCAGCCATGGAGGAGAGGTTGCCATGCGCCCCCGTACAACATTGTTTTCAAACGCGGAAACTGACGATTTAAAAAAAAAAACAAAAAAAAACCGTTTCTCTTTTCTTTTTTTTTTTTTTTTGTTTTAAATCCACCCCCTTCCCCTATAATGCAGACGAGAAAAGTATGGCTCCGGTGTCGCGGACGTTTCCCCAGAGCGTTTTCACTTTCCCGACGTTTTTTTTTTTTTACCGCGTCTCTCTCTTCTTCTCCCCCCCCCCCCGACGAGGCTAAAACAACAGGTTTCTCGCCGATAACATGAGGGTAAATAAGACCCTGGCTTCTTTAAAAAAAGAAGAAAAAGAAAGAAAGAAAAGAAAGAAAGAAAATCCACCATCTTCAACTCACTTGTACGGACTTACCGTTTTACTCACACTGTTTCTGGGGATATCTGCTCAAAAACAAAACAAACAAAAAAAAAAAACTCAGAAAGAGGAAAAAAGATCTTAACGAATCGAACAACCGCTAAAGGACGTAGGATCCAAAAAACGCAACCATGTGCCGCTATTATGATTTGCTAGGAGTTTGGGAATCGTAGTAAGATTGCGAAAGTGGCGCGAGTAGAGCCTCGGTTTAACCATGTGGTGAATGAAGGGCGGCTCCCAGCCAGGGCAGCTAAACCCCGACTCCTTCATTAGCATAAATCAACTACTTCCTCTCCAAGAGCCGCTCTCAAGTTTCACCGTTTGATCCGGGGGGGGGGGGGGCTGCCGATAAACGAGGGGGAGCCGTGCGAAACAACCGATTTATACCGAATCTGAAGAAAAATAAAATAGAATAAAAATAAATAAATGAATCAAACGAAGAGGCCGCCGGGTTGAATGAGAAAGGAAACAGACGGGCTGATGTCGCTGGAAACGTTTTGACACCAAAAGTTACACAAGTCGACGCCCATGAAGTTTGATAACGTCCTTATTGTTGTTTTCGCTTATGAGCATGGATGATATATATATATATATAATATATATTGAGTAACAAACGTGTAATTCTGCGGGGAAATGGTTTTCTCAGAGACCAGCTCCAGTGGATGCACTTATTTCTGTTTGCAAGATCGAACTCTCTCCAGTCACTATAGGATGGCTGGTGTTTTGGTTTTCAGATGTAGGTGCACGACTTTTGAAATTTCGGTGCTTTCGGTAAACTTTAAAATTTCAGCCTTAGTCGTTAAAAGTTGCACCATTTTTTTATAAGGTAGAAGTTGCACAGATGCCTCGCAAATTATACAAAATTGTTGGCCTGATTTTAAAAAATTTAACTGCTCAGTAATTGGACTGTAACGTTTGAGAGACCTAATCATAAACTATTAAGTTGATGTCTTAGTGTCTGATTTGCTACCTGCTACTGAAAAAAAATTCATTCAATTTTGTGGAATATTAGGTTACAGCTAACTATTAAATACAATCCATCAGCTTTTCTATAAAAGCAAGAAAACTGTGAATATATTTCTATGTGTTAAAAATGTTTTTATGGGGACAGACACACAGAGCCAGGTGAAATTATTACACTATCACCTACCATGATAACATTGTGACAGAGATTAATTCTGTTACTGACTGAATATAATACATATACCCTGTTCATATCAACTGAACGCAGTACTAATATATACATCAGTTGCACAAGATTTAAATAACATACACAGAAAATATTTACATTGCACCTCTTTAAAAGATATTTCAAATACCTTTTTTTATGATCACATAAAGTTGGGTCATCGTTGTAATTTTTACATTTGACAGAAATAATATTCAAACAAAATCATAAAGCCAGTGCAGGTTTATTGTGACTAGCTTTTGTGTTACATTAAAACCAAAAATTTTCCTCCAACTCAAGACCAAGTATTATTATTTTTTTCAATTCTTTGCATTTTCGATTAAACAAAATGCTGCTCTATGAAGTATGAAAGAATTAAATTTAGTTTCAGTCAACAACTTAATGAACATGAAGTTGGAGAAGGGCACTGATGTTAGCAAAGACTTTAACAAAATGAATATAGCTGCTACCAACTTGGTTTAAAGTTTGTGTTGCCAACGTGAGTAGCCAATGAGTAGTGTTCCTTCTCAGAGTAGAAATGTGGGGGATTGTCTTGCTTATGACCTTAGGTCAGTCTTGTTCACCTTTCACCCCCGGATTCAGTCATGTGTGAAGTCACACAATGGAAGCACAGAACCTGAAAGCGCCCTCCTGCTCTCACAGATGGAGAATGTTAAAAAGAAAAAAAAAAGTGCTGCAATTTTAATTTTAAGCTATTATTTTTGTCTTATTATTTTGCCTTTTTGTCTTTTTAAATATGTCAATATAAAAAAGAAGCAGGAGATATCAATATGATATCAAACATGTTATTCCAGTGAGGTGAAATTTCTAAATCAAGCCTAATGCATTTCTGTGACATAAAGTTACACTCTAGTTTTAGGGTGAAAACCATGAAAAACAGTGTTGTGCTAAAGAGTCAGGGGTAAAATAACAACTATATCTGATGTTTTTAAAGGTTTGTTCACCTCAGTATTTTTGGTAAGCACAGAAGTTAAAACAGACATAACTAAATCAGTTGAGAAACACAAAATGTTGCTCATCTATAATCAAAATTCATTAATAATGTGAAAATGATATCTAGATTTTATACAGTCACACCTGACTTATCATTTGAACAGTAGGGGGCTATTGGACATAGTTGGTCCACTGGGAAAGAACTCCAGTTAAAAAAACAATTTCTGGCAAGAGGGTACATATATTTAAGCACATTAAAGAAATTATATTTTAATGTCTGAAAAACTATTGATATTAGTCTGGTCTTAATCTTAATGATATAAAATAGGATTCAACATAGAATATGTCAGATTTAAAATATAAATGCAAAGAAAAGAGTTTGGCAAGACTTCTATCTCAATCCCCATGTTTCAAAACATAACAAGCAATTGCTCAATTCTGTGATTCATATTTGGACCAAAAGGGACAAGTAAAAAAGATGGAGGCGTGTAGATTTAAAACATGGAGTGATTACAGAAAATCCTTCAGTTGTTGTTTCTCAATTCTGTTGAACACAGTAAACAAAAAAAAGATATCAGCACACACAAAAAAAATTGGTGGATTATGATTTTCCTAGAGAGATTAGATAAAAATGACTGTAGTTACTTTCAATAAAATGTTTGTCTAGCATGTGGTAAAAAAAAAAAAAAACAAGTATAAAAACCTGTGTGCTATACTCAAAAATGAAGTCACATCAGGTACCGAAACACTCTATTAATGGCCTGTAGCATAGATTCTGAAATATATTCAGCATATATGAATTATTTTACATTATAATTTGATCCTAGACAAAATTCCTTAGCTTCTAAGCCACAGGCTCTTCTTATTTGAAACTTGTTGCCAAACCATTTTAATTCCCAGCAACAGGCCTTTTTGACTCATCCAAACTGGAAACACACAGGTGATAATAATCTAAAACATTAAAGATGGCTCTGTTCTATTCAAGAGTCCCATTAAGCTGTGACAGGGTGACACTGAACCAGTATGAACAGTAACAGGACCCTGAAAATGAAATTAAGCAAAATGGAATTAAAAAGCATTCGTGCAAATACTTGCATACATGCTTTAAGGCAGATAGGGTTAGTAATTAATCTCAGGCTTAATTTTACTGGTAACTGAGTTAATTGTTCATGATTTTTAAGACATGCTTTAATTTAAATCAAGGTATATATCTTCTCTAAAGTATTTACTTTCAGTTACAACTAAGTTTCAAGTTTCAATATTTTTCTATAGAAATAATTAAACAGTTCCACTCAAATCTAAAATCTTTGCTTAAAACTGATTCACTTAAATTACAAGTGCTTACAAGAAAACAGCTAATAGTCACTATATGTGCCAATGTCATTCAAATATACCTTAGAGTTAAGTGTACTGAAATGCACTTCTTTAGCTGAAATTTGCAAATATTATTCAGCTTATGAAAATACACAAGAACAAAGACCAGTCAGGCAAAACAGAATAACAGTAACAAATCATTTCAATTCATTACAATATTCATATAATTACACTGCTATTTAAATAGAAAAATAAAAGTTCTGCTTTGGTATAATATCGGTATACCATCAACCAACAACTTATTATTCAAAATAATACATTCAGGATATATTCAATGAAAATAACAATATTATAATTTAAGTTCCAACTGTATTTAAATATAAGGTAATATCTTGATCAAATTTTTGGTATAAGTCTCAAAACTTGTTTAAAAATTCAGTGTAAGGCAATGAAAGAAAAAAAAAGAGTTTGACTTCACTTATTAGTTTATTGTATATAGGATAAAAAGGAATTCACACATAGCCACAAGAATTGAGCGAACCATTATTATTAAGCTAATTTATTACTTTAATGATAGTGTTTCTTTTCTTTTCATTTCCTTCCCCTTCGCTATTCGCCGTCGTCACGCTGAATCTCGTTTGAGCCCACCCGGGTACCGTAGGTCACATTCTGTTTACCTATGGCCGCTCTCCGCGGAAGCTACGTCAACCTGCCAAAATAAAATGATAATACAAATCTGGCACGATACTTTACGGTCATTCCCTAAAGAAACGATGCATTATTTTATTTCTGTAAAACACCAACGCTGTTTTAACCCGTTTGTAGCGTATCGATGATCGCATCGTCCAGCAAACGCTGGCTGGTGTTTTTATTCTGAAGATCGACCTACGTGAGTTCCGGTGAAATCGTCCGTTTACTTCCGACTTCCTCTAGTTTCAACCTCATGGGGTATTTACATGTTCCTACCGCATTGACAGGTTAATAACCCACCCGTGTTGATGCCGGAGAGATAAAGGTGAGATGAAAGTCACATTATCATTAATATGATTATTATAAAAAAGTGTTTTCTAGTTTTAACTGATGCCTTCTTGGAGGGAAACGCAAATTCTGGTAAGGGAATATAGCAGGTTGCTTTGCCAGACTTTGGGCAAGGAAATAAGTGTATTAACTAGGACGTGATTCTTTTAAGTCTCAGCCGAAACTATGGTCAATGGTCTAGACTACAACAGTTATGCCTTGCTCAGTCCCTCTGTCATAAAGCATGTCATAGCCTTCAATATGTACCCTGGATGTTTGTATTCAGAGGTTTTTAACATTTAAATCTATTTTGTTTATTTATTTACATATTAATTCACTCAGTCAATGTGGATTCTGGGTCTCTGTCAGAAAATCGGTGACGTACATAGAAATGAATCTAAGTAGCAAATTAAACGGAAGGTTTAATTTCCTTCAGCAGCAGTCTTTATTAAAGGAATAAAATAATTTATACTGTGCTTGAGAAACCATTAGTTTCACATTAACTAAATACAGATCAAATGGTCTTGCAGGAGAAAGCCGCAATGCAATATTTATTTGTGGCTTAACCATAGTGTTCCATAAATAGTAGCTAAGGTGAACACCTTTAAAATGTTGCTGCCAGATGGTTACGTTTACCTGGTTTTGCTTATTTTTAAACAAACCCATGTCAACAATCATGAGAAAATGACTAGACCTGAAGCAGCAGGTCAAAGACAGCTTCTGAAAATATTGCAACCTATCAAGAAACATTAACAAAACACATTTGTTCACATAAAGAGACACTTTTTAAAAATATAAATGTTAAAATAACATTGGAATGCCTTAATACAGGGTCACACCATTCATCATAATCTAGAAGCAACATCATTTTGGTCTCTTGCATCCTCGACCAAGTGAAAGTACACACAAAACAATCCTCAATACCCAATTTATAACTTTGTATAGTATCCTACATCCTGGAACATTAGAAGTTACATATTTAATTGAATTAACACTTTAAGTTTGTTATAACTACTTGCTAAAATCATAGTTTTTGTCTATTTAGTGTGGCAGATTGATGGCTGCCTGTATGCTGTGTCGACGAGTGCCCAGGCTACGCTGCCTCCCGGGCTTGAAAAAGCATTCTACCCAGGCCGAACACCTCTATGGTAAACCAGAGGACGGGACCGATGAGCAGGAGGGGAAGAAAGGGTTATTTCAATCCCTGGAGGCATCTCTCCAGGGAGACTACAGGCTGAATTACGACCCGTCTTCATATCATCACTCTGTTTTGAACCCTGCAACCTCTCGGAGCCAAATAGATAATGATGAGGATGAACGGTGTCTCTCTAGTCTTGCACCTTCCTTCTGGCAACAGAGCAATCGCTACAGTGTGAGCTGCTCGCGGCAGCTTTCTAGCTCAAAAAACACACTTCTTGACTTAGCTTTCAACAAAGGCACTGATCCCAACATGCAATCAGTTTCACCGTACCATGGAAAACCCATACCACCGGACGTGAAAGTAGATACACGTGCCTTCCACAAATGCCGGCTTGAATATGCCCCCATGACCCTTGACCTCACCCAGCGGCCAAACCCAATTGAATGGGAAGAGGCCTACCGACTACTCAAAAAAGTGGCTGTTTTAAAGGGCAGCATGAAGCCGTCCGATGTTTCTCAGTTTCTTGTGGAGCTTAGCCACTTGCACGAAGACAAAATGTCCTTGGTGAGGAGTAACCAATGCTTTGTCATGCTCCTCCGATATTCCGTGGAAAACCTGCGCCTCTTTACTGACCTGCAGCTGCTGGAAGTGCTGCGGTCGTTTGTGTGGCTGGAAATCCCCTCTGCCCACACCGTACTTGGGCTGTATGAGGCCGAGCTGAGCCGCCGGGCCAACCAGATGACTTTACACCAGTTGCTGTTAGCTGCTGATTTGTGGCGCTGCATCGGGAGACAAGTCCCCCAGTTCTTGCAGCACCTTTATGACTCGGTCCATCTATATCTGGGACAGATGGGGGTCCCTGAGCTAGTCCAGCTGTTGTATATAATTGGAGAAGGTAGGCAATGCCCAACAGGCTTAATCCATCCTGTACAGCAGCTTCTCATGCGCCATTTACAAAAATTGCACCCAGAAGAGGTTGGCATAATATGCTTGGGGCTCTTTAAATCCCAAACTTCAATTTCTCAGAGTGCAGTGACTCATATTGTTGATAAGGCCCACTCATCTGTTAAGGAGATGAGTGACTTTGCCATGGTGAATGTGCTGAAATTCTTGCGTTTCAGTTACCTGCATCACAGAGCATGGATGGAAGCCATGACACAGGAAGTTCCTCAACGGGCTCCTAGGATGGGTGTCAAGGGGCTGATGCATGTGGCACTGGCCTGTTCAGCGCTGCATTATCACAATGATAACATCCTCACTGCTGTTGCTGAAAGAGTGCCCTCACTGGTGCCCCACTGCAGGAGTAAAGACTCCTGCAAACTGTTGTGGGCCTTTGGCACATTGGGGTTTCTCCCGGTTCAGAGTCCAGGCTTCTATCCAAGCCTTACAGAATCCCTGAGACAGAGGAAAGCTGAATTCCAGCGATACCCACAGCATCTACTAACTGGTCTCCTAGGCCTCACCTTTGTCTCTCAGTTCCCAGAGGACCTAATTGCATTAGCCTTGAGCCCTGACTTTGTCAAGTTAGCACTGAAGTCAAAACCACTGGAGCTGAAAAAAGACTTGTTCACCTTAGATGGATCTGTGGCTCTGGAGTTGCCTCAGTGGACTGGCCCGCGGCTAAGCTATGAACTTAGAGAGGAGATCGCTGAGCTACTGTGGAAGTTTACTCAATCAGATGTGTGCCAGAAACCTGAGGTTCGGGAGGCAGAATCTGCTCTGCAGGATCTGCTTGGAGGAGAGAAGTTTGTATGTAAGCGAATGATTCTGCCCCATACTCGCTCCATTGACCTGGAAGTACATCTTGACGCCGCTGGGCAGCCAATACCTGTTAACCCAGCATCCCATACAACCACATTATCTCCAGAGAACACTTCATCCAAATTGACTTCAAACCAGGGTTGGGAGAGAATAAATATTGGAGTAACTATAACTGATGAACTTCTTGCGCAGCTAATAAATACTAAAAGCACCACAGAACATTTATCCCCAACTCCTACAGTTAAGACCACAGCCCTTCACGGAGTAGGGCGCGATGAAGAGAGACTGTTCGACACAGGAATCAGCCTGACTAGTGACATTATAGAATCTCTTACCAAACTCAGTAGCCCAGGCTCAGCCCCACAGGATGCCAAAGGCACAGTCAAACTCGCAATCCAGGTCAGTAGCAGGAACCACTATTGCTGCCATTCACAAAAGTTGTTGGGCCTTCATGCCATGAAGAGAAGGCAGTTGAAGTTGGCAGGGTACAGGGTTGTAGAGCTTAGCCATCATGAATGGATCCCCATGTTGAGGAAAAGTAAGACTGAGAAGCTGGCATACCTTCACTGCAAAGTGTACGACAGTCTGAGATGATTCTATGACCTCCAAGAGCCAAAAGAGATCACAGAAAACTCTGCAAACTATGTAGGCACTTTGGATTCTGGTCAGTATTTAGCTTGTTTTAAGTATGTGCAAAGCACAGAAAATGTCTGATGAGGAGATGGATAGATGCTTTTTATCTCTACCTAACCATTGACCTTTTGTACATGTTCAGTTCAAAAAAATGTTTTTAAGGATTGTGTCAAAATGTGTGACTTTTCATGATATTTTTGTTGGAAAAATGCAAATTAAAAAGTATTGAGCACAGCACTGTCCTAGACAAGGTCGTGAACATGCATGAGACATTTTTAATTTGTTTCCATTTCTGAATTGGCTTAACTTTAATCTTCCTGCCGGAATTAGCTTTTACCTTCTCTTTCAAGTGTTGATAGATTTCCTCCCTGCTTTGTACACCAAAGTCACAAACTACTCAACTGTTGTGAAGGTTGAATATAACTGTCTTTTTTTTTTGTTTTGTTTTTTAAAAAAAATTTTAGGATCATGACTGCTCCTTAACAGTTAAATCTATTAAATGAATGAATAAATAATTTGACAAAAATCATCTGTTATCATCTGTCACAATTTCCTACCAAAGAGGAGCAAAAATTAAAAGTAAATGGACTGTACTTATATAGCATTTTTCTAGTCTGTTTTGACCACTCGACGCACTTTCACACAACTGTCACATTCACCCACTCATTCAAACAGTCAGATACATTCTACAAATACACACATTCATCCACCAATGACACATTGGGGCAATTTGGGGTTCAATATTTTGCCCAAGGACACTTTGACATGCGGACTGGAGAAGCCGGGATTGAACCACCAACCTTCCCCGTCATAATTTCAAAGTAGCATCTGTACCTAATACAGAACTTTCATGTTACAAAGCTCAGATTGACTTACCTTCTTAATCACTGTTTTCTTCCAGGCTTTATTGGAAATTGGGAGCTAAATTCGTGCCCTAGTTGCAAATAGGTTTTGTTTCAGTGGTTTTCATTTTTGCATTTTTTTTTCCTTCTTCTTTTAACAATGTTTCTGAGACTGGGTTCTTTTCATGTTCTAAGTAAAACTGAAGTTGCTCATACATTGTGAAAGCCTTTTATTTAAGACTAGTGACAATGACTTTCCACACTTTTCCTAGGAGGTTTTTTTTTTTATCGGCGGGCCTATTTCAAAGCCCCATGCGAGCTGTAATTTATATCTTTGTCTGGCCTGCCTTTATGCAACTACCTCCTTTTCATATATTTTTGAAAAGAACAAATACATACAATGGTTTTTACACTGTCAGAATCATGTTATTAAAGTGTCTGGATACCCTGAATCAAGTCAACTTTGATTGAAAGCACAATAGCTACAATTATTAAGTTGAATTTTGTCAGAATTAAAAGTTTTCAGCTGATTTACAGTCATGGTAATAGTAATAGGAGCTTAAGAACCTACAAAATAACAAAGACTTTACTGCTTTATAGCATTCTATATAAAAGCATTTATCTATTGACAGGGTAGCACCGTATATGGCTCCGAAAGGCAATACTACTACTAACTACAAGTCGAAAATGACTAATAATGCTCCGCTGAAAGGCTAAAAAGACATTAGATGTTATGGGTTTCACAAAAATAGAACTTAAAATAACATTTATGCCACAAGGTACATTCTTTTGTCACATGCTACTACTATATCTGAAAGTGTCTGAGTGGTGTTCCAAGACTTAGCCATGTTTGGGCTCACACTTTTTTTATATACTATATTGACGTAAACTCAAATTAAAGATGAGAGTTGTCACTTTAATGTATTATCCATTATTGTATTGGAGCACAAAGTCTGAAGAGCAGTCCAAATACTTATGGTCTAGACTGTAAACATGAAACAATGATACAATAACAACAGTTTTTGTTATTGTGAAGTGTTCTCAAATTCACAGCATGTTTCTTAATTGTTATATTTAATCCATTATACTAGTGATCAGTGCTGGTTTTTTACAGAGAAATCAGCTGGGTTACTTGCATTATCCTACAATGGTAAGGTAATTGACAAAAATTAAAACAAGAAATATTGATGTTCTTACTGCTTTTCAGAAAAGCGAGACAAAATAGACCCTCAGTTGATAGACACGACTTTATTCATAGGCTTTCAAATGCATAACAATGAATCAAATTTGAAAAAAATAATAACTATTGGAAAAGGAACTGTTAGTGTTTTGCTCATATTCAGGTTTGGGACCATCTGTAAGCAGGATATCCTTGTTAGTCCCGGAAGAGAAAGCTGGGATGAGACCTTGGGGTAGGGACAGACTGGGGAGACTACAGGTGTGTTGTGTTCCCCCTAAAATGTTTCTCCTTTCCCTCTGCAGGCCTTGCTTTCCTATTTGCCCTTGAAACTGATAGTGTTAGTGCTTTCATCTTACCAGCTGTCCCAATACCGTAGTAAACAAAGCAGCTTCAAGGTCTCCTACAAGGAAACACTTTCCAGAGAAAAGTCAAGAAAATGCTATCAAAATACATCAAAGGTTTGCCCAATGCCCAAACCACATTCTGGCACCACACAACTAATGCTCTTAAAAGCTGAATATCTGCTGAACAACTCCAATTTCCTACTCATAGAATTAAAGAAAAACAAAAACTCTATAGTGTAAAGGGCTTCATATTGTTTCGCTCACTCAATACTGCAGGAAAAACATAAAACATATTTTAAAATACTTATATTGCTTACTGGTGGGGGATACATGATGATGATTACTTTTTTCATTGACCGATCCTTCTCAATTAATCAATTAATCCTTTGATAGATAAAATGTCCACCAGTCAGAATTTCCCAAAGTCCATGCTAACTTATTCAAATTCCTTGTTTTGTCCCACCAAAAATGGAAGAAAACCAGCAAATATTCAAATGTGCTGAAGTGAAACCCAAACTGATGCATAATACTTTTATGATGATCAATTAATTGGCTAATTGAAAATGTAGTTATTGGGCTTAAGTTTTAGGTCAGGACCACTTCCTCTGTAATGGACACGGACTTCTGACAGAATCAGGAAAAAAATTGTCCCAGTTATCTTCACCTCTGTCTCCTTTTTTCATTTCCTTTTCTTCCCTCGCTTCCTCTCAGTCACTTCCTGTCTGGAGACGAGAGGGAGGAGAGGAAAGGAGAAGTAGGAAAGACACGTTCAATCAACACTTCATCTGTCAGCATGCGTGGGAGCGCCTCATGATCCCCCAGGAGGAGCTGGAGGAAGCTGCCGGAAAAAGCGTAGTTAAAGCTGCTGTGCTGCCAGAGCTCCCTGATCAGGATGAATGAGAGGAGAATGAATGAATGGATGGAAGGATGTGGTGCTATGCTTAAAATGTGCCAGCAGAGAGCACTCTCCACCCAGGAAACTCCCCATCATGTCTGCGTGACAATGATGACATTATCCCAACATGACTCCCTGATATTTATATAGAGTATTTTCTTGTGCCTCACATTAATATAAATGCAGGGTGTGCAGCACTGTGTTCAGATAAACAGTGGGGGAATATTTTTTTTTAACACGCACGTAAAATACAATTCATTTTACTTGTCAATAATACAATATAATTTATTTGCAAGAAGAGAGACAAAAAAAGAGAGAGAAACACATTCAAGGTCAGTAAGTGCAGTTCAGTGAGTTAGGGAAGAATCAATAAATGCCTCTCCTTTTCTTCACAGATCTGAAAAAGAAAAAAAGAATCCATATTTGGGCACTTTCAAGTCAGTGCAGTCCCTGCAGCTACAAATTTCACACTTTTGAGTGTGCAGGAAGCCTGCTTTTGAAGTTAAAATGATTCACTTTCTCATTTAGCACCATTTTCTTTGGATTCAAATGCAACTCATTGGTTAGCCAAATAAGTCCCTCATGCCGTCCATATAGGGAGAATATGTTACCTCGCTCACTGATGTTGTGTCAGCTCTATTATGTTTTCAGGTTGATGCTAACAAGGGCAAACGTGTTCAGGGAATAGGGACTTCCTGCGACGGCGCACTGGTTTATTAGAGTGTAATGGGAATGATTATCGGCTAAGATTGGATCATTAAGCTATTGTTATATTGTATTCTGAGTAATCTACCATGCAGGTGCTAAACGTTCTCCAATTTGTTCGTGTCCCACTGATGAATGAAGACATTTATTGAGTTATTAATTTGCTATAAGCAAAAGTAAGCAAAGAGAGAATAATCATTTGGCTTAGGTACTTTTTTTCAAATGTGACCACTGTTTCACCAGTTGATGGAAGAGGCTCTGGTAGAGTGAATGCTCTCTCAGTAATCCCCGTCTTATTTGCATTTCAATTCTTTTGCTTTTCTCAGCCTGGAAGCTAATCCAGCACAGTCTGAATGTGGCCTAAGCTTGCATCAACATTTCAGTGCAGAGATACTACTGTCTGTCTGCCATAATGCCTTAGTTTAGCTTATTATATAAAACAGACAAATCCTAATGTTACACACTCTTTAAGCATTGATGCAAAACCTCGCTACTACTTGTCACTGAAAAAATCCACTTCCAAGTCTGCTGGGACTTGAATGCCTGACACTCGCAAGTGAGGGAAACAGGTGCGGATTAACCTCTGGGATGACACAACAAATAATCACCATCTCAATTTTGCAGCATGATGGCAGTAACTGCTGCCAGTGTCCTGAACGATCTCTCAATCACTCCCTCTCAGTGCCACTTCCTTTTTGACCCTTTCAGTGGCATTCAATAATGTGTCTGGATCCTTGCCTTTAAGATTCCAAACACACACGCTCTGCTAAACCAACTGCTGCAGGGACGCGACTGAAAGGGAGTGTTTGCATTCAGGACCTGTCTTAGCTGCTATTGATAGATCATTATTAACTTACAGTAGCTAAGTTTAAGATTTGCTGCTCAGTTTCTTGTCTATCAGGGGAAAAACCTTGTCACCTCAAGAACACAGGGGATTTGGCTGGATTTTGATTATTACTGTTTTGTTTTTTTTTGTTCCCATTAAAAAAATATATAAAGAAAATGTTTGGGGGAAAATGACACGCACTGATACTCAAGCTACAGTTTCTCATGGACAGAGAAATATATGATATGACCATCTAACCAGGAGCACTGTTATTCTATTACAGCATTTGACATAGCAGTAGGATAATAAAGATTTAGAATGGATGTACTTTATTCACTCTGTCCATAGAAACATTAGCAACTGGCTCATGAAAAGATCCATCCCCAGAAATGAAAATTTAAAAAAGATAGTGGAACAAAAAGAACAGTAACAATGATAATATAAAGCTTGGCAACTAAGTTCAAAACCTCAACAGAAAAAGACATTTGCAAAAGAGAAATGCCAGTAATCAAGGCACTTGTGCTCTTGTAATTAAAAATCCCCCCCATCACACTGTTGAGACTATTTTTAGCAAGCTTATAAATATTGAAGGTATTGGGAAAAAAAACAGTTCTCAGTTTTCAGACTAATTAACATTATTTGCCCCCCCTCTCTGTGTGACAAGTTCAAAATGACACTTGTGCAAGCAGCATTGTGTTGCATAACTGTGTTGATTTTTCTCTGAAGTCATCATTTGGTCACACTGATCAGTGCAGCTCACAACAGGATTGATGTGTGTTCCGCAAAGTCACTGCGATACAGTGACTTTGCATTTGCAGAGCGGCCATGCCATTATAATCCTCTGTAATCATGTAAACTCTCGTTGGCACATCAGAAGCAAGGCAAGGTCAGTTTTGGTTTATTGCATGATTGTGCACCAACATGCATAGAGTTATATTATTTGAATTTTCTTTCTCCGATCAAATCCCATTATTGACATTATTTATGCTTGGCATTTTTTTCAGTGAAAACCATTTTGTACATTGTAATTGCTTCTGTATTGTAGTTTCATTGTTACTGATGGAGTTTTCCTCGCCTCAGGATTCAAACTGGCGACAAACACATAAAAGGATTCACAGGAAAGGTGGAAGACAAAAGTCGATGTCAGACATAATTGTTTCCTTGTGTATTAAAATGAAGATGCAGAAGCTACCGTTGGTGACTTTATAATTAAAGTGCAAATGCTATCTTCCCAAGGAATACACAGGAATACCTGCAAGAGCTTGCATGCTTATTTTGAGAGCCTCAGGTGGAGTGATATATTCTTTACATGGGCATTACATGGGTTCATGAATTTAATTTTAATTAATAGGACTTTCAACAGCAGCTGAGTCAGTGCACTGAAACTTCATTCTGACACATATCAGGATTCAGGCTGCTTAGTCTGCATGGTGGCTGAAGATGAGACACAGTTGCCGCTGACAGAACAGGAGTTGCAATCTGGGCATGGATCAATGGCAATCTTGTTTTGGGTACATTTAGCAAAAACCCCACTGCACCAGAAGCTCTTATATGAGCATATATAGCACTTTCACCATTTCAAATTCATTTGTAAGGCTATTCAAGAGCACTGGGTCATCTTTTCAAAGATACAAGTGGCATGATGGTCCTTTAAAAATGCAGAGAACTTAATTGAATAGTACACTGATTAATGATGTGTCAGTAAAGCTGCATATCCTGACAAGGATCTGTTTTCAAGCTTGGAAAAATAATGTGAAGGACAAACTAACTTATGAAATAAAGACAACAAGATTTGGTTTAAATATTCCGTCAATTTTCTTGACAGAAACATATATGTTTATATATGTTTCACTTGCCAAGCTTAAACTCTTGGGCTTTGTTGATAATTGAATGTTATCAACAAATTGAACTATTCCAAAGACAACAGCACATTTCTTTGGTCTTCCCTGTCTCAATCAGCTATTTAAATTGGCTTAATTCAATTTATAAATCCACAAACTTTACCACAAACTGTTATAAAACTAATAAAAAGTATGTCCAACAAATATTCAAATAGAAGAGTCAATGGTCAGGGGAATTTTTGGGGGGTTTCTTTATGATAAATCCTCATATACAGTGCTTACATATACTTAAGATAAATGTAGGCAAAAGATATTGATGTGTCTGCTAAGGTTGAAATACTAATGGGACAGATGTGGAAATACTGCAAGACTTTTCTCATCATATTTGTGCTTATCTTGTTTTTGTTTGTTTGGGTTTCGTCTTCCACAGTAGTAGCTGATCAAGCAAACAGACGATTAGCTTCCTCGTTAACATCATTATTTGACTTTATACAGGAACTAGAACATACATCCGACCATGAAAGTTTAATCCATATTCATGCCTCTGATGTAAAAACAGGTTTCTGTATGATCAGCCTCAGCTTTTTGGTCTCAAAGTTGTATTCACTGTAAAATAAACAAATTATTGCAAAAGCACAAGCATCAAAATTTGTCTCATAAAATTAAGAGGTGTATTATATATGTATTATCCTTTAATAGTGTAGTACAGAGTAATGCATAGCCGACTCCAGAACATAAATTAAACCTGTCCACTGGCTTTTAAGCACATGAAAACCATCTTCTGCTTAATGGGAATTCATATTTCAGTCTGTAATTAGACCTTGGGTTACCCTAGTAGACAAATTTAAAGTGATGTCTTAATGATTGTGTAGTGATTAATTACATTATCTTGAACACTTGGGGATCAGGTATTGAGATGTGAAGGGGGGAATAATTACAGCGACAGACATGCAAGCAGCACACTAACAAACACACTCACACACACACGTCTGAAAACACTACACTCAGTGCTTTTTGTGGATGAATTCTGTCTTCACTACATTACATCATCAAGAGACATGTTGATGTTGTCAGTTCAACACCAGTTGATGAAAGAGCTGGGGAAATTTAAAATCTTTCCAGTGTTTCAACTTCTATTTATGAATAATTGATGAATTTTACAGTACATTCACATTGCCTTGACATTGCAAAACATTGTGCTCTGATGCACATTATTGTAGAACATTCCATGACTGTGGCAAAGGGGGGATGGAAACAGTTATGGTGTATTGTAATGGCTGTGGTATTCCTTTACGGAGCAGACTCAGTTAAATCAAACAGGAATACCCTTTGAGTTTTACCAACCTTACGACAAATAAGGAACAAAGGCCATTTTGATTGAGTTGTGTGCAAGGAGGGCAATTTTCTAGACTGCAGAAGGTGCAAAAAATGCTGCTCTCAGACTGAGGGGAACATTTAAAATAGGTGCACAGTTATCAAAATGCCAGACTGGACAGTAAACAAGAGGATCTACAAAATGGGAAAGGACAAATGTCAGGGCATAACAACAAAAACATTGTAGGAAAAATGTACATTCGAAGGAGAGAGTGAAAAATGGAAGCTATCTTGACTGTCAAGTGTCCTGTATTGAATAGACACATTCTTTTACTTTCCCAGAAACAAGAGACTAAAATCAAAGACACTTTTTATGAGTGAAGGACATTTTTTATTGTTTTGTTCTCTTATTGTACTGTGTGCATGCACACTCTAAACCAATGCAGGTTTCCACCGCTGCTCTCAAACCCACATATTTAATGGATTTGACTATATGGATACACAAAGTGGTTGACCTCATTCTTAAGGCCTGATGCATTATGGGACCTGCTGATCAGAAGTTTTTTTTTCTTTCTTAATAATTTCTGTCTTTGTGGCTTAATGCTTATCAACCTATCCTGGTGCTGATTAGGCTCCGTTCCTGCTTTAATCCGGACAACTTAATTATACAGGAGATGTCAGACTTCCAAGGACGCTCTTATTCTGAGTATGGTAAATCCAAGTGTGAATATTTGATGTTGCCATCCTCTTGTGCCATAGAAATTCAGTCTCCTGGGAAGGGCAGAAGGAGATATATGCAGGGTAAATGTGATTTATACATACATGTATGAAATACCTCATATTAAAGATTAATAATCTGAATCATTATGTGTATACAGCCATATGAAAAATGTTATTGCCATAGTTTAAAGCAAAAGTTGTTTTGTTTTTTTTTAATTGCTGCTGCACAGTATATTTACATTTAATATACTGCCTGTAGTATCTGTAAATAAACAATAATCCAGGAACAAAACTTGCTGCCGCCATCTGCAGTAGTCACAGCAGGTGGTGCTTTTATATGAGCAAGAGCTTACATTGATTAATGTGGTTAATATCACTCCCGTCCTAATAATAAAAATGTAGTGTGAAACCATACAAGAAGTGGTATAAGTTGCTATAGCAACCAACCCTTTTCCCTGCAAGACTGTTTTCCTATGAGTGGATGTTGCTTTGATCTAGTAGCCAGTGGCTAGGTGAGGAGTTTAACTGTGTTATAACCAGTGGGCGAATTCTCCCTGTGGGAAGAAAAGAGCCCATCAAGATTGCAATCAACACTGCGATTACAGGGGAAGGAATTTGATGTAATCTGTTCGTGTGAGCGTATCATCTTCGAGGAATCGATTGCCATCTTTGAGGCTTCTGGAGTATTTCATTGCATGACATCTATCAGGACACAGAGACAATAAAAGCATACCTATCTTCTGTTTTCTTTTTCTTTTTTTTTTTTGCAGGATTGCTGTGTTAATTTCAGAATTTTTTTAATTAAGAGATACTATGAATATGCATGCAAACCTTTACACAAACTTGGGTGTTTTTAAATATGCAGGATATGTGATGAATTATTAACAGATATTGTGAAATCTAAAATAGTGTCTCTGAATAATTTATCTCACATTCTTAATAGTTTCTTATTGTAAACCAGTGTGGGGATTGATTTGTTAGCACAGGTTTCTAAAGAATTTGTATTAATGTTAACATCACTTTAAATGGGCTGTTATGCAGAGTTAAATGATTGCTACGAAGAGGAGCTGCATTTAGTGTCATCATAAGAGGTCCTTCACATACTCAGTGCGCTCAGCTGCAGCAGGTGGCTATGAGGTTACAAAGCAGAGGAAAATACCCTTTTTTAATCTTTCCAGAGATCACTTACATTACACCTGTGTCGCCACGAGGACATGCTGTATTTTCAGGGGTCTATGCTTGTGGTGGTAAGCTCACGCTCTTCTATGCCGGTAAACAAAAATACAATGGCATGTATCTTGTTTTCTCTTTTGTTAAACAGAATCACAGTTAAGCCACTAGCTTGTAAAGTGTTTCATGGACATCGGATAAAAAGGGAAAGTTTTGACTAGGAGCGGAATTTATCTTATTTTCTTAGTAGGATGGACTGAATAATGTGTTGTGTGATAAGTGATCTGTGTGGAATGTGTCAGGGCTGCAGTCACCTGAGTTCTTGTAGTTGATGCTGCAGAGTCAGTTACAGCTGTGTTCAAGATTCATTAGGGATTGAGAGCGTTCTCTTTTGGTGTGTTTTGAACCTGTTTAATGCTAACCTCAGCTATATTTGTGGTGCTGCACTTGAGTGTAAAATGATGCATGATAAAAATAAGGTTTGCTAAATGTTAAATTTACCATCATTTAGATATACTGTAATTATACTAAATACTAACTATACTAACTAAATACTAACTAACTGTAACTATACTAAATTATATATTTAGCCTTTAATGTAATTGGGAATATATCAACATGAATGCAGACTGACACACTCATTATGTTCAAAATTCTGGACCAATTTAATTTGAAAATCCACTGACAAATTATAACCACAATATCAGCAGATATCCAAGTGTTATACCTGTCTAATGATCTTTAGACACATTCAACATCTTATCTGCTGCACATTTTCTGTTGATAGTTGTCTAATGTTCAGCAAATGATCCTTTTGATGCCAGCTTTATTTCTGCTGATTTTCACGTAGTCCTGCAAAATTCACAATCACATAACTGTCAGTCTAGTACTGAGGTAAGCTTTAGGGGTAGACAAAAGCTTTGAGAGGGTTCAGAATTCAAAAGAACTTAGGGCATTTGTTAGTCAAAATGTGTTGATTTTTTAATGATGTTTTGACATCTTTCAAAATACTCCAAAGAGATGAGTTTTTATTTGTAGAAAAAACAATCCATGTCAGAAGTGCTGAAGCCTTTTACTGGTTGGCTGGACAAATTTGACATGTCTTTTGGGAAAATCTGGGAAATCTTGGCAGTCACCCAACAACAGCCTGTCAATTACCCAGTCAACAGTGAACAACTGAAGTAGCGTTTTACATAAATTGTGATGAGCTTCATCAGTATTACCAGAACTGACACATGCAGAGCTTCCTCTCAGTTTTTGGCTTGTTAGGAGTTGTATAGCTGTGTGATACTTAAGAAACTTGAAAGAGCTGTTTTGATGCACTTGCCACCAGCCTAGAGTACACAGCCCTCAGCAAATAATGCTTCCCAGAGTGGTTAATGAGGAAAGATATGAATGGTCAAATGTAGTTAATGCTGAGGCATTGGGCTTACCACTCTTTGATGTGTTTCTTTTTGAATATTAATGATATTCATGACCTATTTGCTACTTCACTTCATGGAAATTCCTGACGGCCTTGTTGCCCCGATGCATTCATATAGGATATAAAGATGCTGTTGGCAAAGCAACAATATAATTAATAGGGGGAGTGTGTGCATAAACTTCTCAACAAGACCCAACAATTTGGCATTAAAACCATATCCACAGTTCTTTTTGGTGTCTGAACAATAGTGAAATTGAACGTTAAAGTCACAATCTCATTATAATATAACACGTAAAATTCAGTGGTGAGGACATTTCTTTAACAGCTCGTATATGGCAGCGGTCCCTTGGGTTCAAAAGATACTTACCAAACACCCCCACCTTGCCATCTGTCCGGATCCATTGTAGCTCATTGTAAATCCCACAAGCACACTCAAAGTGAAGAGAGACAGAAACACGGAAAAGTGCTTTTAGGAACCGCAGCACACCCTGAGCTTGTCACGAGAGCTGATGACATGAGAGTCTGCATGCTGCTTAAAAAGTTATCTTCAAGTTTAAATATAACAGTGTCTGACTAGCCACCGACTAACAGAGAGGAAAGTTTTTCTGCCAGCGTTCATAGCTAGGGCTGTGTTCATAAATATCTCTTTCTGAGTGGTCTCTAAAAAAATGACCATTAAAACTGCAGTCACACTTGATTTTACAGTGGGACCTAAATTACCGCATAATTTGTCCCAAGTGAAGTGAAGCAACAACGGTTTATGAACAGTGACACAAGAATAAGAAAAGAAATAAAAATACAGCAATGCAGGGATAACTAGCAGGTATTTGCATTTTTTTTTTATGAGTCATCGTGGATGTAACAATGATTTAAGTGGACAATAGCCTGTGTCTGACACCTCAGGGTTCATCCTGCAGTTTTTTAAAACTATGTCCTGTGCTGTTAAGTTACTGAGCCAGATACGAACAGCGTGCGTGGTGATGAGGGTGAAAGTAGGTTCTCCTGTCACCCCAAGTGTTTATTCTCCTGCAGTGTCTTTGAGCAAGATACTGAATCCTTATCAGCTCAGTAGGTGTCGCATCATTTATCTGACACTGCGCCATGGTGAAAATATCCCAAAAAATCATACTGTCCTCATACTGTCTCAATGTGGTTTGGTTTAGCTATATTCAAACATGACAGGACTCCAGAAGAATATTAAAAAATGACATATTTCCCCCCAAAAGCCTGGAATAGTGTTGTTGAGATTAAACTAAGATGGAAAGCTGATACCAAATGAAGACAAAGCAAATTGAGACCAATTCTTTCTGCAAAGGTGCACCACACTCACAATCCATTTAACTTTTGAACACATTTCTACATGAGCTGTACCTCTGAGCACAATAGTTAGATAAGAGGCCTTGGCACCAGCTGGTATTTGCTAAAATGTGCTCAACTCTTTTTAGAGGGTTATGACTGAAGAATGAATTTCATAAAAATGCATGCCACTGTAGTCAAAGTCTTTTCCAATCTGTCTATAGAAACTTCAGTTATGACAATATGCAGCCCAAACTAATTTGGATATCCAGTGATAACCTTGGCAATCATGAAATAATAAAAGTGGTACAGAAATCATCAAATGAAAATGTTTTTTTATCCTAGAGTAGTGTACCCTCACATTTGTTGCGCAGCACCTTTTTCAATGCTTAGCTGTTATCACTCCCACTGACGGCTAATCTCCCAGAGTAAAGATTAAACCACAAATCCTTTAATTATGGTTTGAATGTTGGTTATCAGTAGGGATACAGGACTGAAATTATTTTACCTTAACTCACTTCAGTAATTTATGACAAATTAGTAATTCGGGATGTTACTTTTTATGCATGTATCGTCCTTGAAGGAATACTCAGTAGGAAATGAGGTAGGGGAATAATTATCATAGTTAGTGTTTCCCAGTAAAGGAAGGTATAATTAGATTAACTGCGACTTGTCAGAACAAACTGAACATTTGAACATTAGCGAGTGAGTAGTTAGCCGCCTTCCTCCAGTTGTCAGTTTGGTTTTAATGAGATGGCCAGGAAAGAGAGGAAGGAAATGTGCAACGGTGCAGCAGAAGCTGCATTTAAATTCAGGCTGCCACAGCACATGAGCAATCTGTAATAGTCCACTCGCACATCATGGCACTTGATTCAACAGCTTTACAGCAAAGTCAGATTTATCCTTGTGTGTGAAATTATGGAATTATGACAATCCCGAGGAAAAAAAAAATTATGAAATAATACAAAATATGAATGGAAATTGTTTTGGCTGTGAAAATATGTCTTTTCAATTTAAATTAGACTAAGCTTTAAATATAAATGTATAATCTGCCCTCCAGTTTTGTTCAAATGGTCAGTTGCCATTACATCGGTAGAAAATCATGCCCTTTGCAACTGTGTCTTATCTTAGACCATTATTGTTCAGGCAGGGCTGCTTTTTCCTTGTGAGATTTGTGTCTCTCCTCTCTCTCAACTGAATGAGGAAACACAAATAGGGCCCTTTCAGGTCACATCTATTTCAAATCAGGAGGAGATGCTGCTGTAGTGGATCACGCTGGTATGCTGCATTTATAATTAAATCCACCATGAGACAAAAACTCTTGTTTTTTTTTTGTTTGCTTTGTTTTGTTTTGTTATGAAGACACATTTTATAACATATTCACAAATGCAGTATTTTGTCCACCTGGGTCTGTTTGTTGTCACTATAAATTACAGGCCAACAAACAGGCCAAAGCTTTTCTCTTTGCTTACTGTAAAACATCATTCTCGTGTTTAGCGTAGAGTACCATAAATGGGAGGATGAAGAAGGATTTTGTCACTTTGCTCAGGTTGGCAGACATAAGCCTAGAAAAGCCCTCATAAATATTAGTGTGTCTTACACATACTGTTACCAGTGGTTGCAATTATTCTAGTAAAGTTTAGCACACCCTGATTCAAAAACCCTCCTCTCTAGGTTTGTAAATACCACTCCACCCTAGCAGCATGTAATTTCTCTTCATATCAATCTAAAACAATGGGCAACCTGGCATCCATTATTTACAAGCACACTGGACATAGATAAATGGGAGTTTATGTTCAAGATGTAACGCATCAATTATTACTGAAGACCTTTACTTTGCTTTTGAGTTTTGTCAAGGTTTTTGAAACAAAAATGTTGAAAGATGAAAAGAGTGGATAAAGGTATTGCCACGTCCGTTGGTTGAAGTCCTTGAGGCAAGCATGAATACACTCTGAGTCAATAATTTATGCACCCAGACGCGCACATTCAAAGACACATAAGGCGAGAGAGAGAGAAACGGAGCATTGCTGCAGAGGGGAAACTGAAAAAGCTTCAGGGACAGTAACATAGTCTGAGACTAACAACTAGAAGCAATACATATGTCGCCAGATGTGAGATTCTATTTCATTCTCCACTACAAAATAAACAGAAGCGCACCAAGGAGGCTTGAGTCAGTGGTATTTCTACTGTATTTGCTTGGTTGATTTATGCAGATAGTATAGGTTTTTCTTTTGGTGCTTACTTACAGTAATATGCTGTGTTCACACTGCCTGACACATCTCTTCAAGCTTACATAATGCAGATCTGCCCTGATTTTCCTCTCCCTGGCAAAGCTGGGGTCTTCAAGAAGCCAGGCAACATAACACCACCAATCTGAGTCAAAGGTCATCCATGGGGCTTAGGTGGAAACTTCTCAGACACAGATCCTGTGTTCATCTGTCAAACCTAAACGCAATGCATTAGGTGTTATTCATGCAAACCGTCCTCAGTCTTTCATATGCAAAGCGTACAGTTTAGCCACATGCAAGATACAGAAATCACATGTATCTGTCAAAAAGCTGAATTACAAATGAGTTCACTCTCTGTGTCAGTGAAGTACCTCTTGCTCCAGAATGTTTTTTTTGCGTCAGGTAATTGGATGTTTCCATGGATACTGGGCCTCCTGAAAGCTATGTCAGCTAAGAATATGGTTTCTCTCTAAGTGTCTGCAAGCAGATGCACTCAGATGTGTTCATATTGCACAGTCACAGTGATTTCAAATGTTCTTATTCCACCTTCAAATACATCACAGTTACTACAAGAAATACACAGTTTCTTGCTATGAGAAGCTCGGGATCGAATATGCTGAATTAAAACTTGTACAAGAAACTCCAATTCGGTGTATGCACGTTTTGTGATAATGCCTTTGGCTTCTCCTCCTGCTGCTATTTGTGCAGCTGTTTGAACACTTCAGGCATTAGATAATTGTTTAATTTATACATGAGAGAATTGATCATTTAAGTTGTTAGTCAAAATGACTTTGGGTGAAACTGAGTAAAGCTACGGCATCATGTAGTACTAACTACGCTATCTCAATGTTGATTATGTAACAGCCCTTCTTGTTATTTCCCATTTGCCTAATTGAAACCATGACAATGGCTTGATTTGAATGTTGAAAAGGATATTGTGATTTCAGTAATGTTCTGAAAAATGCTGCTGGGGTTTTGTGTAACATTTCAAAATCTGTCCTCAATGTGCACTATGACATTTATTGCATACCACAAAAAAGTGAGTGAAGGGAAAACAGAAACAAATATATCAAATGAATGCATATCTTTTATTCATCAGCTAACAACTAAAGAAACAGCACACTGTAGATATATTTAACCCACATATTCCTAGTTGGACTATGTTTTTGCAATACGAGACCAGGTTTTTGCTTTTCAGAGCTGATGCAAATTTGCATGGAAATGCTGATGAAGTGTTCTATTTACAAATTGGAGGCTGACATAGAAAATCAGTTTCATATGAAAACCAAAGCAAACAAAATCGAACATAACAATTGTAATACAAATAAGACACTGACTGGACCTCTTCTTCATTGCAAATTAAACATCTGCACATATACACAGGACAGTCACACTTCAATTCATCATATTTTTGGATTATCAGTATTTCTTCTCTCACGTGTAACAGAAAAACATCGGCATTTGGTCATTGATTACAAAAAAATGAAAGAGAAGAAACATTATTACAAATTGCTTTTATATACAGTTAATACTGCGTTTCCATTACACAGTCACCTTAGCAGGATTCATACAAAGAAGATTTTAAAATTGATCTTTGCAGGAATTTCCTCAGAATGCATTGGCATACCACATTATTTGCCCTGCATTGATGTGCTATTTACTCATCTGTTGCATTAGTTTGGTTGTATAAAATTTACCAGACATTGAAATAAAGAATGAAACTCAACTAAATGCTGGCCACTGTTCACAATAAAAAAATTAAAAAAAAAACATTTTGTTTGTATCTGTCCGTGCATGTTTGCAGGTTTACAATTTATTCACCACTAACTTCACAGCAACATATTGATACATGAAATCCTACACGTAACATGTTTCAATGTACAAACCTGTGCAGGTTTACATCATGCATCACTGTGTAGATTTTGTTTCATTTGTTCTGAGGAGCAGAGACAGGTCAAGTGACAAAGCAATCACAAAATGACTGAATATGTGAAAGGCAGAAAACCAAGGCTGCATCCTTAATAAACAGCATGACTAATGCTGCAGTGTAATACTTGGTGACATGCTGACAGGGTCCAGATACACCATGTCCTCTAATTAGCTGACTTAAGATGACAGGTTCAGTGCATAATACTGCTTATGATGTGAATTTACTCTGTGTATTAAACTCCCAGGGAAAGTCACATTTCTTGGCTTGCACTATTGACCTAGAAATTAGTTAGGCTGCATTATGACTGGCTGATGTGCTTACTTTCCTATAGAGCATAGAGTGTTTTCATGCATGAAGATGACTCTAGCCATTCAGTTGCTGCATTCATTTGTTGTGCTTTTCAATCTAATAGCTAAAACTCTTGTTCCCTTTCACACACGTGTAACAGTATCAATCCTTCCTTAAAAAGGGAGAGCACTCCTCTGATTTCATACAACCCTGCACCAAAAAGATGAGACAAACAGTGCCAAGTAATGAGGCAGTGGTTTTCATTGTAATGCACTATGTACAAATCCATTTAGTATTCCCAGGGACAGACATGTAATTAAAATTAGATGAAGTTTTAGAAAAATTATGAGCTGTGGGCTTTTGTACAGATTGTCTAAGTATAATCTATATCTATGCATAGTGCAACATTTTTTTGACATGTGTTACTTGTATGTATGCAGTTATCAAACCTATTTCTATGGCTATATGCACGTGTTGCCATATTGTGCATTTCAGAAATTGACATCATTGTTGACCTGTAGAAGTCAATAGTGCATTTTTTTGAAAAGAAAAAGAAAAAAAAGAACAGAAAAAAGCTCAATATCCATATTTGTTTGTATAAAAATATGCAGTCATTTAAAATGTGTTTATATGGGCCTGAGGACCATATAAAATTTCAAAGATTTTTAGTTGAATTTCAAACAGAGGAAAATTGATGTGTATTTGACTCATATTGTGTTGTAAATCTACTCAGATGCATTGCAACTGAAAGACAATTGGAGATGCATTCAGACATATAATAGTATATGATATAATTCTGGGTGTCAAACTTTGCATACAGTTGAATGCAAACTTTTCAGCTGAATTCTGAAGTGCTTTGGTAGTGGGTACAAATGAAAGCACTCATTATAAAGTTCATCAATTATGAACATCAAGTGTTTTTTTAAGATGTATGTTCCAGTAAAATCCCAGAAAATTCATTTGTACACATTTGTAAAATATGGTTAACACCAAAAGTCAAAGCTCACTTTCTTTCTGTTGCTATACATCTGAATACAGTTGTGATTATAACCTTTTAGTTATAACATTTCTTGAGTACAATCACAATACTTTAATATTCAACTCAATACTCAAGTGCAACAGGTGTCCATAATCCAGGGGTGCAGTTGTATTTGGGATGGGGAGGCTACGGGGAAACACCACTGAATTTCACAGATCACCCTGCAGTGCAGTAGGTCAGTTCAGTGTATGTTTAGGAAGCAATAATTATTCTTGTCCAAATCTGCAAATACGAGAGCAGAGATTTACCGACCTCATAATCTGTGATTTGTGATATTACATTAGAATTTGTTTTATGAGCTCATGCTTTTAATATTATCATCCAGGAGCTGTGCACCCTGGAGGACTGACTGCCTCTCTAAAAGATTCTCTTTTTCACTGGAGCACAGTATCCTCACAGATGTGTTGGCTATGTGATTTTTATTTAAACCTGAACACAGGTCACAAATATGTTTACTTGCATGAAAAAAAAAATGATTTATTCTCATTTCTGAGGTTCAGCCTAAATAAATATGAAAGAGATAGAGGTGGGAGCCATACATATGTCTGTAAGAAAAACCTGGTTTATGATATCACCTGCGTCCCTCATTGACGCTCATCAAATGCAGCTAATTTGAGAGTAAAAACTCAGTCTCACATTACTGTCAATGAAACAGCTCCAGGATGCATTTTTATAATGGGTTGAGTCATAAGAGCCTTGAATCTGCAGTTGCTTGTTCATATTTACAAATTGTAACTAAACTGTTTAACACCACAGGGATAAAGCGCTAAGTGATACTTTGAAATGAGTAGTGTTCCCCTTTATTATTCAGTTCTGTAAAGCACAATTCCCAGAAATGCCTACTGCTGCTCACAATGCACTGTACCAATAAAGGTGAGAAAATAATTATGCCAGTCTTTTTTTCTTTTTTAACAGGGTCTGATTCCCGATTAAAATGGATACACTGCATCAGTGCACCCACTCTGACTGTCCAGGGGGCCAAGTCTCTCAAAACTGCGTAAATGTGGTTCGCTTTTCGAGAACCTCAAGGTAATCAGGATCAATATGAAGCTTCGCTTTAAGTTCCCAGTACTCACTCCGGTTGGGCTCCACGTAAACAGTACTTGGTGCTGTGCAATAGAGTATTGTCTGTTGTATTCTCTCTGGGTGCGTGTATTGATGCCTCGTATCAAAGTCTGAGGTATACTGACTTGATGAATGTGCTGTATGCCTGCATGGTAATGTATTGCTGTAGCGTGTGTGCTTGTCAGGCTCAAGTACCTCTCTGTAGTAACATGGATCATCTTGGTGTGGGGTGGAGGGGTTGTTAAGAGGCTCTGGAGTGGTGGAACTGTATTCTGAGTTTAATACATTACTGATTGCCTCTTCATCTGAGTTACCCAGAAAAGCACCGCTCAACTCATCAAAGTCTCTAAATCCATCCACTGATTTGCTGTCCGTCGGCGTGTGAGCAGCGGTTCTGCACGTGGATTCTGTGGGAGGTGGGATATACTCATATACATGTCCAGCAGATGTTCTGACTTTTGGAATTGATCCCTTTTTATAAAGGCCATATTCCATGTTCAGAGAGCTAATGCAAGCATTCATGGAGTTATTCTGCTCATTTTGACTCTTCTGACGTCTCTTTTTCATTGCCACGAACAATCCCGCAGCCACAAACACGGAAACAATGAACATGAGAAGAAGGGCGAGAATCATCACAGATAAGGGAATGGCGCTGTATTGTGTGTCAGAGTCCAAGGATGTTTCTATGGTGATAGTGCTGCCAGGAAAAGATTCTTCAGAGGGTGGGATCATGGAGGCAAGTATATCAGAGTTATTAGGGCAGAAATTAGCTGTCTTAATGTATCTCATATCCTCCCCAGCTAGTCTCTTAGGCGAGCCACAGATGACATTGTTTACAACTGTGCCTATGCTAAGCTGCTCCAGCCACATCTTGAGCTCCAGTATGCTACAAGAGCAATCCCAGGGATTCTCAAACAAATCGACTTGCACCAGGGCTGTGAGCTGATCTAGCACACCACTGACTGGCAGATATCGCAGATGGTTGTTGCGAAGATTTAGTCTGGCTAACATCAGGCCATTAAATGTTCCTACTGGTAAAGTTTTCAAGAGGTTATTGTTCAGAAAAAGAAGCTGAAGTTTGGGTACATGCTGAAAGGTATTGGGAGAAACCTCTTTAATGACATTGTATTCTAAATATAAGAACTGTAGGCTTTCCAGTCCATAAAACATATCAGCTGCGAGATGGTCAATCAAATTCCCGTTGAGGTAAAGTCTTCTTAGATGTGTCAAATCGCCAAATGCTCTGTCATGTATGCGAGCTATTCGATTGTTACCAAGATGAAGCAAATCTAATCCGGTCGCCTCAATAAAATCGGATCGACGCACCACAGGGATGTAATTCCCTGTGAGATACATCTTTTTTGGGTTGTAAGGTTTAGGATTTAAGTCAGAGATATGCTCAATCTTTCGTTCCTGGCAATTCACATTCAGGCCAAGGTCTGAAATTTGAAGATTGCAGGTGCAGGCAGTCGGGCAATCTAAAGGCACAGGGGATTTGGTCTGATATGAAATAATCTGGCCATAATTTTGTGGTTTATTGGATGGGATGCGAGCAGTGGGTCTTGATTTTAATTTGCCTGACTGTCGAGGTCCCTTGGTGGGTCTTGATGAAGACCGTGCAATCCCAGATGAGGTGAAAGAGGCCGTAACTAGAGCTGGCGTGGTCCTGTAGTATGCATCACTGCTTAAATGTGGCAGGGGTGGCATCTCATATTCAGCAATGGCTCTCCTCGGGCACAACTCCTGTTTCGAAACCTCATCAAGATCTCTCCCATGAAGCCGGAATGGGAACTCGCAAACAACATCGCCGACCAAAGCCGTGTACGATATGCTCTCGAGCCAGGTTTTGAGAGCAATCAGCTCACAGGAACAGTTCCACGGGTTCTCCTCCAGCTGTAGCTCCACAACGCTGTTCATGTGCTCCAGCAGACCTGAGTAGGGAAGCACTTTGAGCTGGTTCCCCCTTAAGTCCAAATGAGTCAGCGGTACATATTGGAAAATGTTCACAGGCAGAGTAGATATTAAGTTGTCATTTAGAATCAGCACCTCCAGCTGTCGAAGTCTGCTGAAGGCATTTGGTGCCACGTGAGTGATATAATTATAATCAATTTGCAGATATTCTAGACTTTCAAGGCCAAAGAAAAACTCTTCCTTCAAGGCGTCAATTTTGTTATTGTTGAGATGTAATCGTTTTAATCCCTGAAGTCCATTAAAAGCTCCCGCTTCAACTTCAGATATGTCATTATTCCCCAGATGTAATATTGTAAGTCCTTTGTACTCAACAAAGTCATTGGCAGACAGCTTTTTCAACAGATTCCCTGTAAGCAGCAAATGATACTGGGAGAAGTACACCGGGCTTATGGCTGAGAGACTTACAATTCCTTTGTTTTCACAGCTCACTGTGAGTATCCCCTCTCTCTCCTCACAGGCACACAGTCTTTGACATATTTCCCCATAACTGCCATACATCTCAACAGTGCACACCGAGGCAGCACTTAGCAAAACATACGAAATCCAAAGATGCATTTTCCTGCAAATGATCGGCCGAGCTCGCACAGTCCTGCTAAGGTATCCTCAATGTCATCTAGAAATAAAAAGACATACATCAGCGGTGATGTAAAAACAGGCGAGACTGCAATTGAAAGCAACTTCCACACAAACAAAGCTGCAGCCTACTTGAGTCAAAGGCTTCATTTGCTGTTACCCAGAGGTAACTTCTGGGCTGCGTGGCTGCTGGGTTTTTTAAAATGGCTCAAACAAAGTAAAGATAGAAAGCAACTCCTCCAAGCTATGTAAATAACAAAAAAAAAAAAAAATGCAAGGTCAGTGCAAGACACAGGCGCAAACAACGGTCTCACTCCGCTGCGAGGGGAAGCCATATCGCGTTGGCTTTTTAAGACAACAACAAAAACAAAAACAAAAAAAAAGCAAAACAACAAAATAAATAAATGCAATTTAATACTGGTCAGAATTTAAAGCGACGCGAATCGCACAAGGTTCGCCGAAATACTGCGTCGCGGCTCGTCGGACGCGAGGACAGCCTGCGTAATTTTTTCCCTTGGAACTCCTGGTGGAAATACATACCTCACGCACATGGATGGAGACGTAGGGCTCGCTCGGGGTGTTTCAGCGCATCTTTTATTCTTATTTTAATCCGTCAAAGCGAAAATGGGAGACGGGCTCTATTCGAGGCGAGCGCGTCCGTCGTCTCCGATGCACTTGAGAGGATGAAAGAAACGCTGATCGACCATAGCTGCCAAACGCTTCTCCTTTACCACGGTGCGCCGGAGGAGACACGGCTATGCCTGGTAACAAAGTTGCTTATTCTCTCTCTCTCTCTCTCTCTCTCTCCCTCCCCCCCCTCTCTTTTCCCGGACGCTCGCGCACGCACGCGCGCGCACGGACACGCACGTAACGCACGCTCGGTCGGTGGTCCAGGGGATGTCAAGTTATTTCATGCACAAAGAATCAGCTTGCTGGAGCATCGTGCCGAGATACATCCTCAAAAAGATGCTGACCTACCTACTGAAAAGATGTTCCCCAAAAAAAAAAAAAAAAAAAAAGCATCCATAATTCACGGGGTGCTGGGAGCGTCCCGCCGCTCTAAACGGTTTGTTAAACCGCTTATCATGTTATTCTCCCTGAAAACAAAAGCTTTCACCTGGAATGCCGAGTTATATCAGCTTTTCATAATCTGTCAATCCTGTAAGGGCGGGTAGCCTGGGAGCGGGAGAGATATAGCCTGAAACATTGATGGATCTGAGTCCCCAGTTCTTATTTTTGCACCTGACAGGGGAGGATCTCTCTAACATCACACTAGGAGTTAATTTACATCACAGCTGGTATACATATACATATATATATATATATATATACATATGTATACCAGCTGTGAAGATGTCCCCCCTCCCCTCTCTCTCTCACTCTCTCTCTCCCTCTCTTTATATATATATACACATACAGTGGGAATCAACTCACAGGGCAAGCCCCTTGTCCGATCAGGCCGTTAATGTCATCGCCTCTGCCAGTCCGAGGTCAGAGGTTAACGGTTTTTATTGGTTTATGATTCACTCCAGAGTATTCCGTCAAAATCCAGGTAACGGAGACCACTTCAGTGAACTGTCACACTGATCCCATTTCAGCTCATCAAAAGCAGCACTAAAGTGCTTATGCAGCCTGTGCAGAACCGCCTTTATAATCATGTCATCCGTTTCAAAATACATAAACACACTGTGACTTTGCCATGGTGGGATGCGTATCGATCAACCCCACTGTGGCGGTAGAGCGTGTGCAATGAAAAGTAATACATTTGAAATAGTGCAGTATTTGCCTGTTGGTTGATTAAGATTGGATAGTAAACTATGAGCCACACAGGGTATGACTCATTGCCCTTACTGAGTGTGTTTTCACCTGGTCCTAATGAAAAGCAAATTGTTCTGGCAGACGTATAATTGGAGAGAATTTTCCAGTTCTCTCGTTTTAATTTAGCAGGCGCAAGATCTGAACTGATGGCACTTGGCGACGGAGGAAAAGGTAAAGAAACGGACCTGTCGTGCCCCATCTCAACCTGATTTGGTGGCACTCATGTGGAAACATGTCAAGTATCATTGTATATTGCTGCGTCCTCGTGGATTCATATCCATCATCCCCTCCACTTGGCTCTTGCTCACATGGGAAGACAGCAGGCACATCAGGGACACTGCCTGTGGCTCATATTAAAGAGTATGAGGGCTGCATTCAGCCTGCATGCGATTCATTTGTGCTTCTGTTTCCCCTGCCTTCAGAGATTTGTGTTGCATATTGGGTTACACCCTCAGCATTAGCTAAACTCCATCATTACACCACTATTTCTGCATACATTAGCATTTATGTTTGTTACAATGTGATTAACAAAATTTACAGCTCGCTGTAGCTTGCAGTAAAATAACTGCCAACCTAAACATCTGAAAGAGATTTTTTTAAAGATAACAGCTCAAAATTCTGTCATAGTCCGTTTGGCAAATTCTGTGAATTTGCACTTTGTTTATGTTCACTCGTATTTTTACATCTCTCTGCAGTATGATATTCATGTTATCCGTGGTCACAATGTGCAAAGGGAACATGAGGCACACAGAGGCGATGCATGATACGAGCCTCATTTAATGTCTCTCCAAGTCTTCCATAACACTGAACATAATCTTCACCAACTGGGAGCAGAGGATGGTACTCTCCACACATGCACACACACACACACACACGCACACACACACACACACACACACACACACACACACACACACACACAGGCACATGCACACAAAAGGAATCAGCATAACAAATGACTGGAAGAAAATTATGATGACTAACAATTATGTGCTCCAAGGTCAGAAATACACAAATGGAGTTGGAGCCGTGCCACAGAGGATGATGGGTAGTGCCTCTGATATATGTTCCTTACAGATGGTGTGTCGCACTTTGTCATCTGTGTCCAGCTGGAGCATACAAAAACAATCGGCATCCCAGTGAACTGTTTTGCCATTGTCTGGCAGGAACATTACTGTCAGACCTCTCACAAGCCTTTGTTACATCGGAAGTGATGTTACACGGCAAACAACTAGACAGGAGCAAGGTTTTTAAGATTATTATGTCAGAGCATTATGCAAGGAATTTTACTTTATTTATTTATTTACTTTTGGGTAATGTAATTTTATCTGAGATTTAGCCTACACTGACAACACTGTAAAGCTTTTGGTAAAAGGGTACAGTGTCATTTAATTGTATGAGTCAGTTACCAGGAATCAGTTCCTACTGGTAATTAAATGTAGGTACAGTGGAAGAAAATATGACTATGGGGAAACAAAAACAACTAGATACTTAAAAGGTAAGGAGAAATAAATTACACTCTACTGCGTTCCTAAAGGGTACAGTACTGGCAAACAACACTGAAGTTTGGAAAAAAATTGTGTTAAGAACACTGATATTCTGCAGAACCTATAAAGCAATGGTGTAATATATTTACTATATGCTACCAGACAACAGGGGAGCAGAAAAGTAATGAAAAGGGGCATAGAGAAAATTGCTCAAAACTCATGTGTTATTGATGAACACTGTATGGGCTACGTTCCCAAACTGACCACAAAGGCTGTTGCACAGATGTTTTGGGATAAGAAGCTCAAATCTTGTAACAATGAGGAACTTGTCATTTATTTGTACCCAACTCGTACCAAAAAGTTACACGGAAATCACAGACTGTATTATAAAGTATTAACAGTATTTGCACAAGCGGAAACCAATATAATATGGAAATGGAAAAAAAATAATCCTTTAATAGGCATTTCCCATATTTGTACCTTGCATAACAGCCAAAACTATTTGAAGCCTTGTGTAGAGGCCTCTAGTACTGAAACAACCTCTGAGAGGAGATTAAGTGATGAGAGGCTTCTTCAAAGCAAGTAACAAGGAACTGTGAGCTACAAGGGCAGGACATTACAGACAACCTTACACACTGCATCATGGAATAGGGAATCCTTGAAAACGCTGTGTCTTTTATATAAGGGACAAAGAGGAACTGTTGTGGGTACAGATGAAGCAAAATGAGGAAGATCAGGGAGCAGAAAAACTGTTAAAAGAGGAAGACTGAGGACAGATTGCAGTCGAAGAATGTGATTGAGTTTGTAGGGGCATGAAACACATCTCTGGATATGAGGCATCTAACGGCAGGCGGTCAGAGAGCATGCCTTCTAGGGCATATCTGGGCTCCCTTGAGAAGGTGGAGATGAAAAAAAAAGAGGATGGACACATTACCAGCCATCATGGACAACACCTCACACCCTCCATATGGATCTGTATGTGCCCGGGGCAGCCCCAGCTCCATGAATAACAGTAAAGCAGATTTTTCATCTCTGCTTCCACAGAGCTGTACGATCACCACTGTTCTCATCAGACCACATTAATCCCCAGACAATGAAACAGAATTCTACATGATAGTGCTTTTTTAACTATTAATATGAGCATCGAGTATTATAATCATCCAGCACATTTGCTCAAATATATATATGCTGCAGTTTAAGTTTTTGCCCTAATGTAGTCTGTTATCTGAGGACATTTCCATGTATTTCAGTGCACTCTCATACATCTGTTTTTTCCTTTTATTTAACACGCTGTATATAATGCTGTGTGTGTTAGTATGACTTTTTAATGTGTGTATACTGTGCATATCAATCTTGTTTTTTTTAGACGGCTGCTTCGTGGCCTTTTTTGAAGTGCATGGAGCTTCTTCATTTTTCAAGCTCCCCTGTCCCCGACTCCACCCACAGCATGACTCCACCAAACGGCCCACTCTTACTTCATCTGCCCTGACATATGACATATCCCCTAACATCACCAACCTGACACCTTAGACTGATATTTAACTGGGCTCCAGGGCTTATTCCATCTGACCTTCAGCAGATTTCCTGTTGTTTTTATTTATTTATTTATTTATTTTGATAACTGCCATTTTCCAAATTACAGCTCCTATTACACAATCAGCTGCCCAGGTACCAGAGGGTCTCTCTTAGAATAATTGGCCTTGTGTAGTGGTGGGGGGGGGCTACTTTATGGTCATTTTATATCAATTATTATAACACAATTTTGTAATATATATATATATATATTTATATATATTGCTTTACATCAATTTTGTGAGCTAATACTTGTCTGTATTTTCTTCCCTGCTGCTCTAACACATAGATTTTTTTTCCCTATAAAGCGTTTTTTTTTTAAATTTCATAGTAGCCATAATTTCACACACTCACGATCATAACATTTTTATATCAAGTGCCCATATGGTCTGTCTGTGATGTGATTGGCAATGCCGTGTTTTCCCCATTAAGTGAAATTGAAGTGAAATTGACTTTAAATTTAACTGTAGCTTCCCCACATTTTGTCTGGGACCTACTGGAAATACCTGTAGTCCATGAACCTCAGTGTGGAAACCCCTGCTAGTAACAAAAAACAGAATCAGAACCTGTTTTCTTTATAAGCTGCTATGGCACCACCTGTTGGTCAAATTTAAGAAACACAGAAGTCACTGAAACCACAGGACAGTTGAATATGAAAGACAAGGATCGTACCTGAGCGTAAATGCTGGTTGATGACCCTAGCATCCATATGCATCCGTATCTATAAGCAAAAAAAAAAACCAAAAACCTGGCAGGCACATATTTCCTCATGAGCATTGGTGCCTATAAGGAGCAAAAGCTACGTAGAGATATGGGGGAGGTATAAGTTATACAATAATGATTTCCAGCGATGATTTTGAATTTTTTTGAAAATTGAATACATTCTGATAACTAATACTTACCTGCTGACCTGCTTATATTATAGTAATATTGGTTGTCATCCATATAGAAGACGTGGACATGGCAGTTTGCACCGAAAACTCCACCTACGCTGGTGCTCTTTCTCCGCATAATTGGTTAGATACAGAAAAGCAAGGAAATTTTGAATCTATTTTTTTTTCATTATAGGTAAGGTCAAACAAAATTGCAGGTTATATTTCTGAAAGATTAGAAATTGACAAAAGAGAGACTGAATTTCTTTTAACTTGTTTGACCTTGTTAACAGTCGAAATGTGCTCTTGAGAAAACAAGAGAAATGCCTGCTGTCGAGGTGAGTATACCTGAAGTAATGATGGGGTGAAACAGAAAATACACAAGTTTTCTTGCCTCAACTTAATTTCTCTTCCTTTTTGCTCTCATTATCACACTAATTGTTACCATTACTCTTAATTTTTGAGGAATAATAAAGTTGAGGTATCTATTTTCAGCAACCTAAACCATATCAACCAGCCAAAAAAAAAACAAACCAAAGAAAAGACAAGTAATTTTACATCAAACCTCAAGGTGGCAGTGCTGACTTAGGAAAGGAACTCTTTTGTTCTGCTGAGAATTTCCTTTGTTATTCCTTGCCCTCACTAGGATTTATGGACATTTAGTGATTATAAATATAAATCTAATACGGACCCATTATGTCAAGGAAAAAAAACTAATTTATGGATCAGCTCCAAAAAGTGTCAGTCGATTAAAAGCTTGTGCAGTTCTTGATGCTATGATTTGCTGCTTAGATGACATTTTTTGCTTGAATTTAATGACCTGAAGTAGCAGACAGTATACTCAGTTTAGAGTCGATTTTCCCTTTAAGTCTGCCATAAACTAGTAGCTTGAGCAGCATGGGAAAAGAATTTCTCCTACTTTGATCATGAATCCTGTGCATTTCATTTCATTTTGTCACACATATTTTAAATTGGAACACTGGAAAACATAGCAAAAAGGTAATTTGGTCTGTGCAGAAAAAAAAATTGGACATGCATTAACTGGCATTTAATTTGTAGTATTTTAGAAACACTATGACAAAAGGGCATAAAAATAATAGCCCCTCACTTGGCTGGAAAAAAAAAATTATCCAAAACAGCATAAGCCACCACTTGAAAATGGTGGAAGGTCTTTTGTGGAAATCAAACAGGCTGTCTGAGAGCACAGCTATTTACTGTCTTCACAACTCCTGCCCGGGGCTGATGGGAGCAAGATAAAGTCTTGACATGTTCACAAAGGTCAATTGCTGTGTGGTATCTGTATGTACCCAGATACCAGGAAGGCTTCCTACTCTCTTAATTAAATACTAGAATTCACCTTATCTCAGTTCCTCATGCTGACAAGACTTCTGCAAACTAAAGACATCTTTTCTTTGGTGACAGAATAAATAAACAAGCAAGAAATCACCATGCAAAGTCCAGAACGAACAAACTGTAGCTGCAGCTTCTCAGAGGATCTCTGCTAATCTGATCAAGAAAGATCTCTGCAGGCTTTATCTTTTGACTCAAGAGCCGAGGTAATTACCTTGGTCAGAGAGGTCGTTGTGGAACATAATGGGAAAGTAACTGTGCTGGGAGTTGAACTTACTCAGATTTAACCAAGCTGCAGCAAGGACACTGAGTGAAATGGCAACGTTAAATAAGAATATATGAGCTTTGTGATTGTGTCAGATCAGTCAGTAAATGAGCAGACACATTGTATGGAATGATTACCGTCATATACATGGCGTGACAATCAAAGTTGGACAGTTTTGTCTGTTTTTTTCTCGATGAAAATTTAAATTCTGGTTAAACACAGACCCACTTTGATTGTCTAATGCTGATACTTTGCCCCCCCCCCCCCACCACCATCCCGCCACCCCACAGAAACAGGTTCTTACAGAATTCCCCACAGAGGAGAGACAAACTGTGGATTGTAGAGGTGTGGCAACAGAGTACTTGAGCTTTATTTAGCTGTGTGCCTTTAATACACAGGGGGATTGGGTGCAACGTTGATTGTTCACAACTACAACATTAAAAAAAAGATGTAGGTCTCTATGATGTTGCCACGGTAACACACATTGTGCCTTTAATGACAGCCTCGGTTCACATCTTTTTGGTGATCATTTGCAGCCACGATGGCATTGATTCCCTTCACTGAAGATGTTATAGGGTTACATCCGTTTTACATATTTATTATGCATTTTATACTTTTATTTGTTAACACGATACCATTAGCCCACAATGTGTGGGTCTGCATCCATATTGTGAAATGTTGTCTGACATTGTGTTGCCGTGGATTTAGGAGTTTGTTTCCCATTTGTGTGCATGCAGCAACATGTGTTGCTGTTGCTCGGGTGTTTGTGTCCCTGTTCTGCACCAGTGACGATTGTTCAGCTGACCATCACCTCTCTCTCTTTCTCTCTCTCTGCCTCCCGTGGTGTGGGGTTTAGTTATAAAGCAGGGGAAGAGCACCGACCGAGACGACATAAACAGCATGAGTATTTCCATCACGTTTATCAAACCCATCCACCATCCAAACAGTTATGGAGCTGCTTTCATTTTGCAGCTCATATTTGTATAGCCTTAGGCAGTAACCCGGAGTAGTACCTGGTGGCAAGGCAGGACTCAGATAGTTGTACATCACTGATGTATTAATGTCTCTACTCAATTTTTGTGAAATGTTATTCCTCCTAATAGACCGGGCTTCTTGCTGCCACTCATAATCAGTATTTCATCTGGATATGCATAGAGCATAGGAGCATATGCTGGTATCCTGTTCTCGCATGAATTCTCTGTATAAGATGACTGTCTGCGCTACATACCTAATTGAAAATTCAAGGGATAAGGAGGATAATAACTAGCGTCTGTGTGTGCCTGCACATGTGGATATGTAAGAATCTGCAATTCAACTCAAGGTCTTTTTAGAAAAGAGACAAAATGTCATTTTAACGCATTATCACCCTATTAAGTAATTTGGAAACTGGTGGTGGGCACTTGCTTGAAAACTCGGCCTGTTCATCCAAAGGCTAAGAGCTATACAGACTTTATTTATGGTTACCTTGAGGCAACAGTTTGTGTTTGGGAGCCCTCTTGAAAAAAAACCTCCTTCAGTCAGCGTTGTTAGAGTTATGAGGATTCAATAGGCACACTTTTACTATGAGTTCAGAGATAATCTTTGGAAGTTTAATTTTGGCCCTAGAACACCTTTGCTCAAAGAGCAAGGTTTGTATGTTATTCAAGCTCCTGGAAATCACACACTCAACGCTTTTCCTAACTTAAAACAATGTGCTTTTGGGGGTTTATTTTAGACCTGTTGGAATTTCAAAGAGAGAATATTCCAGCTTTGGGCTACCTCGTAGGACCCCAAATACTTAAAAGGACCATGTATTCCCATTTTTTGGAGACTGTTTTGTGGGCCTCGGATTTTTACGAAGACTTCAAAGTGTAATGGGATAATTATTGCACTTAGCACCAGAGGGAAAGAGAGGGGGGAGAAAGGGAAACACACACAGGGACAGACAGACTGGGAGAGAGGGGCTGGAAGGGAGAGGGGGAGTAATGAGTGTCCAAAATAGACAATAAATCTAATAGTGTGCAAACTGAATAGAAACAACCTTTCACAGGAAAAGCAAATCTGTGATTATTATTATCAACTTTGATACTTTTTTGCGTTTATTTAATTTGAATTTGCTGCTGTAAATTTTGTTTTTTCCTTTAGCCTGGAGGCTTTAGTGCTGGTGACACAACAACAACAACAACAAAAACTGCTGGTGCAAGCATGCTAGCCGATAGCAGCATGATCACACTGATTAAATTGCAATCGATTTCTGCAAAATGTCAGGAAACGCTAGGGTCTAGTGCCATTTAATGTGTGTCAGATGAGAGCTGAAGGTAAGGCACTGTGTTATCACTCATATGTCACAGAATGTGGAGAATGACAGGGTGGTGCCAGGGGTTTAATTGGCGTTAACACTTGTAGTGTAGAGCGCAGGCTGAGTCTCCTAGGCAATGGCCAGTCAATGTAAGTCAAGAGACGCACTCAACAGGCTTTGAAGGGAAGCAGTTATATTTACTTACTGAGATGGATTTTGAAGGAATTTTTTTTTATATAGCCCCACAACAGTCTGCAGAATGATGGGAGGCACAAAATTCAAAAGAAATAACAACAGAAAACGATAACTTGAGCACACACAGATCAGAATCAGTCAACACCGGGTCTCTCCTGAGGGAAAGAAATCCTTAGCAGATAAAAACTGATTTTGTTGACTAATAAAACAGAGCCTATGATCAATATTGGTGTAAATTGCTTTTGTTGGATAAGGCACCACCAGAACTGAATAAATATAATCATGCAAAACAGCCTCTCTAGATCTACTGGTTATCTAGAACCCTTTTCCCACATATGGCTATTGGTGCAGTGGCAAAGATAGATTCCCGAATGATCATAAAATAACTCATTTACAAACACAAACAGAAATGAAGAGGGGGAAAAAAGACCAAACAACCGACTTAAAACATCTTGGTTGACATAAACCATAAATACTAATCAGCCCTGTAATTGACCAGGAGGGGATGGCCCAACCTGCTCATTTTAAGGTTTAGAAGACAGGAGATTATTCTTTTGAATCACCTAAATAGCTTTGCAGGGGGAAAAGCCATTAATCAAAAGCACCCTCTGGTCAGGAAATAGCTCCATAGAAAATATCTACAACCTTTTCGTGTAAGCGCAGAGATTTCTGGCAAAGCTGACTGGCCCCACTCCAAACCCATTAATGATGTGATGATTGAATGCTCATTTGCAGAATAACCCAAGACACTCAAAATGTCATATCAGGTTTGTCAGCAAAGATTGTTCTGACAGACCAAGGTCATATACCTGGAGATGTGGCCTTGATGTCGCCTGTTAACTTTTGACTTTTTGAGTAGCAATGCTATATATGCCGAGGTATTTCTTTTTGGTAAATGATAGACATCAGTTGAACACACATCCCACACACCTGGGCCTTTAAGTGTTTTAGTCATACATAATAATTTTCAGAGTACATAAAGAATAACCTGGCTCACACTGTGTGTTGGCTACTGTCAAACAGAATAGAAATCTGATATACAATATGTAAGAGCTGGACTGAAACGCTCGCTTCTTAACGCATCTCCCATACAGATGAAAAATCCATTTCCGTTCTTTTTTCAGGATTTTCAGTCAAATAAACTTCAAAATGAAAGTTACTCCACAAGCGAAGGTTGTGTTTCATTCATGTAAAACGCTTTCCTCTGGATGCTGTCTTCCTTTGAATTGACTGGGGGATCTCCAAAATCCCAAACGAGCCATGACAGATAAATTAAGCAGAATTCAGTCGGAAGTTGTTTCAAACAACAGATAATTTATTCTCCTTTGTTTCCTTGTTTTCTTCTTCTCCACAAGGGGTAGGAAATGCAAACATCCAGCAGTGTGGGTGAAGTGAGGGGTAATTCATCACACAACAGTACAGCAGAACATCTGATGGAAATGATACACATCATATTGTGTGGGAATTATATAATTACTGTTATGGCTCTTGTGTTTATGGGAAATGGTGAAGTTAAAATTCTCTACAATTTGGGGAATGATGGGCGAGGGGAACTGGATGTGGTGGAAATGTGTTTTGCGTATTATTTTAATGACATACAAAAAATTCAAAATTTTTTTTTGTGTGTCAGGTGTATAAACATTGGTCACAAAAAAGAAATTATTTTGATCCTAAGAGCTAATTTGTATCCATAAGCTATAAGTTTCGGTTTTAAGAATAATTTCTTAGATCTAAATTCTCCGTATTTCTGCACTATACAGTGTCTTTTGGCAGAAGATGTATTGCTGTTGAATTAGTTTTCCTCCATGTCAATTACCTTCTCCATTGCGCTGCTATTTCCTCTCTGTTCTTGGCCTGGGGAGAGTGAGGACAGTTTCATGGATCAGCGTGCTATCAAAGCCTCGTGGGAGGAGTAGCTGCTGAATGCTGACAAAATAATTGCCGTTTTATTTTAGTGTTAAAAAGATGAGGTGATCAAATCCTTTGTAGCGAGTACAAGGCTAAATTTAGCTTGGAATATTGGACAGAAAAACCCCAGTTATCATATTACAGCTTTTCAGAAAAGGCTATAAAAGAAACTCTGTGTGAGAAATGTATTGTGCAGCCGAAGCCAGTAGAACAAAGGCTAGCTTAGAAAAAGGGGTGAGACTTCTGTGCTCTATGTGAAACTGCCTTAAGATAAAGTTCTTAAAGTGGCTGTCAGATGCTGCACTGAAGTCAATAGTAAAACTCCCCTATGAGCTCCTTCGGTGTTCACTTTTATTTCCTTCAGCCCGAGAAAAACAACCCTGTCCTAAAAGGAGGGCGATATTGCTGTCCCCACATGTCCTGTCTCCGGCAATATTTTAGAGATGACTCTCGATTCAGGTGTCAGCCCAAACCACTGTCGCTTAATTCAATGCCAAGTTTTCTTTTAGCTGGATTATTACAGCACTCAGCTTGTCTCACTCCCCGATGTACAATTTCTCTGCTGCGCACTGAATGTTTCCATTCATGACGTTTATGCATCAAGGTCAAAGAGAAGTGCTTATGAAAACAAATTTAAAAAAAACAAAAGACAATAGTATTCAGATCCAGCTGTAATCTTCTTTCTCAATTTGATGGAAGGAAAGGATCATATATGACAGAAGTGTCTTTATAATGGATTGGGGGGGGGGGATGATGAGAACCCATGCAATCACTCCACCCTCTGGTGCAAGAATTAAATCCCCAAAGGAAACTCTTTATAAACATTCAATTTGTTCAAGACAGCTAAAAATGTGTTCAGTTTCTCATTTATTGTACCTTTGGTGCATCTCCAGTGAAGCACTGTGGTAGCATGAAGATCAATCAAATAGGTTTGCTGCCTTTGACATGGCTGTTATGAGTTCAGCACGCCTGAAAGGCCATCAATTTTAATTCAATTGAAGTAAATTATACATTAAATTAATCATATATTAATTTCTGTTGGTTTAGGTATAATCAGTGATGTGATTTGTTTGTTGGAGCCAGCAGGAGCATTCACAGAGCTCCCGGACTGGGGGTTTTAAACGCCATGGTGGATGGTTACGTTTCATATCCCTCACTAAAGGGAGAAAAAATAGGGGATCAAGGGAATGTAAATGCCCCCTCACCTCATCTAGCTAGAATGAAACTCCACTTTGGCTTCAATTTTCATCCGCACATCTGGAGTTTTTCAGGAAAGAGAAAAGAGCAAAAAGAAACACATTTGGCTTCACAGAATGCATGAAATCCTGGCCAGGATTTGGTGATAAGCATTCAGGGCTTGAAAAGACACATACATTTTGTCAGTGAAGCTTTTGATCGATGCCAATAAAGCATGTTTTTTTCCCCCCAGCAGTAAAATAAGTTACACTGGAGAGATAGTTGCCTAATTACCAAGGTTATAAAAATCAGAGTAATAGTGTGTGTGTGTGGTTTCTTTTTTTTTTTTTTTCATTTTTTTTTCTAGGTTGGATGCAGCGTCCTTGTTGCAGACAGGCCACGATGAGAATTAAAATGAGAGTGGATTGGACAGGAGCTATTGCATCAGAGTCTAATGGTCTAATGTGGAGTCTACAGTGTCAGTTAAAGCATGCAGGGGGATGGGGGATGCAGCTCATTTGAGTTGAGCTATGCTTTTGGCTTTGTTCAGGCTTTAGGTAAACAGTAAACAGACGTCAAATGATCTGATCTGGGTTGTTTGACAGCATAATTAGTCCACAAAAGGACTATTTGCAAAACTTAATTGATGGATGTTTCATTTCACTGTGACAAATTCTGGGAGGAGATGGGCCAGATGGGCAAGAAGCAGTACTGTCAAAGCTGCATCTCACTGTAGTCACAGCTCTGGGGTCAATATTGCGAACAGTGCTATGACTCCAACACAAACAATTTTGATCTGAGGGTTCCCACTGATCCAAACATTCACTTATCCAAATTTACCTCCAGTTATTGCCAACAAAGCCTAAGTCCTTTGTCCAGCAAAGTGTGGATGCTGTTAAAATGTATTTTAAATGATTGATGACCTTTTAATTTGATGTGTTGTCTGTCAACTACTTCTTTGAGTGTTCTTTTTTTTATTGCTTTCATATAGTGCTCCTACTGACAAAAATTTAAGATTCAGGTCAATGATGAGATCTTTTTAAGCTCTAATCAGCATATATGTAGCACTATGCAAGCACTGAGGTTTTCTGACTTTAATTATGGCCTATTATTATCAATGGGGGACGAACACAGAGGTCACTGAATCTCTGCAAATTGACCCTTACAATTCTTTTGTCTTCTCAGCTCTGACTGTTGCTCTTTCTGTGGAATAGAGAAAGAAGTAGAATGAAGACACAGGAAGGGCTGAAGCCCCATGCAGTACGTCTTTCAGTCCAATGTCTTATCTGCATGTCCTCAACAGTTAAGTTGTGATTTAAAATTGTAAGAAAGGGACAGAAATAAGCCGAGGCCATTGATGAAAGGGTATTTATTGTCCATTAATAGATACTCCCAATGGCAGGTGGGTTTTTACAGAGAACTTATCTGTCTCATTCATTTCAGGTCTTTTTTTTAGAAGTTTTAGTGACAATGCTCAGAGAAGAGATGAAGATGAATTGAGAAGAGAGATATAATAGTGTTGCATGCAATTAGATTCAAACCAATGCAAGAGCTGAAAATGGATGATTTCCCAGGGGGTTGTACTAATCCACTCAAGTGCCATGGCACCTTGTCATGCACTTCTTTAAACAAATCATATTTTTATCCTGGCGTAAGGTCACACTATTTACATGCATTTCTGCTGCTGGCAAAATTATTAGAGTTGGCATCACTTTTTAAAACATTAAAGACTATAAATGCTCTGTGCTTTTGGGACAATGGCGCCATATGACATCGGGGGCAAGTCTGTGGTTCTCAAAATTCCATTGTAGCCAGGGAACGTGTTTTTTTCCATCATCAAGCAGCAGCTGATGAAGCTGAAAATACTGGCAGCAACTTTACTTATGTACAAATTCAAGTGTGCACTTTGTGTCATGACTAAATAGGTTCCACATAATCAGGAGTGCAACAATAACATCACCCACTGTAATAGTATGGATGATAAACCAATGTATGGGCTGTGACAGTGGCCGCATGCATTTGCATTTAGAATCTCAGTCCTAACCGAGTTACTTAAGTAACTTGACTTTTGGGTCAATGTATAGAGCTACTATAACTGGCCTAGAATATTTCATAGACAAATGCTCTCATTATGAGGTTAAGAGGCTTGGCTTGCTGTGATATTTACCCGACTTGCACAGCGTTATGGTTAACCTACTTTTGCTCATTCAAAGAGGGAGGGGGAAGCTGGCAGCTGCTTTTCATACTTATCTGCCAGCGGACTGACTCTATCTGTGGGTGAAACACCATGATAGGTGGATAAGGATATTCTCTTAAATGCTTTATTTATAATGGCAGTGCCTCTCATTTGAGGGGGTTATCAAAATTGCATGAAAACAGCTTAACCTATGTACCCTAACCAGAATATGGCTAATAGCCAGATTATCTGTGTATAAAGAAAACTGCTGGTGTGTGAGAGAAAATCTCTGTAGCTATACTTAGAATTTTTCAGTATATCCATCATTGCGACCAGTGAACCTTAAAAGTTTGTTGCTGTTAGATTACTTTGCTCATTTGTACCCAACAGATGAGCCAGAAAAACTTCATTTTAGTCACAGTGTGACATGTTAATCTTTTATTGGCTGAGCTGCACAATATAATAATAAGACTGTGACTTAGTCATCCCTGGCTACCAATAAAAAACTCAAACATCATAGTGCATCAACTGTAGCCCATCAGGAGGATGGATAAATCTATCTTTAGCCTGTTGACACAGACTAACAATGAGCAAATCAAAATAGCTAAATTACCACAGACATTGAACAAAATCAGAAAGCTTTTTAGGGCTTCCACTTTTTTATATATGTGTGTGTGTGTGTGTGTGTGTGTGTGTGTGTGTGTGTGTGTGTGTATGTGTGTGTGCGTGTGTATGTATACATTATGTACGTGTATGTACATACGAGATTATTATGTGACCTCCCTCCCATAACTCTAATTTACTGACCTTATCAGATGCAATTAAACTAACAAGAGAGTGAGGGGATGTCACTTGAGGTCTGTGCAACCCCATACAATTATCATTTGAGCTTTAATCAACCAAAATAAGTGAAAACAGCTGCGTTGGTTGACTATGGGCGTGTGAGGGCTTTTATGTCAATGGAACCTCTGAAAAGTATCAAACTTCCAAATGCAAAGAAAAAAAAAGAAAATAATCACATTGTCATTTCCACAACTTCCACGTTTTCTTATTTTCTTATTCTTTTTATTTTTCTGTGTTTGAGTGTTTGATTTCCTGACAATAATTGTCAGAAAAATGCAATACTTTTTGAGAGCTAACTTTTTGAATTAAGGGCTAATTTGTGTGGACTAATGAGTGTTTTTTTTGTCAAAAATGAAACAAAACAAAGATGAATAACTTTTAATATATCTGTGTTTTGACACAGTAGATTATCTATCGCTAAAATGTTTGGGTTTTCTGCATATTGATTTGGAAAATGACTTGAAAAGGATATAAATCAGTGGCTTCTGATAGCATATAGAGATCAAAAATATAAGAAGTGGCCCACATAACTCACACCAAATCCACCTCCTTGGTAGCTGCATAGGCTTTGTGGCATCTTCAGTCTTATTGTTACCTTCACAGTGTCAAACAGCTTAACAGTCTGGAGGCCTGCTGTGTCTGAAAAAGCCCAAGGATGGTGCACTCAAGCCTGCATAACACTTAATCAGGCCATCCTGTTCAATGTCTACCACTTTAATCAGATAGACAGGTTTCGCACTACACAGAACTGTGCATTGATTCAATAAACTGTCTATTGATTTCAAAAGGGCAGCTGTGATTCTATACAACATCAAGCTATATCTAGCGCCTCCTTTCTCCCCCTCTCTCACCTTTAAATTTCTCCATCTTATTTGTGATGGCAGACAAAGCTCTTAAAGGGTGAAGCTCTTTAGACTCAGAATTTGCTTTTTCCATTTTATGCAGATATTGGCCCACTTTGTCACTAAAAAGGCATGTGGAGGACTATTTTTGCCCAATTCAAAGTAAGGAAAGTGTGTCATGACCCAGTAACACATAGCGAAACCTGTGTGAAGTCCTGCTCGTTTCCCTCATGCTATATCCTTTCTTGGCGTTAAACATTAATCACGATTGACAGATTGGCGTGTATGTGAACTCCTCCCAGAGGAGAATGCCATAAGAAATGTCTTTTTAACAAGCAGTCAGTATGAAATGGCTGTGTAGTCTGGAAATTTCTGTCAGACGGGGTCAATAAAAGGAGCGCTGATTCCTGTGGGTCTGAATAAAAACTAAATGCAGTCAACAGTGTCACACTCCTCTAAGAACAGGGGTAGAACAATGTACAAAGGACAATATTTTTGCAAAAGCCTCCCAGACTGCCCTGTCAAGTCTTTCTACAGTCACAAAGGGAAAATAAATTGTGAAAGTGCAGTTGCATATTATTACAGTGGCGCTTTGAATCCAAATTAAGGAAATCTTTACTGAATGGGGAAAACTTGCATTTACATTCATTTCAATGTCACTGCTCTCCATAGAAATCTAACAACACATTAATCAGTTCGGTTAACCGCTCGGCTTTCTCACTATGTGTTTGCTCGAGGTTTTCACAATCATCTCCTTTGACCGGTGTGCTCTTAGTTTTGTCAGTGCAATGGCTCTATTCTCTTTCCGAAAACGTTAGCGCTCTCGTAAGGGTCCATCCATAGACAAGGATGTGATGCTGCAATAAGGATGGTGCATATGCTATATTTGAACATCAATGAGTCATGCAAAGCTCAAAATTTCTTTTGGTAACCTAAATAGGATTAGATAAGGTCTACATGGATAAAATGTGGATAAAATTCTGTTATGAGTGTATAATGCTTGTTTTCTATAATCTGTCGATAACCCAGTGCGTGACGTTTTAAGATTGGCCCTGCACTGGCATTGAAAATTTTTTTTCATGTCGAGTCAAGTAACCTTTGTGGAAAGGATTCTGACTTTGCACTTTCTTTTCTAAAACTCCCACACAGATGGATAACAAATTTTAAGGTCCCTAATATTTACAGGAGTAGTTTGGGAAAACGTTTGGGAGAAAGACACTCATCTGCTTTCTTGCTTAGAGTTAGATGAGCAGATTGAAATTCTAATTTTGTACGGTAAATGTGAATCTACAGCCAGCAGCCTGTTAGCTTAGCATAAAGACTGGAAACACAGAAAATAGCTAGCCTGATTCCAGGCACATTAAAAATGAATGTGTGTGTTTATGAATAACTGAAGTAGTTTACTAATGGTGTGTATAATAAAAAGTAATTCTAAAATTAACAAGTCTTTAACAATAAATTCAGAGGCGTTGCATATAAATGATCTAACTTGGTACAGTGTTATTGATGTGCAAGTTTGTTTTCTACACATAAAACAAACATGCAAATAAACCCAGAAGGAGCCTTTTAATACTTTCGCCCTGAAGGCATTCACGCTGTGTTCAATGACGTCTCCTGGTTAAAATGAAAACTACACTCTCAATATTGTTTATGTGTTGTGTTCACTGTCATTTCCCCACCAACAGTTTCTCAGCCAAGTGGAACCATCTTCCATAGCTTTTGGTGGAGGTGGAAGACAAGCTCTTAATCGGCTGTGTTATTGAATTATTGAATTAAAAGCTTAAGTACTCAGGGTGAGCATGTCAATTTTTCACAACTGAATGGTAGACTGCTCATTCCATTCTCATCTGAATAGATCATTTGTGTATGTAAAATGTAGAAGAATGGAGGTATTACACAGATCGGTTTCATTGTCTGTAATTCTCATTCAATATGACTGTAATCATTCTGAGAGACAAGTCGTATTCATCCAATGCCGCATGCTAGTCCTTAATCTGCATTCAGCTCCCCTCAACAACATAGCACTTTTTTCGTCAAGCAGCTGTAGCTGTAGTGTAGTGTTAATTAAGAAAGGGTTCGCTTCAAAGCAAATTTTGCGTAATTATGGCAAAAGTGGAAGTTTAACCCGTTTTACATCCCTCAGTGATACAGTATTAAAAATAATCGAAGGAGTAAGTGTCGCAGCAAATGGTTCAGCCCTTTTCCACTTGACATTCCGCTCACCTGTCTTCATCCCCCATGTTCTGAAAACCCTGGGACAGATACAGATAAAATGATGTGATGTTTCTGTCTGTATTTCAATGGGATGAGTTGCTTTGACCCACGCAATCTCCCTCTCAAAGAGTATTTCAACTTATGCAGATGAGCTCATCAGAGCTGCCTGCTGAGATGAGACATCTAGCGCTGGAATTGTGTCAATACCAGCACCAAAACAAATGCAAATCAAAATCCAAATTAATGTGTTTTCCCCGAGGAGAAACTGAGTCGTACTTATAGTCAGCTCTCAGTAGATGACAGGATTCTGTTATCCAGAGCTCATGAAAAAAACTAGGCATTCTCAAACTGCTCACCAAGCTGGGGTACAAAAGTCAGTGTATGCAGATGGAGAAACTAAACTAGGAACTAGGTAAAAAAGAAACAGAAGGTTTTTGTATGAATATTTTACAGATGAATAATACAAAACATTTTTCACATTTCCATGATCCCTATGTTTAGTGATCTGTGTCAATAAACATATTTCCAAATTTATAGTTAATTGCTCTAAACTATGTAGAATAAGTCAAGCATATGTAGAGGATACGGTTTGGGTTGGCTAAATAGTATTCCGGTCACAGCAACATTTAACTGTCCTTATCTTCTGCTGGAATGAATGAGCAGCAGCCTTGTTCAGAAAACAGGTTATGCTGGGAATGAAATGAGCCAGTGGATGGATTGCAGAGGTTTAGACTGTTGTAATATGTCTGCGGACCATGGCCTTCTGTCATTACACCTTCCCTTTCAGTTTTTGATTCAACAGCGAATAGTGCACAATGCATATAAATAACAAATTTGTGCATGTGCTCTTGTAAATCTAATGAAGAGGAGGAGGAGAGAAATAGATGGACATTTTGTGCACTCAGTGAAAAGGCTATGAAATTTCAGATATTAAATGCCAGTGTCCCCTAACCTTGAAATCTTTTTCATAAAGATGCATTTTTTTTATTTTTTTATTTGTTGTATAATTCTCTCTCCCCCTCCTTTTTTTTAATATTTCCTTGTGATAACCTTTAATGCTCTATTTGTTCAGTCCCTTTGCTGCTGTAATGACCCACTTTCTCCCACAGGAAACATTAAAATTTAATTTTATCTAATCAAAGAAATCAAGTGTCAGTGCCAGTTGCAGCGGAATGTTAAGTTTTTCATTTTTGTTAAGATTCAAGTCCTGTCATTTGTCCAACATATTTATATTTAAATAAAGCTAGAATCAAAAGTAGCCATGACATGACATAAGCAACAGCCGCTCTGATGGTGTTGAATTTGAAAGTAAGAGAGAGAAAAAGCATGAAAAGGATTTCCACCTCCACCTTATGATGCATACTCACAACACAATATCAGCATTGAGCAGAGGAAGTCAACTCATCTTCTCTTGGGTGCACTAATACACAGTGCCTGTTTTTATTTGAGTTTTTAAAAATAAATAGCTGTGTAAAATGTTGATTGTGATTTTCTTTTGAAGATCCTCCAACTAGGATCTCAACTACTGCTAGATATCATGTGCTGGTATACAGTATATAGCTAAAGTTGGCATGTTTGCAGACTTGCTAGTGATTTCTCTCATTTGACACACTTTGAGCACCTTGTAAACATATATGCACTTCTTTCACATTAAAAAAAAAAAAACAAAAAACAAGACAGCTTTGGAAGTTGTCACCAGTCAAAAATAATTGCCTTCCATGCACACAGTGTATAGAAATTTAATAAAATACACAACAAGTACAGTGGCCCACATTCACTTGTAAGCTCAGCTTATTTTCACATAAACTGCAGAGAGGACAACAATAAAATTACAAATACATTCTTAAAAAATTGTTTTTTATAGGAACCTCAAATGGTTTTATGAAAAGGGACATTCCCTGTTGCACCACCATTAACAGTTCATAAGACACTTCACTTTTGTATTTAACGTCACTGATATGTATTTCAGTTGCCTGTGATATTCAAAGAGATGTTCCTTATACACTAAATGGAGACAGAAAGCTTCACTCTACAAAAGCAGACAGGACTCAATAGCTTAACAGTAGCAATTTGTTCAACAGCCTCACAAAATTGGAACTTGAAATGTGTAAAATACAGACATCTAAACTGACAGGTACAGTACACCATGAAAACACTTGAAGTCAGGTAAGCATTGATCCCCCCCCCCCAATCTTCACAGCAGTCAAGGACACATATTTCACCTAAACACAACAAGTCACGAACTCAAAAAACATACAAAGCAGATGGTTTTTGGTAATACAATGCGTGTCTGGACACCTCTGTGGATCAAAATAAAGGGAAAAAAAAATTACCTCTTGGTCATTAATCTGTGATATCATCATCACACCCCTGGCAGGCGAGCGAGAGCAAGATCATCTGAGATGTCATTTACCAGAGTCTCGTGGATCGAGAGGGTAATCTGACCCCCCACACTCCTGGCTGATGACGGAGCTGTGAATGAGACTGCTTGACAGGGACTTCGGCCTGAGCTCACATGCCAGGTAGGGGGGCTCCTCCAATTCGGTGTGCAGTGGGGAGCACTGGCCATCTGGAGGGCCATAGGCACTGCTGTCTGAACCCCCCTCCCTCTCGTCTTTGGACCCTTGGTTGGCCAAGTCCAGGGGCGCACCACTCTTGGTCGGACTACTGGACACAGATGGACTCTCCTGAAGTGGTGGGCTTAGGGCACGCTGCGATTTTAAGTAAGGTTTGACATTGGCCACAAGGATTGTACTGTCCCGCTGTTCCTTTCCAAATGTGCTGAGGGTTTTTCTGCTGCTGCAGCTGATGGTGCCATAAATCTCTGTCTCTACCATGGCATCCATTCCCACAGGGATGAAAAGGTTGGTGCGATTATCGGCGCTGTCTGCTTGGCTTCCTACCCGTAACTTTGGCATCCAGCATCTGTCAGAATGTCCCAGTGCACGACATTCATCGGTGCAGTGGACGGATTTGTCTTGCTCTGCAAAAACATTTAAACATTTATTATTGGACCCTGCTGGGCTAAGAATAAACAACCTAGAAGAAAATGTAGATGACATGTTGAAGGATGAACAACAATAGAATACTGCAAACAAACACAAATTCAAGTACTATGCTTGAAATCCCACTACTAACTATAGCATCTTTCAGTTATAGGTTATTTAGTATGCATCGCTAGAATTTTTTCAGGGTAAAATAAGAATGAGGAATATGTTGCAACAGATATGGGCGAGTTAGATTTAGCAATGTTGTAACTAATACAATCTTTTGCATTCTAGAAATCTAGTTGAAACCTTATACATAAAGATGTGATACAAAAAGACGTTCATTTTTGTTTTTTTACTTTTGCTGGACAATGTAGCAAATTTTTCAGGCTATTCATGAAACATATTTACTATGCTATTCTCAACAACATGTGTAGGTGTTTCCAGGAAAATATTATCATCTGGTGCAGAGGAAGTGATGTGTTTTTATGTGCATTTCTAGCAGCAGTTTGTGTGGGAATAAACTGGAAAAAAAACCCAAAACAACACAACAGCTGTGAAATGGCATGAGCCATGATATTCACCATTTCTGATTAGAAAGTATTTAGAGATTCTGCCCTTTGGATGTTGTTAGTTGGAAAATTGTTATTATTGGGTTTTTTTTTTGTTGTTTTGTTGTTTTAACAATTTAAAGCAATTCATTTTGGATATTCATAAACTCGGTGTAAAATCAGTCAATCAAATCTGGACAAAAACATCCAAGTAAAACTGGATTTTGGAAACACCATTAGCAGCACAAACACTCATTAGTTTGACCTGTAGTAAATATTCTAATTAGTTTTAGAGGCTCTGGTGCATTATCAGCAGCTCATTTGCATTTCCTGCCCTTTTTCCATTTTACTTCTTGTTAGTGGAGACATATTGTGACCTGTCCTTGCCACAAGAGGACCTCAGTGTTTAAAAGTTTAATCTTGCTGCTAAAAAGGTAACCACTTCTGAATGTGTGAATGCATTTTTATGTAACTTCGTCAAGAATAGATGTATAGAGGTACAATACTAGTACAGTACAAGGTCATGTAATGTCACTTGACAGAAGGAAAACACACAACCTTTTCTTTATATCACATTGGTGATTGAATTAGATCCCTGCATCAGCTGATGTAAAATTTGTAAGTCTGACGGTGTACTAATTAATCTTGACATTAATGAATCTCTCTTTGTGCCCTAATTAAGTCTTTAAAATTGTATACCACATCTAACCCTGGCAGACATAAAATAAGGTACACAGAGTGACACATAGAATGAGCCGATTCCCAATTTGTTTTCATGTAGAAGTTGTTCTTTATTTCTTTAGCCATTTCTTTAGCCACTACGCTGCACTATGAAAATGAATTTGACAATGATGCATCAAGGTATTTTTCTTGCGAAAACATGGAGCAAACATGTCAAACGGATGTTTGTAAATTGGTAGAAAATTAAAGCTTTCCTTCATTTGTTATAAATGAATGTAAAACATCAATTTCATTCATAAAAGTGTAAATTTAACCTAACTGATTTAACTTTAATAAATGTGTTTTCCTTGCTCTGATTGCCATGAGAGTGTAGTGACATCACTTGGGTTTTGTCGATTGTGTTTCCTATAATAAATGTCCAACTGTCAGAAATGATTGAATGTAATCCAAATCAAAACAAATACATAAACAAAAAAACACAAACCGTATGCACCCCCCCCCCTTTACATAGATGTCTCTCACAAGAGGAACAGGATGACAGAAATACCACAGTTCTCCCATCTATGTACAGACACATTAACACTTCACATCCTTAATCTCTAATAAATCTTGTTCCTTCTCCTCTGTGGAAACTAAAAATTCCAATCAAAACATTAAACCTTTTTTATGAGAATAACCACAATATTTCATCCAATCACAAGAGAACTTTACACAATGTGATCAGCTCTCACAGCTTTGGTCTACATATAAGGCCTCTCTATCTTGCCCACATGCCATTCTATGATATCAAAGCCCGCAAGCAAGTGACTGATTGTGGATGAGTCACTTGATCTCGTTTTGAAAGCCAGCTCTGATGAGGATGAGAAATATCAGCCTGGAACATGGGGACGCTCCACATGATGAAGCTCTTCCTTGGAGAGGTGGGAAGATCCTCTAGAACAAAGGCAACAGTGCCTTCGTCGTACACCAGCCTTGACCGGTTTTCACCCAAACCCAAGGAGGAAGTTCAAATAACAACAGAAAGCATCTGTCTGCCACAACCCGCAAGAGATGTGTGAACCAGCACCATGAGCCACACATACAGTGGGAGCTCATTTGCAAATTAGATGTCACCACTATTGCATATTGCTGCCGAAACTCCACGAGCGCCTACACAAACTAACTCATACGTTAGCTTGCAGCCATAGGACGAAATGGTACTGTTATATATGACTGGATAGTGATTAAACAAACTGTATGGGGGTGTTAAATTTTACAATAGAACTGTTCTGGAGAATGAATGAAGAATACTTACATTAAGAATATTAAAGAAAAAAAGACATTTTTAAATTTACCACAAAAAACGTCAGAAGAATTTCCTGCATGGGCCACAGTCATTTTTTTTTAAATTCCATTATGTGGTTTTGTGCATTTACAAATGGTCATTTTGTCTCTTGTTTAGAAACTTAATTGTAAGTTTCACTTTTTGTATGTATATACTATATATATATACTGCATCAATGCTTTTTTTAGGGTTGTGCAAACCTTCCTTTTCTGTTGTATGCAGTAATTTTTCTTCTGCAGCCGTACCCAGCTGGATGAGCACATCCCATCTCATTTGCTTTACATAAACAATGTTCGCATGAAAACAAATGTGGCTTTTCTCTAAATAAAATCATATCAGTCAGTGTTAACCACAAACACAGCTGATACTAATTTTATGTAAAAAAAAAAAAAAAGTTTAACCTTGGTAGAGTCTTAATTAGTATCCTGTTCAGAGAAACAGTGTAAAATAATACATGAATTGTGCTTATTTAGTCGAATCAAAGAGGTAAAATTTCAACTGCACGCGAGCTAAAATTTAGGTCAAGTTTAGGTCAAGTTTAAAAGATCTGAAAAATAGTATGCTTGGTCAATGACTTTTCTTTTAAGTTTATAGCAACACTTACACAAACACAGACACACACACAAACACGCACACATACAAACATACACACACAAACAGGTCTCCCTTGAAAAAGTTTTGTTTTTTGTTTTTTTTTCAGGAAATTAGGGAAATTAAATGAAATGAATGAAAACAAACTTAAATATGTAGTTGATATGAAGATGGTTAACGGGTTTAAAACATCATATCGTATCATAATTTGATCCAATGTGCTTTCTAAAAAGTTATACAGGGTGGTGAGGTGCTAGCTAACAAACAAGATTGATTATCTTTATAGTCTTAAAGTCTATATCAAAGTATTAGAAGGAAAATCTGTTTTTAATAAATGATTGGCACATCAGTAATAAGTGCACCAAACTGGAGTTTTCCACAAAACTATTTTCACTCTTAGCTTTCAGGCTATTTTCCTGTCATGTTACATATTATATGAACTTACATTCTTTGTATTCAATCTAATGCTTTCTTTGTCAGAAGTAAGATCAAGAGAAAATACGCATTTGAGTTCAAAATGCATTCTACATCAAAAGGAAGAAACTAAATGATGGCTCCGATTTGGCAAAACTGCAGCACAGGTTCTGCATATATAAGTGCTACACTTTGAAGCATCTAACACTCCAGATTACAGTTTGTGCTCTGAGTATTTCTGTTTCTGGATCTTTCTTCTTGCACCATAGATAAAAGTATTTTTTAAGGGACAAATACATGAGGCCAGAACAATAAGTGTATGGTGAAGAAGCAGGGAGGTGCTGAATTAATTTCCATGGTACCTATCACCACTGCAGATGACGCTGATGCAAAGGGATGTATGTGCTTAGAAGGTTCTGCAACAACAAAGTAAGTTACCTTTGTTGTTTTTGCTATTGTGTCTTGTATAACCAGAATTAATTGTGTCTGTATGCTAACATTAAATGTAATTCTTAATGCCATGACACTTCAAATCCCCCTATTTAGCATTTATTTGCAGTATGTAAACACTAAATAAATGGTTATAGGTTTAAAAAAAAATAATAAACAATTATATTTGCTTACAACTACATGAGAGTGTTAGAATTACATGGGGAGCTAGAGGCCATTCATTACTTTTTTATATACTGCTTATGAATGCTTACTGAGGGAATTCAAGTAAAGTGTCACCATTAACGCTTTCAAGGGATAAAGATTTTTATTTTTTCTTCTGGTGTAATCACACTTTATGATCACACACTATAGTTTTGTGTAAACAAGCTATTAACTACAAGTACCGATTTAGGAAAAAAAACAATTTCCCGTTAATGTTGGTAGATTTATAATCTATGTTATTTATAACAAAAACGCTTAAGGAGGAGTATGAGGAAGTAAGGATGCTTTCATCTGTTGTGCCTGCCATTGGCTTTCCATTTCCATTTCATCACTGAGTAAAAAAATCTGTTAAATAATATCTCTAAAATGACAGACTTATACAATGGTTTAATATAGGCCACTGCATTTACACTCTCACATAATAGAATCATGACAAAGTGACAAAGTAACTGTGATCTTACAGGCAACTGTGAATGGAACAATAACACGTTCAAAAACAAAGAAACCGCCTGCCCATTATAAATAGAATCAGAGAAACCCTAGCAACATACCCACTGTGCATCTGGTGTCTGTGAGAGTGAATAAATATTCAGACTGCATGATAGTGGAAGCTGCACAGGTGCATATATTACCTGTATCAAAGCAGCCAGGAGACTGGAGAGATGGTAAAGGTAAAGACATAAAAGCAATACTACTTAACCCACAAGCTTTTGTTTTGGTGTATTTCGAACAAAAATTCTGTGGCATCTCAATTTTGGATAATAACGTTATCTATCCAAATCTATGAAACAGAGGTTTTGTTGTTCAGTATATGTACCTGTACACATGTGTGTGTATGTGTGTGTGTATATGAGAGACAGAAGGAGTGTGTGGGTGTGTGGGTTGGAGAGTGATGTTTTTGTGTGATCAGGTCTAAGGCATAATGCATAATGTAGATCTTCCATCTTGTAGTCAGCAGACAGTGAAACCATTTAATGTTCAACTGACTAACCCCACAAGAGAGAACACATTTAATCTCACCATTAGTTTTGCTTTTTAACTAAATTTCTCACCTACAGGAAAGACATTAGCAAAAGCCATTAATATTAAAAGCAATACCTCACATTTTTTCTTATCTTACAAATGCAGGACTATAAATTAACTGACACTGCTGTCAAGCGAGCGTCAGTACTGCACATGTAAATATTCGGTCGCGCATGTACAAAACATCTCCTTCAGTATCTCTGAATGTCTGAATCTCTGATTGGCCTTAGAACTTGGGCTGAATTAGATTCAGAAATGTGCTACAAAAAAAAAAACTGTGATTGAATTTACACCTCCCACAGAGTCAAGTTTGGTCTGCCATAATTCCTCATAGCACATACACACAGAGACACGCAGAGACACACACACATACACAAAACAAACACAAACAAACACACACAAACACGCAGACACAAGCGCATTCTCACACATACACAAAAGTGAGATAGATAGAGAGAGGGAGATTCACACATCCCTCTGGCAGCCACAAGAGTGCTTCCATCTCTGCCCTCCTGAGCAAGCCACAAACAAACAGTTCATAGCAATGTAAATGGTGTGGAAAGTGCTGCATAGGGACCTGATGACCAAAGCCATTCTCTTCCATGGCTCACACAAGGAAATGAGAAACATTCCCACTTCACTCAAGTCTCCCATTATCTTTTATCTTACCACTGAGATTTGCTCTCATATTTTTCACTTTATATCCACAATAGCTAAATATATCAGGCCCTATCAGGTCAACCAAGTTGCAACAGATTGACAATCATCTATGATTATACTACTGGCAGTGTGGATCATTTCACATTCGTGAAATAAAATTCAACGTTTCTATTTTCAGTTGGAAAGTAAAGCTCCTTTCAAAACATTGTAAGCACGGCAAAACTGATAATAACTGAGAAAATCTTTCCAAGCAAAAGGTGGAAACACTCTGTCATGTTGCACCAGAAATACCTGTCATTTTGCACTGCAAGTGTCTATCATGCTTTCTTGTCTCTGTCGTGTTATTCGAGACATGCATGCAGTGAAGCTGTGTTCAAATAATGACATGATCAAAAAAGAAAGAGATGGAGGTACACTTTGCCATGCATATGAGCTTGTTTGATGGATAAATCAAACGGAAGATGTTTGAACATTCTACCTTCAGCCAATGGACTCTTTTATCCTTTTAAACTACCGTCTATCTTCCACTCTGGTGCCTTCATGTCATCTCTTCAACACAGCTCAGGCTGTCTGCAATGTAAAGCGCTACAAAATAACACTACCTGCATTTAAAGGTTCTCAATTTACCTCGTTCCATGTTAAAAGTTTGTTTGCATTAGCTGTACCCAAACGCCGGTGGACCCGCACTTTAACACCCGGAGGCTGTGTGCATGTTCTCAGTGCATAAAGTATAAACAATGCATGGTACAAGAGTCAGTTAAGCATCTTCAAAACGTCAGGAAGAGAATGCGTCCACTCACCCTGCTCAAAAGGCTGGCCATTAACTGCTGTTGCTTTCATCTTGAGGGCTTCCCTGGCAGACGTGTCGCAGTGTGAGCCTTTATTAGTATCCTGGTCACTATCAGCCTGGTCACTATCACCATGGCCACTGTCTCGGAGGCTTGCTCGTTCTGCATCCTTAAATGTGGAGCTGCAGCAGAATAGGAGGAGGAAAAAAAAAAATAACTTGCCATTACCTCCGCGTGAGCGTTCGTATTTAATAGCCGTAGTCAGCTGGCTTGATAAAAAGATGAAAAAGCTAAACGCACTGGTCAGGAAGCCTTTGGAAAGACCTCTTACCTTTGAACAAATGGTTGCCTGCTGCCAGCATAATTGGACTCTGAGGGGAAATTTTCTGTCTAGACATGAAAGAAAAATAATATTTTGCATTTGACCACGTTCAAAATTTCATGCAATTTTCAACAATAGCCTGAGTAACATGACAATTCGGACAGAAGAAAAATGTTCTTGTATGGTTTTCGGTTTCTTGTATTTTCATATTATGGCACCTGTAAGATGTCAATAAAAGTCACATAGCACCTGCCAGTGATGACGCATGATAAGGACACTTCTCCATTCTGACCATATGTGCCTTCTTGGCAAGGCAAAGGAGTAAAGTATTAGCCACTGTCATCAGCATCCTTTCCCCCCTATCTTGAGAATAATGTGTTTGTGTTGATCACACCCACATACCCTAGTGACTGGTGACAGTGCCAGGCCTTGTCATCTGTGTTATCATCTCCAAATGAGACTGTCTGTGCGACTGTCCTAGATATTTACATCGTTTACAACAGATAATTCTGGTGTGCTAAACAGCACTACAAGACCATGCTGTCAAATTAGCATGTTAGCTGGCTTGTGTACCCAGCCCTGCCGTCTCCACAAGGCAAAGACCGGACCCCATTAATGGCCCTATCTTGCCAACTTTGGATACGGACGGGTGAATCTGGCCCATATTTGTGGGGAGTAAAAAAATGCGATTGTAAGGTTATGCCGTGTGCATCTAAGTGTCTGGTGCACATTGGTTCAGTAATGTGATCGGACAAGCTGCTCAAACACCTGTCCAATCCCACATTTCAGGCAGGGTTTTGTTTTCACTCTATAGCAGTGGATCTGGCAGGGTCACTGCAGCCTTGTTCAAGACTCACACTGTTTGCATGGCTAACTGAGAGGACTTTCTGATTATGCAGACCACCTCTGCAATGAAGCAGATTCTCATTCCTTTAAAAAAACAAAAAAACAAAAAAAATGTTCATATCATATCAAAATCATATCACGCTTTATATAGAGAATACTTTACATAAGAGGGAACGAAAAAAAAAATGATAATAATGTTGTCTGCTCATCGAGACAGAGTTTCTCTTTTTCAGTCGATTACTTTTCTTTTGTCAGATTTGTATGGCAAAGCAGCAGGTGAAGATAAGCGAGAATAAAGGGCAGATAAAGAATACATTGCAGCATCCTCCTTACCTGTATCACTGACATCCTATTCGCCGGTGTGTCTGTGCTAAGCCCGGCAAAGCTGGAGTGGCAACCGGCCCTCGGGACCGTGAGGCTGTTCGGGGTGGTTTTCAGGTACATGACTTCTGACCTGGGCAGCGTGAGCGGCAGAGGACTCTGGTAGTCAAAACATATTGGTGAGGTGATGAGAGAGGGGCTGCTAACCACATTCATCCTGCTGGCAGAATCTCTCTCCTCCATCTCACTCTGCACCAGCATGATGTCACTCTTGTTGATCCTTTTCTTTTTGCCCTTCCCCACCGGAGGATTGGAGTACTCAGCCATGCGGCAGTTATAATTCCCAGTCTCCTTATCTTGATGCTTGGACTTGACAGCGATGGCGGTCATGACTGCTAAGAGCATGACAGAGATAATGCAGAGGGTAACTATGAGGGGCAGGGACACATCCCAGTGCTGCTGTTCCCCGCTCGCACTGGAACCCCCTCCTGGCGCCGTCTCCGTGTTCGCCTTAATGATCAGCTTAGCCACGGCAGATAAGGGGGGCTTGCCATGGTCAGTTACCTTCACCACCAGCTCAACCACTGGGGCGACATCTTCCCAGAGAGCATGGGCAGTTCTGACTTCCCCTCCCACCGGATCCATCTCAAACAGGTGGTCGTCGTTCCCCTCCGTGATCTCATAGGTCAAATGGCCACTCTCTCCGTGGTCGTGGTCCACCGCCTTCACCGTGGCCACGATGTATCCAATACCTACGTTTCTAGGAACCGGGATTTCAGCTGTGTCATTCTGCAGGAGGGGTAAAATAATAACCGGGAGATTGTCGTTGACGTCGAGGACATTGACCCTGACCGTAGAAGTGCTCTCCATGTGAGGAGATCCGCCATCTTTAGCCTGAACTTTGAACTCGAATGATTTTGTTTGCTCATAATTGAAAGAACGTGAGGCGTATATGGCTCCGTTGGTGGGATTAACAGACACATAGGTGTACACCGAAACATCTCCTATATGCGACGGCAGAATGGAGTACGACACCGTTCCATTGCGACCTACATCTGGGTCATGGGCCAGAACGGAGCCCAAGTACTCCCCTGGGATGTTGTTCTCAGGCACCTGTAGAACATACATAGTCTTTGTAAAGCGCGGTGCATTATCATTCTCGTCCAAGATTTTCACAGTGAACGACTTGGTGTAGTTCAAGGAAGGGATCCCATTGTCTCTCGCCACTATTGTTACATTGTATTCATCTTTCATTTCCCTGTCCAGAGGTCTGTCCGTGAGCAGCGTGTAAAAATTGTCATTGTTTTCCTGCAGTCTGAAGGGTACGTTTCCCAGAACACGGCACTGAAGTTGACCGTTTCGGCCAGAGTCTTTATCTGTCACCCTGACCAGCGCGATGACAGATTCTGGAGGTGCTGCCTCGCTGATGGCTCCCTGCCGGACAGAGACAAAACTTATTATCGGCGAGTTGTCGTTTTTGTCGAGCACTTTGACAGTAATTTTACAGTGGCCTGGTATCGGGTTGGGCCCCAGATCCTTAGCCTGCACGTCAAACTCAATGATTGGATTCTCTTCATAGTCAATTTCCCCCTGGACCTTGATGACGCCCGTATTGGGATCAATGGAAAACAAATCTTGGATTCTCTCAGATGCATATCCAGTGAAGGAATAGACCACCTGCCCATTGCTTCCTTCATCTTGGTCAGTGGCGTTCAAATCTATGAGTATTTTTCCGGGAGGCGAATTCTCCGGAATCTCTATCACATAAGAGGATTTTTCAAAAACGGGGCTGTTGTCATTGGAATCAGTCACTCTGACGTTTATTTGCATGGAGCCTGATCTTGGATACTCCCCACCATCAATCGCAGTGAGGAGCAGGGTGTGATGGCTCTGATCCTCTCTATCCAAAGGTCTCTGAACCACCAGCTCTGGATATATAGTCCCATCACCCCTAACTTTTAAATCCAGAGAAAAGGTATTGTAATCATCTCTCGTGACCTGATAGGTCTTTATCCCATTTTCCCCGGGATCTGAGTCATGTGCGATAGTCAGAGGGAAGCGTGTGCCAGCAGCTGCGTTTTCTGAAATATCAATATTAACATGATCTGAAGGAAAACCGGGCGAGTTGTCATTTATGTCTTGTATATCTATCTTGATCATACATATTTCTTTGTCGTTGGCAAACACCTCCATGGAGAGCTGGCACTTTGGGTTGCGCCTGCACAACGTCTCCCTGTCAATCCTTTGTTTGGTGAAGATAAGTCCACTCTCCGGGTCGACATCCACCAGATGTGGTGCAGAATTCTCCAGGACTCTGAAGTTGGATTTCCTCCCTCTCTCCATGGTCCCATATCCGGCATCTTTTGCTATATTACCTATAACAGTGCCGGGTCCTTGCTCCTCCGGGACAGAATAATTGAGATTTTTCAATGTCAGGGCTTTAACCCACAGCAGAAAGAAAATGGGTACAGAGAGACGCATCCCTTCAACTGAATAGTGTAGTGGCAGACAGGGAAAAAAAAAAAAAAAAAAAAGAAAAGAAAGAAAATCCTCGTTGACTTTCAACCTGTTGATTACGGCAAAAACCTAAAGGACTGAACCCAAACCAGGTATGTGGTTGACGCCGATCTCGCACTAATTGGGTCTTAAATCGATTTGCGAACCGTTATCTCCTTTCGATCGGGATTTTAACCTCTTTCACATGCCGTTCGGCTGTGATGAACTCTTTGTGTAAACAAAGATGACCGCCCGACGACACACAATGCATGAATTAAAGATCAGATTCAACACCGGCCAGTGTACGAGAAATGATTTGTTTTTCCTCACGGGCTGTGGTGGTGGTGGTGGTGGTGGTGGAGGAAGGTGGTGGTGGTGGGGGGGCGCTTAATGAATAATCGATGACTATAAAGTATTAATATTCCCCACTGCGTCCAAGGTTAAAGCGTTTTGAATCCCTGTGATGAAGGTTAGACCGTAGCTTGCAAAAGCGCATTGCCCTCATGCGACATCTACACCTAGGCTACGGCAAATACTGACATGCCCGTTCAAAATGCAGCATTGCCCGATGTTACCATTCTCAATGCATTCACTTTCCCCCCCCCTTACTCCTGTGCAGCACACTGTTGCATATGGGTTCCGCTCGCGTAGCACACACACACAGCCTGCCCATGCCACAAAGTAGAATAATACAAAAAATAAAAATGTATAATAAAAAACCACAGGATGCAGAGCCCGTCACTCCCGGTCCAACCTTTTTGTGTTTTTCCCGTCATTCAAAGAGGCGTCCGTGGCAGGGCTGCGACTTTTGCCCGATGATTGTCCTATAATCAGTCCAATAATCCCGTAATCCGGTCCGATCGGAGCCAATGATCTTCTCGCATCCTTCATTCGGACGACGCTCGTCTTGCTCTGCCCCTGCGAAGGTTGCCAGGATAAAAAAAAAAAAAAAAAAAAAAAAAAAAAAAAAACAACAAAAAAAAGAAAAAACAACAACAACACCGGTTTTTTTTTTGCTGGAAGATTTTTTTTTTTGCAGATAATCAAAATTAATCGTTTTGTGTTTTTTCCTTCTTTTCTCTCCCTCCTTCCTCCTGCGCTCAGTTCTCTCCGCGTCAACTGTTGAAACCCGCTCCCTTCACAGTGAGATCTGACCGGAATCCTCTCGACGCCTTTATGTCAGACTCCGGCGTATTTCCCGGCGCATTTAACATAGTTTCTGATCGTCTTCCAGCAGATGAGTGAACGGTGACAGATCTCGCCTTTGCGGGTTTCTCTTTTTCTTTTTTCTTTTTTTTTCTTTTCTTCTTCCAATAGGTCTGGGCAAGATCGCATGAAGAAGGGCTGTTCTAGTGCTACGTGATTCATTTACTGATGTGCGCGCACGGAGTGTAGCAGCATCAGAGAGAGAGAGACAGAGAGACAGAGAGAGAGAGAGAGAGAGAGAGAAAACGTGCTGGAGGATGTTGCTCCTAATACATGTGGATGTGAACCGGGGATTATGAATAGATCGATGAAATGTGTTTGGGCTGGGGATGTAGTAAAAGCGGTAAGGACTTGACAAGTGGTCATTCTAAGGGAGAAGTGGATCAGAGGCTATGGAAAAAAAAAAAAAAAAATTGGAACATCCAACCGGAGAGAGAGAGGAAACAAAAAAATGTTTAAAGAATAACTGGTTGTCCTCCCCTCTGAGGGCTGGTGTCAGTGTCGGTGGAGCTCTCTGGATATCCAGAACTAAAGATTCTTATCAATAATGAAACACTACCACCTGTGTTCTGTATTGTACCTGGTCGTAATTAGTTTTCGAGAAATATTCAGCCACATGGTAGAAGTGAAGACAGACTGCGTGTGTTCTCAGGTGTTAGCTGTAAAGGACATAAGAGAATTGCTTATTCTTTGGAAAAAAAAAAAAGAACACATGGATGCATCAGTTGTTTTCATGACGAATTGATTTTTACCTGAAAGCACATTATTCTGTTGGTGTAAAATCATAACTGTTGTAATTCCAAAGAGGTTGAAATGACAAACAGTAGCTATGCTCATTTAAGCATACACACGGTATCTTGGCATCTCTTTCATGCAATTCACTTACCACTCTGCACAAGCACGATTAGAACTGAGATTAAGTTGTTTATCATTCTGTTTTTGCGCTCGTTGCTGGTTGCACCACACCTCGAGCTGCACACTGGAATACAGATGGTTGTGAGTGGGAATGATGATCAACACAAGCGACCAAGTTTTGCCGCAGAGTAAATGCACGAGAGAAAACGTGTGTGTCTGCATGGAACAAGGTTCTCCATGAAACGTTCTGCAGACATGTTAATCATATAGATAAAAGAATGTTTACAGCATTCGTCATTCGTCATACAGGAATTTCATGGAGAGAAAATCAGGATAGTTAAACTTGTATACATAGCAACAATAACAAAATTAAGGATTGTCAAAGTAGACACAGATAATAAGTCAGTTACAGTAACATGCACTCCTGGTAAAAATGTCTGTCACTGTGAATATGTAAATGAGTAGCAGATGAGTTGGATTCCAAAAGGCATAAAATTCAAAATGAAAAAGCCTTTATAACATTTAAAGATATATGAATGTATAATTTTTGTTTTGTACAAGAGTGAAAAAGGAAAGGAGCACCATACAAAGGTTTAAACACCCCAAGAGAGTTGCGCTCTCAGATCGCTTTTACCAAGGTCTCAACCCTAATTAGCTCGTTGGGGCTAATGCTGCTTCACAGCCATTGTTAGGAATGGCCAGGTGATGCAAATTTCAAAGCTTTATAAATACTTTGTCTGAACAGTCAGCAGCCATTGGCTCCTCTAGGCAGCTGCCTAGCTCTCTGAAAATTAAAATAATTGATGCCCATAAAGTGGGAGAAGTCTCTAAGAAGATAGCAAAGTGTTTTAAGGTATCTCTTCCCTCAGTTTGTAATGTAATTAAAAAATGGAAGTTAACAGAAATAGTGGAGGTCAAGTTGAGGTCTGGAAGACTAAGAGAGTTTTAGAGAGAACAGCTCGTTGGATCGTTAGAAAGGCAAATCAAAACCTGTGTTTTACTGCAAAAGATTTTCAGAAGGATTCAGTAGACTCTGCAGTGGTGGTTCTGTTCTACTGTGCAACACTTAAATGAATATGACCCTCATGGAAGAGTCATCATAGAGAAAAGCCTTCCTGCCTTCTCACCACAAATTTCAGTATCAGAAGTTTGCAAAGGGACATCTAAACAAGCCTGATGCATTTTGGAAACAAGTCCTGTGGTCTGATCAGGTTAAAATGGAACATTTTGGTCACAATGAGCAAAAGTATTTTTCGGAGAAAAAAAAGGTGCAGCCTTTCACGAGAACACCGCTCTATCTGTTCAACACGAGGCTGGATCGATCATTCCATGGGCTTGAGTCGCAACCAGTGGCAAAGGGACCATTTACTGGTAGAGGGAAGAATGGATTCAATTAAGTACCTGCAAAATCTGGAAGTAAACATCAAACTGTCTGTAAAAAAGATGAAGATGAAAAGAGGACATGTTCCACAACAGAAAAATGATTCTAAAACACCTCAAATTCCACAATGTATGACCTCAAGAGCCGTGAGCTGAAGGTTTTGCCACTGACCAAACAGCCTCCCAACCTAAATATCATGGAAAATATGTGGATGAACAGAGGTATAGTGCATGCCAGACGGCCAGAGAGTCTCACAGAACTGGAAGCCTATTGCAGGGAAGAATGGGTGAACTTTTACCCAAGAGGTACTCACAGTTACAGAAATTTGGACCTGGGGTGCCCAAACTTTTTCATGCCAATGTAAGTAAATACTAATACTATAATATTTCAATATTTCTATACAGTTTCTTGTAGCCTACTGCTATGTGTCTATTACCCTCTAATAATGATCCATAACCTTGCATAGCTTATATGTCATGACTCCTCAGCAGAGTACATATCTTAATCAGTCACTTCACTCACGTCACACAGAAAAAAAAATTCCACTGGTAAAAAGCCATAGAGAAAGTTTCAGTTTTATGTGTCAAGGTTCTGAGAAATTTACCTCTGAAACTTCTGCAGTACAATGGAGGTAAAAGGAATTACAATTTTTCTGCTCAGGGAGCTGAAGAAAACACATCTGAAAAACTCATCACAAACAATTTCCCAGTTACTCTTACGATTTCTCTGTACAATCCAGAGAACACATTATCCGCACTTTTCATGGGAAATATCTCCTCAGTAGGAAGTAGTTCAGGTGAAAACTGGCCACAGACGTCTGTGATATATCCAGAGGGACCAAGACATTATTTCTAGAAAAACATGTTGTTGCTGCATGTAATTTTCCAATGCTTTGACCAACTTTAAACTTATTCAGTTCACGTCCAAGCAACCGTTTCCGGAGTGAATGAGGCAGTACATTTATGAACTGCACCAGACTTGCAGAAAGTGTTTGGGGCGGATTGTGGCTGTTGTAAGTATAGGACTGTGACATTCCTGAGTCCTTTCTGAGGTTAGTTTTAAGCAACAAAAGCACTTTGGTTAAGGTCAGGGAAAAATTAGTTTTGGTTCAATGTAAATGAACACTGGGACTTTCTTGTCAGAGCATTAGGTTAATAGAAAATAAAATGGGGTTGCATTACATAGTAGAAGTTGTATATAAACATAATCTCTAGCTAGAGTTGACACTGTTGCATTGACATCCTTCATTAAGATGAACGTGGGAGATGTAGATTATTTTCAGTCAATCCTCTTTATACAACATCCAGCTGCCATAACTCACTAGCAAATAACTCACAACAAAATATGTATTTCAGCTGAAAGCAGCCTGTGAGTGTTTGAGAAACATTTGCTAAAAAACTACAGTGCCCAGCTGTTTTATAAACTTATTTACCTTTTCATTTATGGTTTCATTTGTTATATGGTTATACAATATTTATGGTGAAATGCAGAATGGTTCTGCTAAAATAATAATAATTATTATTATTGGAATGAGTACAATAAGGCATTAGAAAAATATGGTGAATTCAAAATATGTGTTAAATATATATGTACTATATTATAAAATGCTTAAGTTTTTACTAGCTTGGTGTTTAGGAGAGAATATTCCCCATCATATTTTTTAAGTTTATTTTTTTAGACTATAGTGTACTGATTTGTCAAATTTGTCCGAAAGTAGTTTTCAAGGTACCTTACTAATATGTATTAAAATTAAAATCACACTCTTTGTTGCATGTCTCCTTGCTCTCTTGCTTTGTCCTCTAGGTTTGTGGGTATCTCTGCTGTCCTCTAAGAAATAAATGCAAGCATGTCAAGAAAAATTATTCTTGTTTGATCGTTTGTGATACTACGAGAAGGGATAGGATAGAAGTATGTTTCGTTTGTTTGATTTCTCAATTCATTGGTTTTCTTTTTACGGTATGACAGGATCTTGGACATCTTTTTTTTTCATATCATGTTATATATAAAAAAAAAAAAAAAAATATATATATATATATATATATATATATATATATATATCAGACCAGCTTTGGATTTGCATATAAATGCAAATTTACAGCTCACGGGTCAATGTGCGAATTCTCTAACATTTCAATTCTGACTGGAAACTACGGAGCCAAGCCTTGCTCCCCTGAGTGTAGAGTTGATGTTTTTGCATTAGATTTTTTGAGAAACTCTCCGGTACCCCAAGAGCTAAGACAACCTTCTGCCAAATTCTCCAAACTAAAAGTCCAACTTGAAAGCATTTTGTATTTTTTTTATAGCTTCCAGTAGAGTTTTCGGTTGGGGGTCGGTAAGATGGTTTTAATAAATTCTGAACCTAATCTGCATTTTGAGGGGAAGGAGCTGAGAGTGTGAGTGTCTGCTGAGAGTGTGCCTTTTAAAGGGTTTATGCAAATATGCACCTAAAAACTCACAAATTACCTGCTCATCAATCAGTCTGGAAAACAAGCGTGTAATACACTGCTCTGATCCAAACACAAAACACATTAGGATTGTAAAACTAACAGGACCTGCTTGAGCAGAATTCACATTCAATTCACATCAAACATGGGAGACTGGAATTATGAATGTTGTAACAAGAAACAAAAATCAAACCTAACAACCTGCAATGCAGGCGCATTATGAACATATAATGATTTTCAGGGGTCAAGGTTACATAAAAGCATTTCTGGCAAGTTTCTAATTCCTTTCAATGAGCCAATATGTCGCAGGTCAATAAATAATTATATTATATATATATATAATATATAATATTATGTTAAATATATAATTGTTAGGAGGCAAAGTAAAACTTAATGTTATCATGGTTGTTGGTTTTAAATCTTTTTCACAACACAAATTACAATCTTTGTTATTAAGTAGATCTTTAAGTCAAGCTAGTTAATTCGATACTAAAATACAATCAATTACATTCAGCTATTAGTGCCTGCTTGTAAATGAGAGATGGTGACAACATTATTAAATATTTCAGCAAGTCTAAGCTACTTACCCTTTAATCAAGCAGGTTTTATTAAGGATTCTGGAAATTTGTATTATAAATTAGTCTCGTAATCGTAAATAGTCTGAGCTGCAAAGAAAATATTGCAGTTGTAAGGAAGAATCACGCCCCTCCTGGAGCTACATTGATTATTCATTGCATTAATGTCCTCATGTCCTAACTTGTTAGATTTCAGTAATCTAAAACTTGCCATGTAGCTTGAGCGACTCCAGTAACAATTTACTGCTCAAATTTCAGAGCAAGCTTACAACATGCATCCACAATTCCTGAAAAAGTCTCTGTCTTTCATGATAATAGGAATATCACGTAATATGTTTAAGTGTGGAATTTTGATTAAGGCTTTCAGCCATTTGATGAAAGGTATATTTTTCTGTCTTGCAAGCCCATTGTAACATCAGAACATCTAGCCTTAGTCACAAGTAGTCAGCACTTTAGACGAAACTATTCAACACCTTAACATCTGTGCTGGTTCACCCTAAAGGTAGTACACATCCTGGAGGGAAAAACTGGGATGGTGTATGATATCCAAGACTGGACACAGCATGGACCGGGAGGAGGTCGAAGGTCATTGACCAGAGGTCATTGGAGAGAGATCAAGGAGGCCCTCCGCATCCTACACCAGAGAACTTCCGAAATAGATGATAAATGTCATTCCTCAGTCTTGTGATGACAGCTGAATTGAAAGCTCCCCAGAAACAAGCTGAAAATAATGATAATGATAATTATGCTCTCAAGGGTGGCACTTTTAATTTTGGTACCTAATATAGCCTTTTTACTGAGTCGTTCAGCTTTTTTTAATGTCTAAGATTTAAAGGAATAGTTTGACATTTATGTGCTTCCTTTATTTGAGGTAGAGGAAAAGATTGGTACCACTCAGCCCATGCATCACAAATCAGCGATAAGCCGAGGGTAAAGACTTTGTTTAGTGACCCTTTAAACCTCACAAAATAACACCGCATATCTTGTTTGTTCAATCTCTACGCAAACAGCGTTGTAAAAATTACAAACAAATGGGGATTTCAGAGGCAGTGACATAGTGGCAACTCTTTCTTTATTCATTTGCCCAGTATTCCATGCAGCATCTTGTCTGGTTGCCTGGCAACCTAACTGCGAAGACACGGTAGCCCAGGAAAAGTTACAGCACATAATTTCAGAAATTTACATTTCTACATTTGTGTTTGTGTAGAGATTAGACAACAAGATAAATTGAAATTATTATTGATCTTTATACTAAGCTGACTTAGTGTCCTCCTGGTTTCAGCTCCACACTTAAGGCACAAACATGAGTGGTATCAATCCTAACTATCTAACTCTCAAATAGAAAATCCAGGGCATCTCCTAAAAAGTTGAACTGTTCCTTTAACAGTAATTTTATGCATAAAGCATTTTTTTATTTAGTGGGACTTTGGGAGTGCACAAGTTCAGAATAAACATAACAAAGACATATAAATGTTTAAATCTATTTTTATCTGTCTCCTCATACGCTGAAGTCAGTATCGAAGAACGAGTTTGATTTGTGCCACAAAAGATCCATATATTATCAAGATAAATATAAAATGCATGCTGCTTTATTTTTGGGGCCTCTGTCTAAATTTCACTCAGCTGAATCTAGTGCACAGTCACAAAAAGGTTGTGCCGGATGCCTCATCTCACTCTTAGCTCAAGTGTCCCACATACAGTGTGAGGGAATTGCTGGTTACACTGCTCTTAGGACTGGCAGCAAAGCAGCAGGTTAAAAAAAATAAAAAAAAAAAACCTCCCAGGAGAAATGATTCAGGGTATTGGGGAGCCGAAGAGGCGAATAAAGTGAATGCAATTTCAAAGGGGAAATAATAGAGGTCATGGCGTTTGATGTTCCTGTGCTAGCCACGAACATAACTTGGTTGATGATGGAATCAATCACATCTCCATAGCCCTGAATGTTAATGAAGATATGTTTAGTTGTTTTTTTGCATTTTTAATAACAGCGTTAACATCAAACCTAGCCATCCATTCCTCCAAACAGAATGAAGTGTAGTTATCTGCAGTGTGCTGGTTGATATCAGCTGACTGAAGCAATAACATTTGAAATGTGACAGTTGGGGGTTTCTTTGTTTTGTTTTTGTTTTTTCGTGCGCTGTGCTTCTCTCATGTTTTTGTTGTGATGAGTGAGCACAAGGTCAAAATGGAGTTTATCCTCTGATATCACCTGCCAGTCCAGACAAGAGAAATGCTCACTCAAGGTGACATTACTTTGGTTTCTGTACTCAGCATGCCACTATATCTTTCATTTCCTGTGAGGTAAAATTTACAACTTATCCTTTGACAGGGAGGAGTAAACATGTCTAATATGACCCAGGCTGTGCTCTTGTGGGGTAAACAAAAGAAAACCCGTCTTGGCCTGAGCAAGCCTCGACAATCCCAAAGAAGACAAAGCACTTTTTGTTTTTATATGCTTCAAATATTAGACATAATTCTACAGTCCTTGAAAAATGACTTAAATTTTCAAAGTATTTATCAAGTTGAGTTAAAAAAAGGCCAAAATAAATGCATCATAAGATTTGTTATGTTGACAATGACTAAATTCCTGTTATCTTTGTTGGATTACTGTAAGGTGAGAGCCAGTGAACGAACGGCGCCTACATAATCAGATGGAAACGGTGATAATAGATGGTTACAATAGTGGTGTGATTTGGTAGAGCTCATGAAATTTCCTTATTCTTTCTGCAGTGGCACTTTATCTGAGGCCGGGAAAGTTATTTAGTATGCAATGGATCAATCACCATCCTCAAAAAGTCATTTAAATTAACTTCCCGGGCAGATATCAATCCAGAAAAAATGGCCGACAGAGGAAAGGGACTATCAGAAAATTAAAAAGGACATAACGTTTTTCTGCATGAAATTGAAATGGAACAAAACTGAGCAAAGCATCGGCTACGCAAACATTCCAAGATGTTCCCCCAACAGAACCTCTTTTTTTTTTTTTTTTTTTGTCTTAGAGGTTTTTCTTTGCAGAAATTCAAACCCTGGAGTAAAAAGGAGAGAGTTTTTCCTAACATATGGGACTCATCATTTTTACTCTGACAACACATTCAGCCTTTCCACTGACAACAAGACCGCTAGTCTAGGAGTGATTGTGTCCTACAGCGTGCCACCAATACCATAGTCGTCACAACCATGACAGCTAAATTCATTTTTCAGTAAAAACACTGAATACTTAAAAAGAACTGAGAGTAAAACCTCTGCACCAAGTGTGGCTCAGGCTCTCTTTTTTAAATTCAGAAAAGTCCAAAGTGAATGTCTGATTCTTAGTAAATAAAAATAAGCCAGTGGCCATGCAGTGCATGTCTAATTGCAGATGAAGCATCAAATTAAAATGTCAGGGAGTAGTTGGAGAAGCAGTGGCTACAGAGCTCCAGTGTTTAAATTTCTGTTAGAGATTATGCTATTTTCAAGGAAGGTGTAATTTGTGCAACAGCATTACCCAAGCAACACCATGTTATTAGTTTCGACAATTCTCAGTCATGTTAATGTCGGGAAGGAAGGAAAACGGCATGCCACCTAGTGGGATGTGAATAACCCATATATCTCACCACCAATTAGTATTTGGCTGTACTGTAAAGTGACAGGAAACTAATTCATAAATACTGTAGCAACATGAAAGAGGAGGGAAGCCATCCACAGAAGAAAAATAAACTGTCAGTTCCGTACAGATAGGGGAACGTCAACCAAGCCTTTCCAATTACTTCAAGGTTAACTGTGAACCGCTAATAACTTCAGGGAACCGGAGAAACAAAACATTGTTAGCTAATTACATAAGCAAGTCATTTAGACTGATTGATGCAACATATTATTCAGGGCTCTCTTTCTCCCCCCCCCCCCCCTCTTAATTTTCTCTTCCATATAGCAGAGAACCGCATAAAGGCTCTGTTTCCTTTGGCAGCTGTCTCCATGACGGCCCACACTGACACAATGAGACACTCTCTCTGCTCAGCAGTAAACCACAATCAACTGGTGAACAACTGGCACAGATTTATCATCGTCAGCTCAGGACCAAAGCTCTACGTGTGAGCCGACACACTCTGCAGATAGACAACTCACAGGCGGTGGCATTACTGTTTAAAACAGAGGTCAACCAGTCTGTTACTGAGGCGGAAAAGAAGAGTAGACTCTGTGTGTGCATTTAGTTGGTGATAAACTAAATTAATATTCCTATGGTTGTCACCCTGATGAGATGAAGCATTCTGTTTTTGATCTGGTTTATATAGATGGGGCCAATTTACAAAGAGGCTTAGAGGGATATCATTTATGGTTATTGTTATAATTGTGTATTGTTATTATTTTTTCTTGTTGCCTCCTCTGTCACTGAGGTATCATTCTGAATGCTCTGTTCAGTCATGCGTGCAATGATATTTGTTATTTCTAAAGATGCACAATAACAGCTCATCTTGTACTAGTCCAATCAGGATCTGAGCTTTTGTTGTACAGTATTGTACATATGCTCAAAAGGAATGTGAATTAGTTATCCCAAGTGTTTTTTATGGAGTGATGAATATGATTTACAGCAAAAGGGAAAAAAAATAGAATATTAATGTCTTTCTCTATACACTGTATGGGTCTGGCTTTTGGTTCTGTGTTATGTGATAAAGATGAAAGAGCAGAGTATGGGATTTATGGCACTGTATTACTCATAGATGTGCTTCAGCTGAAAATGAGCACTCGTTGGTCTGATTGCCTGAGCCCACCAGAGTGTACTCACGTTTTGTTTGCTTGCCGGAGCTGAATGTGACATACCTTTAACCATCCAGATGATACCACCCTTGACTGAGAAGTTTAAATGGCTTGGTACTGTCCGGCGAACCTGTCACTGAACGCACAAGCCATACAAAGAAAGTAATGCGTCGGGAATGTGAGAATGTAAAAATACTGAAACATTAGACCTATATTACCTGATGTTATTGCTGAACTCCTGCCACGTCATTAAAAACTGAGGTTTTTAATGGAGCTCATGAATTACACGTCCATGCTTTAGCCGAGAAGATATGGCTGTTCTTACGAACCAGTCCCAGAGATAAAATGAATATGGTTTTTAGTTTGTTGAATAATATTATCAAGATCACATCTTTGCCAGCTTTGATGTATATACACCTGTGTCCCATATGTGCAAATGATGTTTGGGTAGCCTGCCTGTTTCTGATGTTGCATTGCATTATGATTCCCCCTAGTGGTATAAGAACCAAAATTGAACAGACACACATTGGTAAAGTTCTTTAGTGCTGCCATGGGCTACATACAGTCCAGGATCAGCTTTATGATGTTTGCTCAAATAACAGTGAGGGTCAATGCAAGTTTACTGCAGCTGTATGAATGTATGACTGCTGCACAGTTTACTGAATATTCTGCCGAAAAACTAAATATGTGATAAATTATTATTTCAATGGAGCATGTAGCTACATGTGTCGCACACCTTAACTATCAACATAACCAGCTACCCTTTAAATTACCTTGTGTCCAAAGCATTACTGAATGCCTGCCACTTTTCTTCAGTTTTGAAAATTTACAAATTTAGGGAGGGACCTACAATAACAATGTAAAAACAATAATAATTGATGTTGATACTGAAATGGCTACGAGACCTCTACATCATATTGTTTGACAACGTTTCCTTTGATATGAACCTTTTGCATTCTTTTTAGTATCTTCAGTGTTCTCTCTCCTTGTCATTATCTGCATCTGACAGCAGAAACATCTGAAATGTGAAAGAAAACATGATACATTAAGGCAATAAATACCATAAATCCCACCATAAATACATCAATCGAATCAAATTACTAAGATCAACATTGTACAAGCACAGATTTCTAGCAAGAATATTACACAGGACCTCATGTGTTATCTTTATCTAAATTGCATCAGTATGCTTGTAGGTTCACAGGGCTACTATTGCTTATCACCAGGAAGAAACAGAAACATTATCATTAGGTGGACAGACATATCTACAACATGTTCATTTTTACACAACTCACCTCTAAGTTTAGCAGCACTTTGCACCTCTAAGAATAGTTAATATCAGAACTGTACTGTGATATTAGCAGTTGCTGCAGTTGATAACCTTAAACCAAATGCATAAGAGTTACAGTCAGTTGCTTTGCTACCACTTATCCACTGTAGATTTGAGAAGTTGACAGCGACACCTGTCTCTCCACCAAACTATGTGGTTCAGAGTTGATAGAACAATTCCAATTATGTAAAAACGAAGTTTAAAGTAGCTAGTTGAGGAGGAGCTGCAGTGTAACTGAGGACAGCACCCTCTGACCATAGACTGAGACTCTGATATGTCTGATGCAGTGGGCAGCATGATGGTTATGGTCCAAACCCTGGGCCCAGAGTCCCACTTGAACGTCCTTGTAACATCTCAGGCACAAAGCATATGACATAATTTGGCTGAGAGAAAAAGATGCACTCGGCCCAGACTCACATATGAAGATTTGAATATTTCTTAAATTATTCAAGGGGGCAAGAAAGCATGTACATAACCGATAAATTTTAGGTTAAAATGACGGTTCCATATTTTGGGAAATACACAGTTAACCGGGTAAACAAGCATATTTCCAAAAAATTTACTATTCTTCTAAATTACTACCAACACCTGTACTGGCCTTTAGAATGACTGATTAAAGTCTCAGAGCCCAAACTCTAAACTTGTGTTTGCAGGTTTTCTTTCATTATCATAAATATAGGCATACTATATGTTGAGGTGACAGAAGACTAACATACAAATCCAGGCCTCAGGCTGAGGATTAGTTCTATCCACAACACACTCGTTAGTAGAAATTTTCACTTTTCCCTTCCACATGACTCATGTTATAACTATACTGAAGTATTAAACATCTATATGGGAATGAAATTGGTTTGATACAAAGTATATGGTAAGTGAACATACTGTAGATTTACCTTCTCAACTGTCAAGTGGAAAATTGTTTTTTTTTTTCACATCAGCCTCACAATTCAAAGCATCCAAAAGTCAATATCTACACTTTGCAGCTGAGACAAGGACGAAAAAGAGGTGCGAGTGGCAGAATAGCCTGCATTGTGGGGATGGACCCGAAGCCCCAAATGATATCGATTCAGAGAATCTCCATCTTTATATGCCACGGACGATGGGGGACTGTGCCCCAAAGTTTAGATGCTAAGAGGACATAAACACATAATCACAGTCATACAGTTAGCCATTTGTCAGAAATAAACCTGACACAAACAGGTGCAGAGGCTAGAAAATGATGTGCGCATTTCTGACTCATTTGTCAGTGGACTACTGATGAGCTGAAAACCAGCTCTAAAACACTCCATTTCTATTACCTGGGGAGATTTCAAATGTGCTGTGAGAGCTGCTGCAGGACATTAATGTGAAGTCCATTTGGATATGAATGAGCACAGTGTCTCTCGGCAATGGCCTTTCAAACAGACACACAAACTGTGCAAATGAACATACCTTGTGGCACAAATTGTCAGGTCATCGCACAACTGTTTGACCTACAAGGAGCATATGAAGCAATGATGAAGGGAACTGTATTTTATTGATTGATAAATGCATTTTCCCTCTGTGTACAATCGGCTATCTGTCAGTCCAGTGCACATCACTGGGGGCACAAATATGACCTTCTTTCTTATTGCTTTGCCTTTTGTGCTGCATGGCCTTGAATCCTCAGTGGACTCTATGCCTAAAGTTAATAACTTTGGAAACAGTAGAAGTATTAAATGAAAATAGTGGTCAGGTCAGCATAAATATGGAATTAGTTTTGAACATCATCTTCTAATCCTGAGGCCTATTGTGGTAATGTGTTAGAACCCTGTTTAGTGCTTTATAGTTATGTAAAAGGGAACTAATCCACTCTATTCCCTCTTTTATCACAGCTATCAAAAACCACAAAAGCAGGTATTTATGCTTATGGAAATCAGCACAGCTCTTAGCCCCCCCCCCCCTTTTCCTTGCAGACAAACAGAAAACGGAAAAAAATAATGGCTCATGCTGCCATTACCTTCAACTGATAGCTCTTCCTTGGCAGCAGATTTGGAACATATTTATTTTCTCTTCCAGACTGATTCGTGAATGACTATAATGTAATTTGTAACAGCTCTTTACTCTTGTCTCATTTACTTTAATACATCACAGACTCGTTTACAGTGACCTTAAGAGTAATGAGGACGGAATAGTGTGTCAAACTTGTGGCGAACAGATGAAAAATCCGCAGGTATTGAGTGTTGTTTAAAATGCATATTTTCAGCCTTTCAGTTACTCAACTTGAGAGCAAATTCTAAAATGTTGATGAAACGCAATATTAAAGCAGGCCTGTACATTTGAAGTTGTTGATGAAAACCCCTGCACTTCCCTGTGGACATTGTCCCCTGATTGAGAAATTTATTTAATTGATTTTATCTTGCATAATTTAGTTGCAGACTTTCTGGTTTCTTGCAACCGTGTGTCCTGGATTTACATTCATGCGATCCTGTTGCTGCTCTGTCTTGGGCGGTGTAAGTGAAAACATGTGCGTCAAGATTGAATATACTGCAAATGCTGTATAAATTGTTTGCAAAAGCAACATACAAAAGACGAGGAACTACGGTGAAAAAACAGTATCCAGGCTAAGGTTTGTAAGTGATGGTTATGGTTTTAAAACTCGTCCATGACTCATCAATAAATCATTCGAGACCAGGGACAATTTGCTCTTGTCCTACATATTCATGGTTGAATCAAACTCAATAATAGTGACCAGTTCCGCAAACATGACAGTACAGCTGGGCAAGAACGTTACGAACCAATTTCAGAATATCGAGAGGAAGGGTTACATGAGCAAATTGTATTTCATCTTGTTTATATTTTGTCCAGTTTTTCTGGGCCGAGACAGATGAGACAGTCAAATGACAGTCATTTGTCAAGCGACATAATATGTTATGTACAGTGATGCAAAATATGCAGAAGACCTGAAGCAGGTGTGACAACAGCCAGCACGATTTTGTAGAAATAATGGTTCATACTTTATTTTCCACTTGAGCACCAGCTCCACTCTCTCATTTGCATGCAAGAAACTCAACGGAGCAACCTAGGACTCTTCAAAGCCAGTCTCCCAGGTAACAGTGCAGCTTGAGATTTTACATCTGATCATCACTGACTGGAGTCTTGATCATGTCGACTCAAACTCGGTGAAGAGTTCGACATACATGTTTACAAATTGAGACAGGGATTTAATGGCGAGGGAATAATATTTCCATTTTGAAAATGTCATATTTCTCAATTAAAATCGTTCATTGTCTGGTTTCGTATATCAGTCAATCATCATTTTGGAGAAAATTGTCGAATAAATTACATTTCTCATTTTCTCACACTTTTATTGTAAAAAAGAAACACCATTACGCATTATAACATACTTGTAGTCAAATACCGTAACACGAATAATAATACTCTGCTTAAAATATAGACAAAATAGACATATGTAGGAAATATAATTAGAATCAGTTTTACAAATATTTACATCTTCATGAAACATCTTAATCAGCTTATCTACATGTTTGTTTTTTTTTAAAAGATAGTTGCAACCTCTAATGCTGTAGCAACAGTTACAATATTCGGACTCTGCTTGTGAATCTCAGCTCCTCCAACACCAGTGTCCTGCTGTTGCTGAGGAAAGTAGGAAGGGAGGGTCCCAGTCCTGGAGAAGGTCTGCATGCCGCTCCTCGATTTTGGCTGATTTGTGCTGTAACCAGAGTCCTTCCAAGAGTGGGGATAGCCATGAGGGTTGTTGAAGACCGGCACTGGGGAGAAGCTTATCGTGTAAGCGTTGTCTCTGGGTGTTCTGAAGCTCTGTGATGGTATTGCACAGTAGGTGCCTTGACAGTCCCCGGATAAACTGTTAGCAGCGCTGGATGAAACTGAGATTAAAGAGAAAAAAAAAAAGGAAATAAGATAAAAATAAGTATGAGAAATTGTTGATGCAGATATTACATTACCGCCATTTATCATTTATGTCATTCTGGCAAATATTTATGTTTTATTCAGTAGTGTGAGTTGTCAAAACTTCAAATCTCAGGGTGGAAAAACTCACTTTTTAGCCTTGGTTGGAAGGTACTGAGGCTCTTCTTGCCCCCATCGCCACTGATATCAGAGTCGCTGTCATTGAAGTCACTGTCCCCTTTGCCACTGTCCTTCACGCTCAGCTGGTCAGTGTTGCCCATGCCACTGCAAATACAATAAACAGATACAGTATGAGCCACCACTGCACTACATTAGCTTTATTATTGATGTCTGTTTTGTTTTTGTTTTTTTGAACGTACAAGGCCTGTCTGACTGGTTGCTACCCATCTAACCTCATTCCACAAGAACGCCACGAGCAGCAAAATGTATGCCTAGTGCATGTTAAGTATCCTCTCTGTTAAGAGAGATTTGACTGTGAATAAAACATATCCTATCTGAGAAAAGAAATTGCATTTAGTTGTCTTACCTCACTTGCAAGCAGTATTTGTCACCTTGCCACACAGTCGTCGGCTGGAAATGCTTGGAGGGCAGGAACATCTAACAGAACGAACAAAATGACAGCGGAGAGCTTAGTTTCCATTTCTGGCACAAAGATCAAGGCGGCACTTGGGTACATCATATGCATATGAAAATAAAAGATGAAAGAATAGTCTGCTGGTTGACTCACCTTTGTCTCTGAGTCCCCACTCCTCTCCTCATACAGGCACGAATCATCCAGAGATGAGGAGGTCCTCTCGTGGAAGAAGCTTCGTTGACCTGTGTATATGTTTGGCTCTGCGGAGCAGAGCATAGGCACGGGCCTGCCCTCAAACAGGCCGTGACACACTTCTCTCTTGGTGCCACGGCTTCTCCCCCCGCGGCTGAGTTTGCACGTGACAACAACAACCACTATTGCAATCAGCAACAGCGCACAACCCCCGCTGAGCATAACAATGATAATTAGCGAGCCATCCAAGATGGAGCCCTCTTCGTCACTTGACCGCAACACAATGACAACTTGGTCCTCTGAGGGCTCTGTGTCTGAGACGAGAAACCTAATAGTGGCGCTGCTAGAGAGTGGGGACCTGCCGTTGTCACTCACGGTGATTTTGATTTCCAGCACTTCTCCAATTTCGGCTGTCAGCCATTGTTTTAGGGCAATCTCCCCTGTGTCCTTGTTCACTGTGAAAAGCTTCGGGTCACCTTGTACAATTTGGTAGGAGAGCTCGCCATTCGTTCCCTCGTCCTCATCCTCAGCGGATACGCGAAGGGCAAGGTAGCCAGCAGGTGCATTAAAGGGCAGAGGGATGTCGGCGGAGTCATTCAGGAGGACGGGGAAGGTGAAGTAGGGACAGTTGTCGTTCTGGTCCACCACTCTGATTCTGATCGTCGACGTGCTCGAGAGAGGGGGGGAACCTCGGTCTTCTGCCTGGATCACCAGCTCAATCTGCTCAAGTGTCTCACGATCGAAAGACCTCAGCGTGAACAGGGACCCCGAGAGAGTATCCACAGAAACATAGGTGGACAACAGGGACCCTCCCATCACCTCCGAATCTATGAGCTTGTAAGAGACCTTGGCGTTCTTTCCCACATCTGGATCTCGGGCCACAACGGTGGTTACATATGAACCCGGAACATTGTTCTCCAGGACTGAAACTTCATAAAGCGACTTACTGAAGAGAGGGGGGTTGTCGTTCTCGTCCGTCACACGGATGGTGTAATGTCTGACCGTTTTAAAAGGCGGGCTCCCGAGGTCTTCTGCGACCACAGTCAGGTTGTACTCGGGGATCTTCTCTCTGTCCAGGGCAGCGCTCGTCACGATCATGAAGGTGTCTCCGTAGGCCTGCTGGAGGGCGAAATGCTCGTGGCCGAGCAGGCCGACGCGCACGTACCCGTTGGAGCCCGAGTCTCTGTCCGAGGTGCTGATCAGCGCCACGAAGCTCTCGGCGGCCGCCGCCTCCGTGATGTAGGCGACCCCGTCGCTGCTGGAGGTCATCGGCCTGATGCCGATCTCCGGCGCGTTGTCGTTCACGTCCACCACGTCCACCACGACCCTGCAGCTGGAGGGGACGGAGTTGGCGCCCAGGTCGGAGGCTCTGATGCTCAGCTCGTACGAGCCGCGCCTCTCGAAATCCACCGGCGCCCTCAGGGTCACGTCGCCGGTGTGGGGGTCGACGTGGAAGAGGCGCCCGGCCTCCGGCGACAGCCCCTCGGCGAGCGCGTAGGTCACCTCGCCGTTGACCCCGTCGTCCGGGTCGAAAGCGTGCACCCTGACCACCCGGTGGCCCACCGGGGAGTCCTCGTTCAGCTCCACCTTCAGGGTGCTGTGCTCGAAGGTCGGGCTGTTGTCGTTGAAGTCCTGAACCTTGACGCGCACGGTCATGGAGCCCGACTTCGCGGGCTCTCCTCCGTCCGACGCGATGACCTCCAAGGTGTAGGAGTCCTCCACCTCCCTGTCGAGTTCCCTCACCAGCACCAGCTCGGCAGACTTCGCCCCGTCCTCCCCGTCGCGCACCTCGACGGCAAAATGACTGGAGGGAGATATGTTGTAGCTCTGGATGTAGTTCTCGCCCACGTCCTGATCCAGGGCGACCTGGAGAGGGAATCTCGAGCCCAGAGGGACGTTCTCCGGTATCTCCAGGCGGGTCTCGTTGCGCGGGAAGCGGGGGGAGTGGTCGTTGATGTCCCTCACCTCGATCTCAACGTGGATGAGCTGGAACTTTTCTCTGGAGAAGGCCACGATGTCGAAGGCGACGAAGCAACGCGGGGACCTGGGGCAGAGCTGCTCTCGGTCTATTATTTCTGCGACGCTCAGGAGTCCGTCCACCTCCCTCATGTGAATCACCGAGGAGTTGCTCTCTTGCATGAAGCGGAACGAGGTGTCGGGGTCGTCGGCCGGGTCAATCTTCAAGTCTTGGGACAGATTGCCTATTTCTGTCCCGGGTGCATCCTCCTCATAAGTGAAATACCTAGTAGTAGTACACCCAACGGTGCATAAAAATAAAGCAAACACCATGCACGGCCCAACTCCTGCAATCTTGCAAAATCCCATATTGAGGGGCTAAAGAGTACTGCCCAGAATAAAAAGTCATAAATGGTGCAAAGGCTTGTGCTGTCAGGTCGGATCAACAGTGTTCCACTCTGACTTGCTGAGGGGGGCTATAAGTCCCGGTATATGCAAATAGCCTTCCCCATCGACCAATGGCCTTCCACTGGTCCACCAAAAGGAGAACGTCTGGCTGTGCAGCAAACTGCTGCTCACTGTTTTGTATTTGTTTTTTTGTTTTTTTTTTGGTGCAAATGGTTGATTAGATAAACTGGTTGTGGAGTTTTAATCGGGCTGATGACCGTGTTGCTTGAATAAATCTGCACATGGTAATTAATTAGCTAATTGGTTACAGGACTGAATTTAAACAGGAGCAGGCCTGCATGCCGTCAAAGGAAGTTTAAGTCTCCCTGTTGAAAGCTTGAGGGACTGATGGCTAGTTAGTCGCCCAGATAGAGAAAATTATGCATAAGCTGAGGTAGAAAGGGCTAAAAAAAATTGCAAGAGGTAAAATCCACATCATTTAAATTATAATTAGTGGTAATTGTTGCAAAAGTTAAAAGAGGCTGACAATAATGGAACCCATTATGAGTTCTGCAGGTACCTTACATTGCTGTAACTTTTGCCCTTTTTCAAAAAATAAGGTCTACAAGTAGTGTTGAAATGAGTACTGAGGTGTTTGAAAGCACCAATACCATGATGTAAAATTACACCTTATACATTACATGTTGTGCATTACACACGTTTTTCAAATTAAAAGCAGAGTATTATCAGAAGAATGTGCATAAGTAATAGTATGAATCATGCATAATGACTGCTGAGTGGTTTGTAATATATATTTCTGGATTTTAATGTTGTAGTTGGATGAAGTGGAGCTTATTTTAACTCTTTTATATTTGCTTGGTCTTTCGTCAATTCCCGATGTAAAAAGTACAATATTTCCATCTTAAATATAGTGAAGTATAATATTACATAAAATGGAAATCCATACAAGTACCAAAAACTACAGCTCAGTGCTTATGTTAATGTACTTAATAACTTTCCGATACTGGATAGAAAAAGGAAGAAAGGCAAAATAGGGAACTGGACAAAACATGTAAGAATGGAGGATGATGGTTTTCATTGTAGGTCATATTCACCTACATATTATAAACAAACAGACATTTATGCCTGAAAATAATTTAAAAAATAATTATTCATTTAATACTGTTTTTTCTACCTATCATACCTATTTGTGTAAACATTAACCCTATAACCTATCCGTATAATAAAGGAAAAGCAGAAATGTCTGCCTCAACTATTCAAACAGTGGAGGAGGAGTTTCCATTTAATGGATTTAAGAAAACACACAAAGCCAGACAAGTGTCATTTTATTAGTGTTGTGTTGTGTTAAACACCCACGATTTTAATTACATATAGAATATCAATTTGCTCCTTTGTTGGAGGAAAAAATGACTCATATTATCAGATCTACCTGTATTGGATAACCAGTCTTCACTTAATTGACCCTTTTCAACAATAGTTTTAAAACAAGAGCCTAGGAAGTCGGAAAAATAAAAAAAGTCTAGGGGCAAAGAAAATACATTGAATGATCTCCCCTCCCTCCTCACAAACACACACACACTGGCAACAGCACCCATAGTGATAACAAAGTGTGACTCACCCGGACCTTTGTTAACCATATGGGTGATTAGCTTCTCCTGATTAAAAGGCGTCTAGGGCCCTTCAAAGGGCTCTCAACACCTCACAAAAGTTTGGGTTAAATTTGTCTGAGTCCACCAAAGGGCACATGCAGGAAGGTGTTAAAAACCACACAATAAAGAGCCACATCAGAGATACTTGTGATACTGTGCAGTGAGAGGTGATAGGGAGCCTGGTGCTACCATATGTAAAGTTTTAAATGAGCCCAAATTCACTTATATACCGAATGTGAAAACTTATTTTCTCGGTCGAACAATCATGCCAGCTGTTTTCAACAAGAACACCTGGCAGCGTTAACAAAAAATGGTAACAAACTGTTAAAACACTTAATTGAAGAGAAGGCCAATGTATAATATATGCTATTGGAAGCTGCAGTATTTACATATTGAACATATTACAGAAGAAGTAAATTCTGAGAGTCTGTTCTCAAATCCACAAGGAACCAGGTTTTCATGTATTCCACATATTATTAGATTTAGTTGTATTTCGGACTACATGCTAAAGCAGGTCAGTACAAAACTTAATTTAAATTGTTAATCTTAAAGATGCAACAGCCTCGCAACATCACTTGTGCTATTCAATACTGAGTGAGCAATATGCTGATGGTGAGGTGAATGCAAACTTGAAAATGTTGCCTCTATCTCTCATAATCTGCTCCTTTCTTGGTTGTTTTTATTCACTCTCCATCTCTATTTTCATCCTTTATTAAAAAATGGATCAAGCTGAACATATTCACATGGAGCCAGAGGGGGATCAAACGAAAGGTACTCTCTGCCATTACCAGACACACAAAGCCTTCAGCACAATAGTCCCATGCTGGCGGGCTGTTGAAATCCAGGATTTTATGGGTATGAGGAGTCAGAAGGTAATGCAGAATTATTAGCCAAATTAGTTGTTTGCCACTAAGAGGATTATGCTCTAATCTTATCAAATGTCTAACGCACTCGCCACTTTGTGTTGCAATGGTACCAAGGTGACAACCAAGTGGCTGTAGATGAAAATATTGCGGTCTAAAATTTAAGTACAAACAAAGTGATTAAAATAGAAGCTGCGCAGGCTGTGATAAGTTGTCCATTTACTAATTTATTTGCATAAACCTATGTTGTTTGTGAGCTAACCGCCTCGGTATTCAATATCACCCACTCATGTCCAAAGTATTTTTATAATCAGTGCATCACTAAAAGGTCACCAGAGGTCCCACCAGAAACAAAGCCCGGCTAACACAGGAGTGATACTTGTTTGTCACCTAAGTCAGGTGATTAATGCAGATCACGGCTTGATTAAGACATGTGTGGTGACAGTAAGAGCATTACAGCAGATTAATAGGTTCCGCCATCTGTTCTCTCACTGAGGTGATTTTAATTAATGGTAAGACTATTGTTAATTGTGCCTTGGCAGCCAACATCCCAGCAAACACAATGATGATCAGAAATCAGTCTAATGTCAGGCAGCCTTTGACATCAATTCAAGGCCAATCGAAGACTGTGTTTTTTTTCCACCTCGCACGCCAACGGGTAGGGAGGCAGGAAAAGCATTTGGTGACACTGTGAGCAGTAATCCTGGCATATGCCACTGGGAACAAATGTCTCAAAAGCCAACCTTTTGGATAACAGTCACCATGTCACCTGCTGCTAGAAAATAGTCAGAAAATTCTTTATTTATATATTCATTTATTTCATAGTTCCCAGGTTCCCATTGTTCTCAAGTTCAACGCTTTGAGAGAAATGTTTCATAAGAATTCTGTTTTATATAATTGTCGTTTTTTCTTTTGCATGTATTACAGTCTAATTTTCTCAGTGTCACTGAGGTGACTCTGTAGAGAATTATCTGCTACTCCCTTTTAAACCTTGTCAAAATATATAGTTATATATATAGTGATCAACAGGTGAAATGTAAACATTATAGTTTTATTTATGATTTGTGGTTTGACTGGATTTATTCTATCATACAATTATGAAAACCAAATGCATGCAAAGAATTGAACAAATTAACAAAAATACAGACACAAACCGAGCAGAGCCACAAAGGCTAATTTACGACATGCAAATTTAGTGATGACCAGGTGTTGCACATTGTCACGAATAATGGATGTGCTATGGTTTAAATATTAAAGAAATTCATTAAGTTGAGGTAATTCATTTTTGATTAATATTAATAACAATAAAGGTTTTTAGAATAACTTTAAAATTCTGTTACAAATCTAGGATGATGGAAAGGAGACCTTATCTATGAATTTTTATTGAAATTATCTTAGCATATTGTTCTCTGCTGTGTTGAACCACCTGTAAATATTCTCATAAATGGCAGTTTCCCCTGCTGCTAGATACCTAAATAAGTTCTTTTGATAACTATACAACCTCGATGGGAGATGGACTTATATTCATGACACAGAATATAAATTTATTACATTCAGATAGGCACAGGCTTTTTTTTTTTTTTTTTTTTTTGCTAAGGCTGGAGTCTCAGGGGGCCATTTTCAGTCCAGCCTCTTATCAGTTTCCACATCTCACTTTAACCTTAGGTGCTCTAATAAACTGGGGGTATACATGACGTTGCATCGGCCGTGAGGGTCATGTGGGGGGTTTAATCTCGGCCATTTGGGCTGTCTGAAAGGCAGATAAAACGAGATTATCCTGTGTTTGGTACTGGCCCTTGGTGAGAGGAGAGGGTGGAAGCATGTGAGCAGCAGCTGTGGAGGTGCCAAATACTCAGACTGGTTAGTGGTCTCTGTTGCTTTTGGCACCTCCCATGGCATTACAGGCACAGATAACCCCCCAACCACAGCTCATCCTCACAGCTTTCCAAATGATTACAACAAGCCAAATGTTTAACATACTGTCCCTAATAACACTTAACATTCTGTCACAATATGCTCCTAAATAGCTTTTAGGGCTATATAAATCACATAGGTAGTTGTAGGCTTGATGTTATTAGTCTAATTGTCTTTTCTTCCTGTTTTGTTTTTTGTTTTTTTTTTTTTGCTTCAGCTTTGTTACTAATGCATTCAGATCATTTCAGGAGGGATAAAATCTCTTTTGCACAGCTACTGAATGTAGGACATGTGAGGGGCAACTTAAAAAGATATATTTGTAAAACAAAGATCAATTATGGAAATAAATGCATAACATAAGAAAACCATAAAATGCCTTACTATTTTATGATAAATTAATTAGTCTATTAGGGCCAAGCATGAATAATACAGAGTTTCTCTGTAATTAGATCTCAGTGGACTCCACATGTTTTAAACAAATCCAGAACATTAATATGGATGCCGTGTAAACATGTTTCTAGGATTTCTTCATGTTGCCCACAAAAGGCTGAGTCTATTAAGAAATTTGGAAAGACAGATTTTGTTGTTTAAATCTCCTAAAAGCCGAGGCAGATCAAAAGAGGCATTAGTATTCAGAGACAAATCATGTTTGGCTGAGGTTCCTCTACCCCCACTCAACTCCAACCATTCCCCACTGTGAAACTAATGCTCACTGCCTGAGAACGATTGGAACAGTTGCTAGCTGCACTTCATTATGCATAAGCATTTTTGAATAAGCTCTGACCATATGTACAGACAGGTACATTACTGCTGCATGCAAGAATAATTGCCATTATATTTTAACCAAGAAGTAAAAAATGCAAAAATCCCATCTCACCATCATTAACAAAATGCATGCCAATGAATCTTAATGACAAACAAAGACGAACAGGTTTCAGAACTGAGTCCAATCATTTCAAAATGGGGAATCGACCCTAAAGGTTTGGATTAAAACCAGGGATGAGAGTGCCATCTACAGGTGGAAACTTTTGCCACGTTAACATCAGTTTACTTGCAGCCAGTAACAAATCCTGAAAGCATGTGCACTTTTGCACAAAATAGATTACAGACAGATACAGATCTTTAACTGTATCACTGATGAATGATAAATCAGTATTTGAAGCACCAGTTTGAGGAAATGTGTAGTTCTGGGGAAAAAAAAAAAGGGTCTGACAGGCTAACTGGAGCAGAGACGACTAGCCCCCTCAAAAAAAAACAAAAAAACCTGCCAAACAGTTGGATTCTACTTGAAATCAGCTCTACTCCCCCTCACAATGCAGTCTGGACTTGGTTTGTACTTTATGCTCTCTGTTGCTAAAGGATCCCCATACTAATTATGATAACTACTCTGCATTTCATGCTTCATGTTGAATTTCACCGCCTTAAGCTACATGGACGAGGGCCCCCAAAGATCAGCAGGCCTGCACATTGACCTCCACTGATATTCTCCTGTCTGTGAAGATTGCAGGCACATATTTGACTTGACATATCCCTATCAAGCTCTCATTTTGATAGTCACTGTGGACACTACACTCCTGAAAATCCCCTTGTTTCAGTGGGTCTGTAGCGCGGACGTACACACATGCAATCCACAGCCCCATGGCGTCTCGGCTTTTACTATATCAGGTGAGGTAAATACAAATTTGCTAGCTAGTCCGAGCTGTGAATAAATTTGATTCTCTCTAGGATGGCTACATTATTCAAAGCAGGGAAGATTAAGTGTATCTTCCTTGCTTGTGAGCGTAAAAACATGTGTGTGCATGGGTATATTCATATGTGTCTATTTGTGTGTGAGCGTATGTGTATGTCAATGCTAATTTGTGCCTTTTCAAGGACCAGGTCCCTCTCCTCCTACTCCTTGAATATATTTCAGGTCTCCATATTGCCATCTGAGAATGTCGCCTCCTTGAAGCAATTTCCTCTCAGCTATTATCTGATGGGTAAGAGCTGTTTCCCAATGGCAGGTGCAGATGATACTTGGGCTGGGCAGGAGCTAGCTGTTAAACGTGGGACTGGCTCCTTACCAAGCTCCAGTCTGCTTGGTCCTGACAGCCCCCACAGGGCTGGCCACTGGGGGCGGACTGTTGGGCCAACTGGCCACTGAGGGGTGTAATCACTCCCTCTGACACATTTGGCACAAGTTATCCATTTGCTCAACAACAGATAAGGTCTGTGTGGACGCCTTGCTTAATCCTGTTAGACCAGGAGATGGCAATATTGAGGTGGGAGATACAAATTTGAAACACTTAAACTCTGTAATGGTTCATCTCAAAAAAAGAGCCTAAAGAAAGAAGTAAAGATTAAAAAGTCATGATAATTTATAAAAACCTATAAAAACCCTTATGAAATAATCCAGTCTCATGCAGCATACTAGTAGATAGTAGAGTCGTTTCCACTTAATGGCCCTCTATTAGGCCCTACTAGATATTTTTTTGTTCACAATGAGAAAAAAATAACTGTTGGTAATATATAGTACAGATTGTGATATAATGACATCAGAAAATAAGGCTAAAAAATAACAGCAACAAGTAAAGATGACCTCATATAAGGTTTTAAAATATTATATAGCCTGTAGCAGGGATATCACATTTAATGCATTGTATTTGACACACACATTTTGTATGCTGTGTATTGATGGTACTTATTCATTGACAAGAGCTTGTTCCAATTCTGAGCAGAGACAACACTCCTTTATTCTTCTGTCTTTACAGAGTTTACAATTAGGAATAAAAATGCAACAAAGGCACTAAAGAGGATGCCCATGGTGTATGGTGTGTGCGTGAGGTGTGTGTATGTGTGTGTGTGTGTGTGTATGTGTGTGTGTGTTCACAGGCAAGTGCACGAGCAGAGCAGAGAGACAGATTTATGTTGAGGGGCATCAGCTTAGAGGATGTTTTGTTTCCCTACTGTGTGCCTAGTGCAGAGGGGAGTTAAGGGATTCCAATCTGGTCGTCGAGTCCTGTGGTGCGAAGAATGTTTGGAGTGTGCTTGGTGATAGCGGACTCCATTACGGGGCTGAGTCTCAGGGTATTCTGCCATTGTGCTGGCAAGCGAGGAGGTTAATCAGATCCCAGCTCCATTATGAATGCTTGCTATTTCTAAAGGGCTCTATGAATAGAATACTGTAAGCCCTCGTAAAAATGAATCTGGGCTTCTGCGCTTTTACAGAACAAGGCCTGATAAAGAATAGTGTTGGTGTACATTTGAAGAGATTCACACCCTCCAGAGGAAAACTCAAATGAGTGTTTTATAGGGGCCTAGTCATTAATTATCTGAGATTAAGAAATTCTCTTTCCAGCCTCTGCAGCTATGTTTCCCATGTCTGCTTTGTTTGCTTTAAAGGGCAGATTAGCTTAATTGATTTTTTTAAGTATTAAATTAATTTCATATTGTGAGTCAATGACATCTGCTTGCAAAAACTGGTGAGTATTTTATCAATCTCTCCTCATTAAAGCAGAGCCCTTTGCTAAACACTCTTTTTAGGCTATCTTTTGTTTCAGCCAAGGACTATGTATTTTTTTTTATTTATTCTTGCGTTATGTGTATTTGTTGTTGTAGTAGTGAATTTGATAGCATTGTTAGTCTGCTGATAACCTAGGTTGTTGGCAGGACCCTGACAGGGATTCATGTACTGTACTTTTAACCCTTCACACATAAACATACACAGAAAGACACTTTTGGCCAGTAGAGGTTTGGTAGGATCATTAGACATGGTTGAGTGATGTTCCAGGATGCTGGAAAGCACAGTTTGGTTTTCTTAACTTAACAAAACATCAGTGAATTGAGGCACCTAGTTGATAACCCCACTCTCGTGCCTCTACTCACACCTTCAGCCATAAATCTTTTAGAATAGGAGGCTGATGAATCATGTTGCTTGTCTGGTGGTCCTCCAGATTTATCAAAATGTACCTGATATCATTTATGTTTAACATTTCAGAGATCAAACCACTGTTGATCACAATGGATGATGACAATATTCTATTGCTTTTACTACTTTATTCGTTTTGTTTTTTTTGCCCTTTTTTTAAATGTCCACTCTTGTCTTTGTGTCTTTTTCATTTATGATTGAATCACTTTAAAATGCAATTTGAAAAGTGCACTATAAATAAAAGGGCATTATGAAGGCTACAATCACATAATGTGCTTTTGGGATTGAAAATGTTTACCATGAATCACAATCCCACTCACATTGTAGCATATCTGAGTATAGAGAAGTGAATGAAGAGGATAATAAGACACGGCTTTGGGGATAATACAAACAGGAAATTCAACAGTCTGCCATCAAGCCCATATACACTAACTGTGATTTAGGGAGCAATAGAGTACGCCTAATAGGACAGTTCACATTTCAAACAATTTGTAGAGGCTCTAATTTCATTGTGAAGGCACAAATGCTAAAATTCAACTAAGATTTGCAGACTTATATAGGAGGAAATGTGTTAATGGCCTAGACAGTCCTATTCTAAGAAAAGAGGCATTTAGGTACTGAAGATGAAGTGAGATGGAAAATCTCATTTCCATAACCAAACAGGGAAAACAGTCTGTCAGAAGGTGTTTTTTTTTTTTCTGTTGAATTGTCAGAGCAATCGTGGTCGAGCCACATCCAGGGCAGCAGACTAAGAGGAGTAGGGGTTCATGGGCGGGGGCTGCGGGCACTCTTCCAAAAATATGTAGAAATGAACTTGAACAATCTCATGCTTGCACACAGACAAACATATATATGCACACACCACACGAAAAACACACAGGCACACAACACACTAACGCCACACACACACGAACATCACACGAACATCACACACGCACACAACACACAAACACACACACACAGACACTCACACACATGCAGAAGTAGATACACATGGATGCAGGGATGCACAAACAGTGCTTAGTCTCAGAGGAGCAGACAGTGAGCACATTATGCAAACAGAGGCTTTGTGTGTATGGCGCTGAACGTGCCTGTGTGTTGGAGAGAGAAATTAGACTGATTAAAAATCAGGGAAAAATCACAAACTGTTAGATGGATCTCCTAGGGGCTAATTAGTATGTTGAATTTCGAGCCAGAAAAACACTGTTTAACAAATCTGGAAATGGAGGTATATTCAGTTTTTGTTTTCTGAAATCTATTTTAAATGTTGCACATGTTTACATGTGAAATTCAAATCATTGTCGAACAAGAGAAATAGAAGTGAGCCCTGCATCTCAACGGTATCACATTTTTTTTTTTCCTTCCACATCATCAAATTCTTCACCATAGTGTAACACAAGGCTGAGGTGCGGCTTTGGGTATGAGTTATAGGAGTTGCCATAGTACGGAGTGAAGTAGAGGGTATGGACAACAAGCAGGGTTCAGTCAGTCTGCAAGAATGAGATCAACTTTCATGTTGAACCCCCTGCTAGAGCGGAGCACATTTTTGTGCTTCAGGAGCAGGAAAAGAACTATTGTTAGCTTTTCCATTGTGAGTTACGCAATAGAACAACTAAAAGAGCCTGCAGGAGCAAAATGAAATGACCCTACTCAAAAAACAATAAATATTTAATTCCAGATGAAGAATGGACTATTGGAAGATGTTTTGTCCTTGACCATAAGCTGAGCCATGAAGATATTAGTTCAAGAGAGAGAACAATAATCAGTGCACAAACCAATTCTGTTCACCTTATAAAAGGGAATATCTGAACAATTCCCTGCTCTTCAGTCTATCATTTGTAAAGTTAATTTATTTTTTCAGTGCACCTGCTATCAGCACAGTCAGCCAGCCCATATGAATATACTGAGCAACACACACAAGCAGCGAACAGAGGGAGATCTGTTTTATGTTTTGAGTGCAGCAGGATCGCTCCTTCAATATTTAAACCATCTTTCTACAGTCTGCTTCCAGTATACTAACTCGGTGCGACTTGTCAGTTCCTCCTTGTAATCCTCAAGTTAACAGAACCATTCAGGTTGAATTGCTATGACATGACAATTAACTGCACAGACATATAAAGTGCAGTTAAGAAAAGGCTATCAACTTCCATACATAATGCATTCAAATTCTGTTTCAATTATCCAGTGTTTTAGACCAGAAATGGAATGCATGCATAATAGAATACATAATATTTGTTTATTATGGTTTCACTTTAACAAATACTGTGCAGACATACTCCAATGACTCCAGCTATAGCTTGAGAGATTGGTCTACAGCAGCATGCACAAAAGATTAAAAGCATACCATATATCTTTGAACACTATTAATTCTGTGGTACTGTGGTGTGGAGCTAGGTTTGTATTTCTAGAGGAAATCTGATGTTTGCAGAGAATGATTTCACCGGCTCCCTCAATCTTTGCTCGGAGCTGGTGTCTCTGGTTAAAGCCGTACAGCCAGCAGGGCACATACTGAGCTTCTGAGAGAGCCACGAGCAATCGAGCGGGTCAGCCGAAGCACACCTGTGCCTAATTAACCTCTGTGCGTCTTCGTGTGTATGTGTGAGCCGGTGTGGCGAGAAGGCTCAGGACTGAACCGGGGGGCATAAGGGAATACACAAGGCTGCTCCTACAAAATGTTAGACTTAACCCCACAAGAAGAACGTTTAGTGAAAAACAACTGAGGCAACTGGAGAGGGGGAGCAGTGATTTAGACATAACTTGCTTGTATACACTAATCAGGAGTCATTATGTAAGCCGGGCTTAGTATCCCCTGATCTAATACGTTCATTAATTAATGTACACACCAATCACATGGCCAGCTGTCATGTTACAAGTTTGTTGTTTAGTTGGAAAGGATAAAACTGCAGATTCTTCGAGAAAAGTGGCTAAAAAAAAAGACGAGACAGACACTGACAGGAGGTGTACTGCGACAAATCAAAAACACTTACCCTGTGTGACCCAAATTTACCACCGAACACTTCATCTCAGTAAATGCCATGTGCCACGCATAAATGGACCTGTCCCCAATGTACCCACAGTCTGGCACCAGGAATCCCAACAGAGGAACCAGTCTTCAAATATTAAAAACCCACAGTTAAAAAAATAAAAAACAAAAACAAAAAAACAAATAATAATTTGTGCTTGACTGGAAATAAAAGACACTGACAGTTAGACAGGACTACAGCATAAAAGTAAATTATTTCACATGCCCCCTGGCTTTTACACACTGTCTGCTTCACGGATATTCACCCAGCCCAGGCTAGCACAGGTCTGCACGTCCTTAAGGCAAAACTCTGGTCTTCACAAATCACTACACAGGACCCAAAACAATAAGCCAACCAATGCTTCATATTTAAAACACATTAACATGACATACTTTCGCATCAGCTTTCTTACTGAGTTTAAATTGTTGCTATATGTTCCTCACAGCTTCTCAACAAACACTTATTATCAAGGAATTAATTGAGGAAAACAAAAATAGGTTATGAACGTTGAATATTTTATGAAAAAGTGGTTGCATAATTTCGGCACACTAACCCTTCAAAGTGCCACATTGTCCTTTCATTTTACGTTTGGCTTAGAATGGGTGTACTTTGCTCGAGTACTCAAAGCAAATTTCCCCACTGTTGTTTCCTACCTGTGCACTCTGAGATTTGTCACAGCCTGTCACCACAAAAATCAAGCGGAGGAACTCTCTTGTCAGCTGAAATCACTTCCTCTGATGCTCCCTCATGTTCAGCGTCTCTTTCTTGGTCACATGTTTCCATACAAACTGCTGTGCACAGCTAGATACCAAGGAATCTGTGTGGTTTGCTTAGGCTATGTGGAAATATTGTCAGAAGAAACGGGCCGAATCAAACTGACAGTTCAGACATACCAAAAAAATACCCCAGGATTTTGGTGGATAAATGGACTGATCACCTTCAACAAGAGTTGTTTCAAATGTTAACAAAGTAGTCGAACCAAGCTGGAGGAACAGTTGTATAAATTCATATCTGCGTGCCCTCCAATGTTTTCCCTCGTAGCTTTTTTTTTTTTTTTAAGAGCACGCAAATCTTCTCAACACCACAAGACATTTCAAATAAATTCTTCATCGGCCTGTCAAAATGCCTTTCCTCTCCCTTCAACACCAGCAAGAGACTACCGTGATCTACTATGAAATGGCCTCATTGTGCAGGGCATCAAGGATTCTACAGCTCCATCTCCGGGTGTGCTCTGAACTGTGAATTTCAGAATCAGACAGCCCAAGGCCTAAGGCCATGAGCCGCTAGTGCTGCTAAAGCACTCTGTTGCTTCACACATCTGAAATTGGCTGACATGTTTAAGTTTGCTGTACCTTTGCTCAGTCTTTGTGTGGTTGCTCCGCAGATACCATGCAGAGGCGAGTGGCTCAAGACCTACATGTGTCAGGGCAATGACGTCCCCCCACCTTCTCTAATTTTAGTCTGCACTTCCAGAACTGCCATGTACACACATTCACATGAGATATATGGTATATACAGAAAGGTTCTTAGGCAGGTCAGCATGTAACATGGTAATCTGAGAGAAGATATTTGACAGTTTGCCATTCAGTCTCAGCATCCCACGGTGCTGTAATCCCTTAATATTTTACCAATAACTATTAAGGATTTAATGTCAGTCTTGCTCTGTCGGTGTTTGACTTGATTCTCTCTCAGTTTTCCTGAACCCACAACACAGCTGAGACTGGCTGAGCTCATAAAATCTTTAAAGTCTCCTCTCACGGGTCACAGAATCAGCCGTGCGGAGACAGGATGTTTGGAGGCTGTGTAACAGGAAGTCAAGGTGACCATCTCAACCCAAGTCAGTATATCCATTTCAAGTTAACATCTATCGACTTGCTTTTATGGAACAGGAGAAAAAGGCATGAGGTAATATCCTACTGTCGCATGAAAAATTAAAAAAAAAAAAAAAAAATACAATCTTGAAAAGAATCGTATGAAATTAAGGGTTTTTTAAAAATAATTCATTGCTGTTATAGTGACTGAAGCTTTGTCAGCCAAGTTGTTTGAAGTCAAGATCAGACTAAAGTCATTCACAGTATTAGGGAATGTAGATCACACCAGCTCAGAGATGGAAAAAAGAAAAAACTCCTCATTTTAAGTCTCCTCAAAAATCCACCACTTAATTTTTCATGGCTGTACCTTTTAAGAGACATGTCAGTTTGATTTAATGTTCAGCTGACAGTTATTGGTTTTTGGTGTTTACCTCTTATCACTTCAGAAAACTGGGGAGCCCAATTTATACTCTGAATGCACATAACGTGGCATCAAAAATTAAGATCTTGACGCCCTGGAAACATTATAAAAGCTTTCTATAATACCGCTCAGTGTGTAATTGGTTATGCTTTTTGTGTGTGTGTGTTAAGAGGATGGCAGGCGCTTTAAAATTTATCAGTATTTTCCCCATTCTGTGTTTAGACTGACATACCACCACATAGCATAGAGCCATTTCTAAATGCCCCTGTTTTTCTTCCAACAGCCTCAACTGCAGTTCCACTCACTCACTAGACCGCAGACACTTTGCATCTGAATGATGGAAGTGGAGCCTGGATGTTGTTTTTTTTAAACTCCCATTTTCTGATGCATAGAGTTTGCTTTTGTCAAGTTAGAATTTTACACAATAAACAATCAGGCTGCAATGAGGGTTCATTGACACAAGTTCTGCTGCATTTGATGAAGAAAATCTTTCAAAGAAGACGAAATTGTCTCAAGTGGTTCAAAGGATTTGAAGTGGATGAAGAGAGGATTGATGTTTGCGCTGCATGCCCCTGAGTAGAACTGGCCCAGGGTCTAATCAGAGACCAACAACGCACCCCTCCACAGTCCCCCCTTCCCCTCCACGCAGCCATAGGATTTTCTCTCACTATTCAGGCGCTGATATATGAGCCTCTCTTTGTATTTCAGCCATGTACTTTCTTAAATCTGAAAAGCCAATTCATCTGGGCCAAATACACAAGGAGGAGGGGGTAAAATAAAAACTTCAAAACTCATTTTTTCACTCCTTGCCAGTGCTCAAGTGTCATTCACGAGCTCTCTTAGCACTTTGTCTCTCCTTCATTAATTGTCTCGGTGCTTCACCCACATCCACGTGCCTGGACTGCAACCGAAGCTGAAGAAATTGTAACTTGGCTATTTCATCCGCCATCTTGCTCTCTGTGTTGATAAGTTCAAAACAGATAAGGAACAATCTGTACGGACTTTTTCACTGGGGTAAGATATCCAACCAAAAAACGGGAAAATGTGTTTCTGTTTCCTGATGGACTGGATTAATCTTTGCTTTTCAGGTACAGTGCTTTTCAGACATTCAGGCAAAGTAGTTTATCTATGCTTGCTGTCAAAAAGAATTTGAGTATTTAGCGAGCCAGACAAATAACCAGTGTAATAAATCATCCCCCCTTTTCTGGAGAAGGGCATCAGAGAGGCTGCTGTGTGGACAGGCTGTTTGAAGTTTAGGCACTTTCATTACACACGTGTCAACAACATGTACAAAGTTTAATGGTCCTGTAGTGAACTCTGGGGCAAATTTTTTACACTTCCAGAAGCAAAATGAAAGCCCATTTTTCCAAGCAGATTATTTTTTCAGCCAGAAATACAATATATACCAGAGTATATATTTTTTTAAATCCCACACTGTCTCACTGTGCCCATGTGTTGAGAGAGAAACGGTGTCATGTTTAATTAGCAAATTCTCACAGTGAATGCGGACACCTTGTTGACACATCCATTCCACATGAGCTATTGCTGATTCCTTTGAATGCAATTTACATAATTATACCTCATTCAGTCCTGTGAAGCACATGCCTCAAACATCATGTTGCTCACAGCAAAACAGCATGAAGAGAAACAGCCATATTAATGCTCATGGCAAGAAAACACTAAACGTTGAAGCTGCTTCCTCCATGTGCATTGTATGAGACATGATGGTCTCGCTACATTACAGATATGACCCCCAACCCCCTCATATGAGCACACACACACACATAGCACTGCCTCATTTTAAAAACATACACACAAAGAGAGCAAATCTCACTGCCTGTGAAAGATGACCTAAATTTCTACAATGCTTAGCACTTACTGTACATATTTAAGTTGATCTGCCTTCAGTGTGAAAACCCATATTGTACCATCTCATCGCAAAACATGAATTCTCATTTACATGTGCAATATTGCAAAATGAGACTCACCACCAGCGAGTATGCAAACTCTGTGGTAAAATTCAAAGTCAAATAACGCCCAGCTTCCCCAAAGAACAATGAAGTATGACAGTCTGAATTGCCAAAAACCCTGCTGTCAGAGGGCACCTCCAAACCCCCCAGTACCGAATTTCTCTCTGAATTTTGTCTCACTCATCTAATAACCCTGTTTATGTCTGCTGTGGGACATGTCTGGCGAGACACCTTGAACACTGGGATACAGCTCTCAGTCCAAACATAAAGACAGAAATGAAATATTCACCCATCTTATTGTCTCCAAACTCCAGGAGAAAAATCAATAAAACATAACATTGGCTTCTTTTTGACTTTAAGACTTCCGCTGGGGTTTGAAACCCCCAAGTGACGTCGGAGGCTTTACTCTCGCATATGAAAACACCAGAGTTTTATTTTGATGTTGAATTAATCAGCGGAGAGCGTCTTCAGAACAAAAAGATCTGATGTTGCCTGTGGGATCTGCGGCCATCTGAGATTTCACAGCCTGTATTTAAAAGCATGTTTTGAAGAATATATTTCAACAGCCCATAATAAGCTAAGACGATCCAAGTCCTCACATATCAGGTCTGTAAAACTCAGCCAATCTTTGCTTCTGATTTTTTTTTTCTTATCTACCGCATATTTTTAATGTCCTGAACTGTCCCTTTGGTTTAGTCAAACTGACAAAGATTCACATTAAAATAGTAGCATATTATGGTTAAACAAAGCTTTCACGTGAAGGTTAAACCCCTGTGAAGTGTGTCAATTCTGGCAATACAATGGGGCAATTATGTGGGCCAGGCCAACATATGTAGACACCAGTGGGGGACAAAGGACACAGCTGCACAGGAGGGGACACTGACCCCATTACCGTGTTATTTCAGATGCTAGAAGAATACTATCAGCCCTAACTCTAAATAACAATTTAAAAAAGACAGAAGCCAACAGTGTTATGACGTTGTCCATGTGTACACTAACATATGCCTTTATTGTGAATTGCCTCATACTTTATGGGAAAGTGTTGGTTTGTGCTTACCGGCATTCTGGCAGAGAATTAAATGTGAAGATTGACACCACTCTCCTATCTGTCCATTTAATATGAAGCTACCGCCAGCAGATGGTTAGCTTAGCTTAGCATAAAGACAGTAAACTTTGGAAAACAGCTAGTCTGGTTCTGTCGAAAGGTAAGAGAATCCCCCCGCAGGCACCTCCGAGTCTCACCACTTAACATGTTACAACTAATTTAATTAATCATCACAAAAGCCCAAGTGTAAAAATGACAAAATCATGCTTTCACTTGAGGAGATGTGTCAGATTATTTCCTGGGCACGTGATATTTTTACAATATGTTTTTGGGTACTTTAAATAAACATTGAAGATTAAACAAATGTGTCAACTACTGAGCCTTAGCGATGCTGGTGGGTGGATTTTTTTTTGTTGATTTCTTTTTTGGCTAGCCGTCCCCCTCCTGAAGTAGTAAAATTTCCCCGAATTTCGAACTATTAATTTGACAATTCTTCTGGAGGAAAAAAGTACACCCGATTGAACATTTTACATGGCTATAAGTACAGTGTGCGTTGATAGCCTTATGGTCGGTGCATCAGAAGGCCCACTTACTAAAATATAATTCAAATGACATATAATTTCAAGTTGAACATGGGAAGAATAACTGACGGGAAACACAAAGAGCTTGACAGAGAGAGAGAGAGAGAGAGAGAGAGAGAGAGAGAGAGAGAGAGAGAGAGAGAGAGAGAGAGAGAGGCAAACATAAAGAGAGAAAGGAGTTGGATTTCTCAAAGACGTGGAGTGTTGAGTTCTTTAAGGCATACGATCTCCCACTAGAGCAATATTCAGTTGAGTGGAACTCCGCCACACTGTAATTTGCCTCTGATTTCTAATCTTTGTAAAAGAATGCGAAGCTAAGTGCCTTCCACAAATGCAGACTATCATGGCATTTCTTCAGGCACATTATGGACCAGAGTGATTAGAGAACTTAAAATGCAAAGGCATCCCTTGAAACTGAATGCATTTACAATCCCATTAAATATGGAATTGTGTCTGTGGGGCCAACAGTAAATGCGAAATATCTTTCCCTGCAACTTTTTTTTTTTTTTTTTACTCATACACTCTCTGTCTGCCAGTTGCTTCCTTTACTCTCTTGGTGGAACAGTTTGAGGCTTTGAATAATTTCCCTGTAACTTTTATGGAAATAGCTACAATCAACACAATTATACTGCATTAATCACAAAAATACTATCTTTATTTTCCATCAGCAACATGTAGAAATTTTTTATGATGGATTATTGTGACAGTTGGATGCTTTCACTATAAAGACGAAAGGGTTGTATGAACTGTCACAGAGAAAAAAATCAATTCAAATATGAATTGACCTTGAGCGCATATATTAGAATATAGAGTTTAGAGTTTAAAGTATCAAGTTTTGATCTTTGTGTTATTATGATCACTAACTGTAGAGTGTAACACTCATATATCCAAGTAGCTTGAACCTTTGGCATGTAATAATAAGCAAAAAATCCATCACTGCATAAATTTAAAGTTTACATTTGTAGACCATCAAACAGTACAATTACATGTAACATGTAAACAAAGCCACAACAAAATGTGGAATTTGCACAACACAAGGAAAACAAGCATCTGCTAAACAACCTCTCTCAAAAATAAACAACCATTTACTTATCATAAATTCACATAAACTCCTCCACGCCCCAGTTCAAACTAATGCTGTATTGTAGTATAATAATCCATCTATCACCACAGCCATTTGACCTGATTTAATGTAATCCAGAGAGAATCGCCCACACTGAAGCTATGATCACCTTTGTTCTCATTAGAGTAAAAATCAGCCTACGTAATGTGGCTTCAAATTGAGCTGTAAGAGCAAACAACTGTTTAGCAACCTGTTTAATGAACCATCCTCAGTGGTTTTAACTCTTTCCTTTGCTGCAGTGAGGGTAAATTAGGGTTTTGTTTTTCCACCTCAGCATTGGATTTGTGACACTCTTACATGTACAATTTCGTTTTAAACTTGTAAAATACAATCAAAAACTTTGTACAAACATTCATTGTCCCCAAATGATGTATCCTACTGACTTTGGTGATGCCCTGACTTTTCCTCTGATTCCATCATGACCATGACCATCACCGTCCTCAGATCATTTCTTCTGTTCGTCCACTACTTTGGTTTATGACCAAATATCTGCAAATCTAAGGACTTTTCTCAGCCACCCTACCCTAAGATGGCAAATATGTTCATACCTGTTTTACATCAGCATGTTAGTGTTGCCATTGTAAACACTGTTGTTTACTGACATTAGCATTTAGCTCAAAGCTAAAGGTTAAATCTTAATTTTGTTTTGAGCAGGAGTAGGCTAATATTACTTTTGGCCCCAAATCAAACTTCACCAGTCAATGTTACAAGTATTTCAGACATGAAAGAGGAGTTTAAAGTTTAATGCTCGGAAAACATAAAACCATCAGTAATTGATTATTTGGCTACTTTGGGCAGTACAGCAAGCTGAAAACACAACATATTGTCACCTTTAAAGCTGATATGGCTATAGTGTTATCAAAGTAACATGTTGCCTGCTTACTACATCCAGCAGATACGGATTAACAATTGCCTTCATTTGGAGTCTTTGTTTGTCTCCACATGATGGCCAATATTCCCTCTTCTATTAGCTCTGTCTTTGGTCTATACCATCTCCCTGGGTAAAATATCTGACTCGTTAGCCGCTAGATGCTTCACTATGTTCACTAGCTAGTCTCTAAAGCGTCGGTTTGCCATTTGCGGATGCTCAGGTTGCATGCTGTGGCTTTTATCAGAGTTTTTTTCAATTTTTTTATGTTTTAGTGAAAACTGCTGTCTGTTGCGTCTAGAAAATGAAAGCGCTGAGTGAACCAAAACAACTGTGGACCATAAAAACCAAAACAACTGAACAATTCAGTTTTTTTTAAGAAAATTCTCACATGTGAGGTGAGGAAACTCAAGAGTCAGGTGTTAATTCTCTGTGGAAATATGACTGCCAGCAATGGCGTTTTATATTGCACAGGTTCATTTGATCCACTGTCATTACGAAAAACTTCAACCGGCGCAGCTTTTACTGTAAATGGTATGTCAGTCGGTATTCTGTCGATATACTTATTCTCACAAAATCCCCCTGAGTGTGCAGTTACATCCAACATTTGTTTCATCATCAGTGTTGCACCTTAAAATTTAGCCCCTGAATAACAGCTCACGTGAAAGTCCGACATCAAACATTTAAATGGGCCCAGTTGTGAAGGGGACAGGCCAAATAATTGAATTTCTTTTGCCTTTACCTGATTGTACTATAGCCTACATTTGAAAATAAACGATTTACCCGGCATTATTCATCACGGAAGAATTTCATTTGAGGATGAGACGGAAACAGGTGACAACAAATTAAATTTCATGCTTTTCAGAGGGAAGCCTGCATGAACCTTCCCCATATTTTTATCACTTAGGGTGGAGCACTCAAGTATGAAGTTGCTGAACTCCAGCTTGCAGGAATCTTCACAGTCCCTCTCCACAATCTCTGCACACTAATTACTCTATACCTCACTGATAATGTGGTAAGTACATGAGCACCACACATTTTAAAGTCAGGACACGTTATCAAGGATTTAAAAGTGAATAATAAAGTGAATAAGTTTGAAGACATAACACTGAGCTTAGGAAATGTTGGAGTGATCTGATTAGATGATTAGAAAAGTAATTTATTGTCTGTATTTAGAGGAGTTTTAACAGATTATTTCACATCAAAACATTATCTAAACACAGTTTAATCCCCGATGCAATGATGTCTGATTTAAGGAACAGGTACTTTCTGTTACAGCCGTATTCTCAAATACAAAATTTGTGCTGTAAAAATAGCCCACCTTCCTTTTTTTGTTTACAACAGCTTCTAATATTTCAGTCTGTCTCCCTGGGCTTTCGCTGTGTTTCAGATCATTATGGGTATTGTTAGCATTATTGTTTCAGATTGTTGTTAGTGCTTCAACTACAGCACACTGTGGACTAATAAATTCTTGAGAGAAAAGCACACGCAAACTGTAATCTCCAAGAATTGTCCTGCAGTCCTTCTTAAGATATAAAGTAGAAGGAGAGGTTGGAAATAAATACTAAGAGATAAATTGGAAACAGACTTGTAACTACATGCTGGAGAAAAGAAGTACAGTACACAGTGCAATGTGTTTTCAGTAATCCATCAGAACAAAGAAGTGCAAAAAGCACAATTATACTGGAGAAGAAAATTCACTCTATCAAATCTAATAAGCTCCGCTGGAGGACTGCGAGAACATCTAAAAAGAGGGAATGGGCAAGTACACATGAGGTATTTGATGGCAGTTAAATCAGTCACCTCAGTGAAGATTTGCAGATGTATTTTCAGGATTAATATCTAAATTTAGTTTACACAAGCAATTCCAGCTATCATGGTTCAAACATCTGGGGTATTAGCTTTACAAAGGGTGAAACTGTTAAAACTGTGCCAACACCACTACAACAAAGTTGGAGCACATGTTGCAATCCAGTACAGTATCCCTGCAACATTACTGAATTGTATAATGTTATATTTTTATTTGAGACTGTGCCCCAGAAATGTAGACTGCGAATAGACTGGGGTGTTATTGTACTGTGTCCGACATACACAGGCATCACTACATGGCCAAGAGTATATGGGCAGCCTAATTAGGCACATGAACAACTGAATGTTACATCAATAAATGGCTGTTGAACATGCAATTCCAAAACCATGGGCATTAATATTCTGTCTTAAACACCCTCTGCCCTTCTGGGAAGGCTTTCCACAAGACTGCGGATCCTGTCCTAGATTTTCTCTTGTAGAGATTTGTGAGATTGGGCACTGATGTTCCAGTCATTTCAGATTCATCCCAGTGGTGCCGGATTGGGGTGAGATGAGGACTCCGTGCAGGCCAGGACAGTTCTTCCTCACCAAACTTTGGAAAAAAAAAAAAAAACCTTCTTCATGGACCTGGATTTGTACGCTCTCATGTTATAAAAAAAAAAAGCAAGTCCCTTCCCAAAACTGGTGCCTGAATTATTGACTAGTATCTATATTATTGTCTAAAATACTATTGTATGCTATAGCAGTAGAATTTCCCTTAATTCAAACTAAGCAGCTTAGCCTAAACTATGAGGAATAGCCCAAAACTAAAACGGCATAAAAGCACTGCATGTGGACACCCCTGTGCACATACTTGTTGCCATATGGATTACTCCCTCTTCCGATTAACCTGTGCATTCAATGGTGCAGAAATCAAATGACCCATCCTGTATCCCAGAGTGCTGAGTGTTGAGTGTTATGTTTTCACAGTGGGGGGTCGAAACCCAGGAGATAAACATGAATAAGGAGTCAACGGATACATGTTTCCAATAAATCAGTAGGGAGGTAGGAGTTAAGGTCTAAACTCCAAATTGGATAGATAAAGAGAAGAAAAGAAGAAATTTCCCTGTGATACTCTTGAATAAATCCGTTGTTGTCTACAGGTTCATTCAAATTGAGGTGGTGGCGTTGCACAGTAGTTACTGGAGACCCTTTTTTATTTTTAGATACATAACAGATTACCAGGGGGGGAAAAAAAGACATCTGCTGTTATAACAAGATATCGATAAAGCATCATTCCTCCATCAGAGAGGCTGCGGATGATGATTAAACTGTTCTCAAATGAGCTGAGCGCTCAGACAAAACCTTCTCAGCTCACTGGAAGAAAAACACACGCACACACACACGGCTGAGATGCCCTTGTGAATGCGGCATGCACACACCACATACACACACCTTCCTGGCGCCCAGACACGCTCAATAGACAATAAACTAAACATCAAAAGAAGAAGAAATAGGCTTTTGCTAAATGGCTGCGGTAAGACGATAAACAGCGCAGGGACTTTAAGCAGTGGCATATCTCTCTGCCCTTTTTTTTTTTTTTTTTTCCTATTTTGCAACTTTTCTTCAGTGTGCACTCTCAAAACAGGCTTAGAGCTCCTTCTTCTTTTTTTTTTTTATTTCATAAGGGGGTATTTTTAATTCTAAAGCGAGGGATTGGTCACACTTCGTCTCATTAGCATGAGGAGCTGTATAAACCCCCGCCACGGCAGAATTTGGAGGCTGTGTCGAAGGCGAGGCAACAAGCGTATCCGACTGGCTGCGCGCAAGGAGCGAGTACCAACTTTCACTTTCAGCACATTTCAGTTCACGAAGGCGGGAGCTGCATGTGGAGAGCTCACTCCAGAGGTGAACCGGACTCAGCGCACGATGAAGCTGCCCACCGAGGGGAAGATGACGGCGCGGGGCAAATTTATAACTTATTGGCACCGGTGGGTTTTTATATCCTCGATCCATCAGTTTTTATTCGTCTCGGTGGCCCGATCCGAGGGAAATACTATACGGTACCAGACCAGCGAGGAGGACGCGCCGGGTACAGTCATCGGAAACCTCGCCAAGGACATGTCCTTGAGCCTGTCTCATTCCTCCAAGACCAATTTTAGGATGATGAAACAATTCAACGACTCGTTCATCGGGGTGAGGGAGAGCGACGGGGAGCTGGCCGTCAGGGAACGGATCGACAGGGAGCGAATCTGCAGGCACACTCCACAGTGTCTCATTAGTTTCGACGTGGTGAATTTCTCCAAAGACCGCTACAGATTGATCCACGTCGAGGTGGAAGTGAAGGACATCAACGACAACTCTCCGGAGTTCCCGAGCAAGGAATCCGTGGTGGAGATCTCGGAGAGCGCGGCGGTCGGGTCCCGCGTCCCCCTGGACCCGGCCGCCGACGCAGACGTCGGGTCAAACTACATCCAGAGCTACCAGATTTCTGTCAACAGTCATTTCACTATTGATGTGCTCCTGAGAGCGGATGGGGTTAAATATGCGGAATTGGTGCTAATGAGGGAGCTAGACAGGGAGACTCAGTCCGCGTACGCCGTTGAGCTGGTGGCCACAGACGCGGGGAACCCAATCAGATCGGGGTCGACGAAGATAACTGTGAAAGTGACCGACTTCAATGACAATAGCCCCGTTTTCGACCAGAACAGTTTCTCCGTCACTATGCCGGAGGACGCGCCGGTCGGCGCGGTCATCCTGGACCTGAACGCGGTGGACGCGGACGAGGGTCTGAACGGGGAGGTCGTCTACGGGTTCGGGAAACAGGTTTCCAACGAGATCCGGGAACTTTTCCGGGTGGACAACAAATCGGGTCGCCTGGCGCTCGGGAGCCCGGTGGACTTCGAGGAGAAGAGCACCTACGAGCTGGACGTGCAGGCGACCGATCTGGGACCTAACCCGACCCCGTCCGTGTGCAAGATCGTAATTCACGTCACGGACGTCAACGACAATGCCCCAGAAATCAGCATCACCCCGATGACCTCCGTCACCACGGGCGTAGCGCACATCAGCGAGGCGGCGGACAGGGACAGCCTGGTGGCGCTGATCAGCACCCTGGACAGGGACTCGGGCGTCAACAGCCAGGTGCACTGCACCTTGTACGGCCACGACCACTTCAGACTCCGCCGGGCGTACGAGGACAGCTACATGATAGTGACGGCGGCGGCCCTGGACAGGGAGAGGATCGGCGAGTACAACCTGACGGTCATGGCTGAGGATTTTGGGTCACCCCCGCTGAGGAAGATCACCCAGTACACCATCAGGCTCAGCGACGAGAACGACAACGCCCCTCACTTCAGCAAGGCCGTCTACGAAGTCTCGGTGGTGGAGAACAACGCCCCGGGCGCTTACATCACCACGGTCGAGGCCAGCGACGCGGATCTGGGCAACAACGGCAAGATCACCTACAGGCTTCTGGACGGTGTTGTCATGGGGTCCCCGGTGAACACCTTTGTGTCTCTCAATTCGGTGTCAGGCTCTATTTATGCACTGAGAAGTTTTAATTACGAGGTAATGAAACAGCTAGACGTGCACGTCCAAGCCAGTGATGGGGGGTCACCACAGCTGCAGAGCACAGCTGTCATCAGACTAAAAATAGTTGATCAGAATGACAACCAACCTTCTATCGCAGAGCCAGCCCTTTACAAGGGATCTGCTGAGGTTTTCCTGCCCAAAGATGCACCTGCGGGTTACGTGGTAACCCAGATAAAGGCCACGGACGCCGATGAGGGCATAAACGCACATCTGTCCTATAAGATCACAGAGGGGGAAAACTTGGGTTTCTCCATCAACAAAGAAACGGGGAAGGTCCACGTGAGCCGACAGCTGACGTACGATCTCGCAGACAATGTCAAAGTCACGGTGTCAGTCAGTGACAATGGATCCCCCGCACTTACCTCTACGGCCATTATACACTTTAGTTTCATAGAGGGGACTCTTCCCAGCTTGCCTTCCTTTGCTCAAAATGGCAGTGAGGAGCTCTTTGAATGGGACATGTCCATAGCCATAATCATCGTACTGGCAGGGAGCTGCTCTCTCCTCCTGCTGGCTATCATTCTCATCACAACCATTTGCAGCCGCCGGAAAAAAGAGACAAGGGGGAGGGGGTGTGATGAAAAAGAAGGCACACCAAATGTGGAGAAAGTGGAAAGTGGTCATATTGATTCAGTGATTGCCAGCCACAAAGGCAAAGTGTTTGATGCCCATCCATTTCCAGAGAAGCCTCCATTGGCCGGCAGCAACACAACAGAGACAGGCTGTGAGGACGGCAGGCAGACAGCAGGCATCTTTGAGTCAAACAGCAGGGTGATGGAGGGTCAATTGAAGGTGAGTTATAATTTTTCAGAGATATTTCAAGTTTTGTCACATGCTGAATATGTTGTCGACTTTTGCCTTTTTTACTCGAAATTCATGCAGCTGTGTATCTTTGCAGGGTTATTCCACACTGCCGGGATATGGGAAAGAAACTGTCAGACCGATAACAATATGGAAGGGCAATTCATTCACAACAATCTCGGCAAGAGATCCCCACATCAGTGGCAAGGACAGCGGAAAAGGGGACAGTGACTTCAATGACAGTGACTCAGACATAAGTGGAGATGTGCACAAAAAAGAGTCGCCGCCAATGAACAGTGAGTTTCACAAGGGCACAGTAGAAATCATAAGATAGGAATTTAGAGCAAGTCAAATGAAAGCATGTAAAGATGAAATCCAAGCAGTGTTATGACTGTGTTGTTTTCACCTCCTGCAGTGTAATTTATGTCTGAATATAGAGCAAAATCTAAGCTATATACAGAACAGACTGCACCCAGCTAGAACAATACATTTTCCAATCCACTGGATGCATTATGATTGATTTAACTTGGGTTCGCTGGGATGCTCATATTACATCCTGACAGCACTGCTGTTTTTTCCACAGGTCTCTGGGCATGTACAAGCGAGTGCAAGGTGTTGGGACACTCTGACCGATGCTGGAGTCCTTCAGCTACAAGGCCCAACACAAGCCTGGCCTGTGGACCACATCTTTCAACGTTCTCCAAGACAGCTTCACTTCCCAGGGACACCAGAAGGGAAAATTACTACCCGGCTCACATAAGCAAAACCAATGGTCTGCAAAGTGTCTACGAAAAAGTTCAACACCAGGAATTTGATTATATACTTGTTGGTCCTCCAACACCAGCCAGAATACAGGAAACAGATGAGATATCGATTCCAGAGTACACAACTTCTTAAATGAAAGATCATAAACTCATCAAAGGGGATTTTGTCTTTATACTGTACAGTACTTTTATCTTAATTGAGTCTATGTGGGATTGTTGCAGTGTTTTGTAGTATGTCATGTGTCTTTTGGCTCATATAAGACTGTTCATTGTATCATGTGTAATATGCAAGATTTTGTACATTAATAATATATTTTTCATAATGGTTCAATGTAAAGAAAAATTTTATTATGAATTTTCAAGAGCATGTGCTATTATTTAAGGGGCTTGACCTATGGACGTGTAGGCTGAAAGGTGCCCCTGTGGTGTGGAAAACAATCAGTATGAAAGGTTACCATGTTTGTGGTAAATTTTGTCACGTTGTTGCACAAATAAACAAGTACAGAGTACGACCTATTGTCTCGAGGAAACATTCATACAATGCACAGAATAACCTCAATTAGCCAACTGAGTGCATCCAATCAGCCTTAGAGGCTCTATAAGCCACAATAAATCAAATGGTCCTCTGCAGCTGAATCGATAGCGAGCATAAGTAGTTGTCACATTCTTCTCATGGCACATAATGTAGTTACCGTGTAGCCTCAATTTGCATGCAAATACTACCTTTCTGATCAAATGCTCTTACAATTACATATTTTCAAAGGTCAAAGAATTCCCTCACCTTTTCTGATTGCCTCCCGGCTTACCAATTATCCGAAAAAACGCGGCTCAGTCAGTTTCCAAGCAACAGCAGCCCTGCACATTTGAATCTTTTTTCTCTGTTTCTTCTTTTTAAGTTATGATAAGGGCCAGCTAACCTTGACCACAAAACTACCTTTCTTACATTGTCAAATCAGGAAATTCACAATTAAGCAAAGGTCATTCCTATGCATGTGTCTGGTTTATGTATGGTATTGCAAGTCAGTGCTGTCTTGTACTGTAGGACTATATAGACCTAAAAGACCTGCTTCTGCAATACAGGTTTGGCTACAGGTAGTGCAATCTGTTCATTCTTGCTGACGCTTGGGACCAGCACTGGAAATGGAGGAAATTCTTGTTCTCATTAATTTATATAAGTCATCATGATTAGCATTACGCTAGTAGAGATAAGTCATAAAAAGTTAAAATATTAGAAACGGTTCCTTAAACCATGGCTGACTTATGTATACTTAATGGGTTAAAGTGTATGTTTTCCTCCAATCACTGACCGAAAAGGTCAGACAACAACTTTTCTCCCAACCACTGCATCACCGCCTGTAGCAAATGACACCAGCCAGTCTCCGACAAGCTCTGAACTGCTTCAAATATCTCATTTTAGTTTGGTACCACAGGATGGCCACCTTGCCTTAGGCAACCTGGGCCTACAGGTAACATTCAGACGAAGAATTTAGCTCAAAGAATTTATATCAACTGCACGTCATTCGCACTCAAGTGTCAAATAGCCTTCTGGTGGATAACCTGATTCTCCAAAGAGAAGAACAGAGCAGTAGTAGGGACGGAATTCTAGACGACATCATGAGAGAGACTATGGAAAAAGTCCAAAATACCACTCATGGATATGGCTGTTTTGAACCCTGCACACCTCTGGTAAGACAGCCTTAATAAGTTTTTGATTAGAAATATAATTGACATCCGTGATATGTTAATAAAACTGTAGGCTCTGTGCAGTGTGTGTCGTTTCTTAAATTTGCTCACTCTGAACTTGAAGGGACAAAGCACACCCAGCACGCCTACCTCTGCCACAGTCAGTCGCCTCCTGAGATTTGGAGCTGGAGTTCTTATTGTTGGTGCCGTGTTAATGCTGTGCGCATCCATGGCTGCTCTCTATCTGTGGAAAGTCAGTGATAAAAATGTAAGTGTCAGAAAAAAAAAAAACTATGCTTTAGTTTTACAGTGCCCCTTCAGTGACAAATATCTGGAGAATAATGCAAGGGGGACAGTATTGGTGGGATCAGACACAGAGATTACAAAAATTTGACTTCAGGCCTGTTTGTTTGGGTTTTTTTTTTTAATCATTTCTTGACACTGTCATGAGAGATATTTATGTTAATGACTGAGATGTTGTATAAATAGCTATCACAGTTCAGACTGTGATATTGCATCCTTATGTCTGTCTACAATAAATACACAAATTGGCTCTGTATCTCTACCTTCATCTTGTAAGAAATTATTTGTGTCCTAATGATCTCACCTGTAGGGCAAACATCCCCATCAAGGGCTGCAATAGCATCTCCTGCGGTGCTTTGTTCAAATTCTCAGTGTGCTAATACTACGCAGGATTTTTGTAAGGGAAAAAACTACATAAATACTGTGCAGGGGAATAGTATAAGTAGTAAAAAAAAACTTGTTTTTTTTCTGTCTCACATCTTTTGATTTTGCCACAGTGTGATTTACATAACTTGACTAATCAGTCATTGTACCGTCCCACTTTGATTGCTGCCAGGTTTATAATGTTCGTTACAGTATGAACATCAATGGGGAGGTGAGGGAGGGCTCCGTGGAAATTGATTCTGACAACAACCTGGAGAGATTTAAAACTGGGAGTGGAGCTGAGGAAGCTGTGGAGATTCACGACTTTCAAATTGTAAGTGAGTCTGTCCTTGTTCTCTCCTCCTGAGGTGGTTCAGTCGAGACTGGGTTTTTTTTTTTTTCTGTTTGTTTGCCAAAGTAGCAAAGCTGTGAGTGTAAACATGGCATCTCTGTGATTTGGTGCAGGGAATAACTGGAATCCGCTTCTCTGGAGGGGACAAGTGCTACATAAAATCCCAAATCAAAGCTAACCTTCCACACATCGAAGCTCACAACAAAGAGTCGCTGATGTTTGACCTGGTACGCGCACGATACTTTATACAGAACATTCCGAATTGGCTGCTGCAAACACTGTAATTTCTCTTTCCATTTGAGTAATTCAAGGATATTATCTTTTTTCCCCTTTGCCAGACAGATGAATTAATGCCAGTGAGGTTTGATGAGGAGTTCCTCATATGGGTCGCAGGAGAGCAGCCACTAAAGGACACCAGTTTTCTGAGCAACAAAATTCTGGGTCTTTGTGGGGAACTTCCCATTTACTGGCTCAAACCCACGTACCCCAAAGGTTGTCTTCCCCTCTTCTTTCTGTCAACTATATATTTATCTGTTCCATCCCACAGATTCTAGTAAAACTGCCCTGCTATCATACAGCATGGTCAATTCAATGTCAATTAAAGTACATTCCTTCATAGTTTAGTCAAATCTCGGTTGCGATTGCCCTGCTTATTGTTGACACACTTGTAAAATCTAGTCATGTCTGAGAAGTTGGTGCGACACTTTAACATCTTGAACATACACTACATACACATTTGGAGTCATACGCCATAAAAAGGCTGCAGTCATGTATTAAAAAAGAATGATCTTGAAATATTCAAGACAGCCTGATATCACTGCTGCTAATTTAATTATTCAGGACATATGAGACAGACCCAGCTATGTAGGATTGAGCTCTGAGGACATGTACGCCGTCTTGTGGATGTTGACCCAGTACTCTCGCCTCTTGTGGCTGTTGTAACAGATGGGGCGAGGAGAAAGAGAGACACGCAGCGAGCCAAACGGCAGTTTAACGCGGAGGAGACCGAGGCAGCTGCCGAGGAGCGGGACGCGATGAGTCAGGCAGAGGTTGACACCACCAGAGTCGTGGAAGAAGAAGAGGAGGGGACACAGTCAACTGCAGGGTCAGCATTCAATCCCGAAAACCCCTACCATGTGAGTACCGACTTCATCAACAACACTGTTTATGATAAACAAGACTCCAGAGCAGGTGAAATTTGGATTAATTTTCAAGAGGCAGGTACCGAGGCCTGAAGCAACCCTCAAAGTAACATTACGAAGTGAAGTTTCTCCATTTTGTCAACAGTTTTAGAGATGACTACTTAAGAAGCCAGGGTGGTTAAAAATGTATTCTCATACAAATAGAAGTATATGGTGTGGAAATGTGTTCACCTGGATTTAATCTGTCTGTCAGCTCTGGCTGGTATATACTGCTGCTGCTGTTGGGAAGGTGTCATATTAGTAGCTGTAATTACAGGTCACTGAGGTAACAGCTGCCATTCCCAGCTGATGAACTTATGAACTGAAGTGAAAATTCCCACTGGTTATAAAAATTCATGTTGCCTACTGGAACTGGAGTCACGTGTTTTGGGAGGATGAGAAGTTTTTTTGAAAACATTTGAATTGCAAATGTGTATAAGTTTAAAAAAAAAAAAAAAAAAAAAAAAAAAGGACTCTTAAAAATTAACATTGCTTCAAAACTGCAGCGCAGCGGAGAGGCCAGAGAGGACGGCGCCATGACCTTTGACACCATGTTAGACCACCAGGGGATCTGCTGCTCAGAATGCCAACGCAGCTACACTCACTGTCAGAGAATATGCGAGCCTCTGCGTGGTTACTGGCCTTGGCCTTACAACTACAGAGGATGCCAGGTAGCTTGCCGAGTCATTATGCCTTGTCGCTGGTGGGTGGCCCGCATGTTAGGTGTTGTGTGAGAAAATTACACTACATTCGTGAGGGAACATATCTTTACTTTTTCTCCCCAAAGACCCCAAAGGTCTCTAGATTTTCTGCTTATATTGGGACATGCATGCAGATATTTATTTTCTAAAATTGACTGTAAATACTACAGTAATACAGAGCTACGCCTGTTAACATAAAATGTAAATCGTGATGTTTGATAATCTATATTATACTTATGCTAACTGACACACTATATATATATATATATGTGTGTGTTTCAAATATATATTTTAAACAGGTGCTTTCTCTGTAGGCATACACCGCCTCAGTAAAACTGGAATACATAAATGCCATATTCCTATTTTGCAGCAATAGATTCACAATGTGCACATTAATTTTTGCATCATGTAATACCATGGCTTAATGCACTGTACTGTGTTTAATGGAGGGTATGGGACTGAAGCCAAAGGCTCAGCAGATCATGTACCTTTTTCTGACTGAATAGGCTTCAATAAATTCTAATTACAGTATATGCTGGCTTTGATGTAGCTGCGGGTTTTTTGTGTGTGCGTGTGTGTGTATGTGTCACATGTTGTTTCCATGGTTCCACTGGGTGCTTTTCTGATAAAACCGAAGTGACAGCAATGGTTGCCATAACTTCCATTCACAGCTCAGGATCAGTTTGAGGCCAATGCAATTTGTGCACGCTGACATCTGCATTGATGTGATGTAATGTGAGATGAGTGTCATGGCAATGATAGAAAATATTTCCATAAAAGTGACATTTTTATTAAATAAATAAATCAGTATTTTTCTCTATGAAAGGAGGAGTGTTGATGCTAAGCTACCAAATAACATGATCACGGAGTCAGGCTTTTTTTGCACAGCTGTTATTGGGACTTGTGTCGCAGGCCATTCTGAAAACCTCAAAATCAAAAGAAATCAGATTACTATCTCCAAAGCCAGATGCCAACTTTCTAAATAATTGAAAGGAGCCATGTTGCGATCAAGACGATTTCACGGAGGGCAATCCGGGCACATCAAATTACAACAGATGTGAAATTGCACCATATCTGCCACTAAAACCACATTGAGACTCTGAAGCAGTGTGAGGGAACAACACAAAGAGATGCTTGTCTCTTTGCTTGGAGATCTTTCCTGGTTTTCATGGGGGTAGAGGTGCTTATCACATCTGCAGTGCTGATAAGACGGCCTCTGTGCTTCCGTAGGCTATATAATATTAATCCCTCTCCCACGTCTGCAGATGCACTTAAAGGAAGGTGACAAGCATGACATATCCAGGACCTCCTGATGGCTCGTGCTCCGGAGTGCAGCCGCTAAAAGAGCCCCAAGTACCCTCAAGTGATGTAAATTTGCAGGGGGAGTCCAATTTCCATCACAGCGCTGTCACTGCCATGGTCATTAAACTAAATCATCCCGCTGTGTGTCACACAGCTCCCATTTTAAAGTCCCCTCAATAATGGAGTTATACTTGGACTGCAGATTAGAGCACAACACTGAATGTCTGACCTAACAGCAGCCATGAGAGTTTTCTGCACATTATTTCACATTTAGAAATTAAAGACAGTGTGCATGGGTCTAAGAAATACCTTCAAACTTTATATTAACCTAAAAATATTTTAGTAACTTAGCTGCACCAGCTGCAATTTCACAGGACTTTATACAGCACATTCAGAAAGTTTTCAGACCACTTACCTTTTTTTCAGATTTTCTTATGTTGTAGCCTTGTGTTAAAATTGTTTAAATTCATTTTTCAATCATCAATTTACACTCAATGGCTGATAATGACAAAGATAAAACAGAGTCTTAATTTTTTTTTGGAAATTTATCAAAAAGGAGTCTGAAATATCGCAGTCACATAGCCCTCTTCTACGATACTTGAAGTTTGGCTCAGGTGTCTCTAATTTCTCTTGATCATCTTTGAGATATTTCTACACCTTGTTTGGAGTCCACCTGTGAGGAATTCAGTTGATTGGATATGATTTGGAAAGACACACACCTGTCTATATAAGGTCTCACAGCTGACAATGAATATCAGAGCAAAAACCAATCCATTAAGTCGAAGGAACTTTCTGCAGAGCTCAGAGGCAGGATTGTATTGAGGCACAGATCTGGGAAAGACTACAAAAAACTTTCTGCTGTGTTGAAGGTTCTGGGGAGAACAGTGGCCTCTATAATTCTTCATTGGAAGAAGATTGAAACAAGCAGGACACTTCCCAAAGCTGATCCCCAAACTGAGCAATCATGGAGAAGGGCCTTGGTAAGCAGGGTGACCAAGAAACTGACGGTCACTCGGGTTGAACTCCAAGAATACTGTGTGGAAACAGGAGAAGCTGCAATAAGGACAACCACCAATCTTTTGGCAGAGCAGCCACACTGAAGCTTCTCGTCAGTGAAAGACACATGAAAGCCACAGGGAGTTTGAGAGAAAAAAAAAAAAGGACCCTCCGACTGTGAGAAACTCTGGTCTGATGAAATAAAGATTTAATTGTTTGGCCTCAGTTCCAAGTATCATGTCTGGAGGAAATCTGGCAACGTTCATCACCTGCGCGGTACCATCCCTACAGTGAAACTTAGTGGTGGCAGCATCAAGCTGTGGGGATGTTTTCAGCAGCAGGGACATGGAGATTGCTCAGGGTTGAGGGAAAGTAGAACAGAGAAACGTACTGAGATATCCGTGATGAAAACCTGGTTCAGAACACTCAGGAACTCAGATTAGGTCAAAGGTTCACCCTGCAACAGGACAACAACCCTGAACGCACAGCCTAGACAATGCAGGAGTGACTCAGGGACGACTCAGTGAATGTCTTTGAGAGGCCCAGCCAGAGCCCTGAACTGGATCCAATCGAACATCTATGGACAGGCCTGAAAGTGGCTGTCCACTGATGGTCCCCCTCCAACTTGACAGAGCTTGAGAGGATCTACAGGGAAGAATGGCAAAATCCCCAAATCAAGATTTGCAAAGCTTGTCACGACACACCCAAGGAGACAAAGGAGCTTTAACTAAGAACTGAGTAATGGGGTCTGAATAATTATGTCAGTGTTTTGTTTCAGTCCTTCCTTTTTGATAAATTTGCAAAAATTTCTAAGATTCTGTTTACAAATTGTCATTATAAGGTATTTGGTATAGATTGATGAGAGAAAAAATGATCTAATAATTTTTGCAGAAGGCTGCAACATAACGAGATATTAAAAAAAGTGAGCGTCTGAATACTTTCTGGATGCACTGTGTAATCTCTGAAGTTTGTAACTGCAGCTGGAATTCAAATTTGATGTGTTATGTGCCTGTTGCTATTGGCGGGTTTCACTCAGAATATGTTGATACAGCAGCACAAGACAAAGAGCTCTGAGTCTGCTAGACAAAAGGGGATGAGAAACACAAAGCAAAAAGAAAGAAACACATCACCACAAGCAACAACTCAAAATGGCATTTAAACTGAGAAAAAAATACATAGCTCAGAACAACAGCAGTTTTGTTATCCTGAGGCCCTGTTTCTAAAAAACTTGTTTCCTTTTACCATTCCCCTCCTAAGAAGAGAAATGTACCCCCGTTGAGAAGAAAAGACGAATGTATTGGAGAGCAGCTAAAGTGTGCGAGACAGTGGTGCCTTTTTGTTTGTCTCCCCTCTGGAGCCAAGCTTACCCTGGGAGCCCTGCGGGCCAAGGAACAAACAGAGCTTTGTGAGCACTGGCCCACTGTGCCCAGCAGCCAGACTGCAAACCTCCACTCCTGTGCTAATAGGAAACCACAGATGAGGAGTCCGCGGCGGGGGGAGCTTTCTCGCATCCACCTGTGCTTTCATCATTGCCCATCAAAACAAGCATAGGCAGGCAGGGTGCTGTGGTGCTCTGGTGACCACTGAATCAAAAGCTTTTTTTACCGTCCTCTTGGCACAAACATTTTGCTGCATAAGTTTGCGCTAATCAAGCCCATGCACTCATAAGAGCTCTCTATAAATACGTCAATAGCCTGTCATAAATTTGCCTGTAGTTGCCCTAGAGGCATTAGAAGTGTGAATAGAAGTCTGGAGCGAACCACTCTAGCAAACATGTCCTACATTTGATTGCATGTTTTCCATTACATCCAGACATGAATGAAATAAACAGTAGTGACAGTCCATTTTGCACCTTAACCAGAACATAGAAACCCTTTTAGGATAGCTCATTATGTTTTTCTGCAAGAAAGCACTGCAATATGTTTATAGTTGCTGGCATTGTGAAAAACCTGTAATGCATAGTTTTGCACCAGCAATAACAACCCAGGCACAGATTTTTATTTATTTAATTTTTTTTTTTTTTTGTTCTTTTCTCCTGAATGGTCAGGGAAAACATGGCTTGTCTAAAGGGGGAAGGGGAGAGAGTTGGTACAAGGCTTAAATGCTTTTTAATCCCATGGTTGAGTGATCACTTGCAGCTCTGCCCAGTAGTCTGACTCTGCCTGCCATTTGCAGGTCTCTCTGAAGTTTCTTTGCCATTGGCTAGAGTGTCCGCTTCACTCTCTCTATGTCTCTCTTTCTCTCTTTCTCTCTCTCTCTCTCTCATCCTCCTATTTAGTAGTCAGGCCCCAAATGGCCATTAATTAAACTGCCTGATGGTATTGTATAAAGATCTCTGTCTTGTTTATTTCACCAAGTTAAAACTGTAAATATTGTCTATAGACCTGCCTGCATTCACTGAATTACACTTTCTATGTAATGAAACTCTATAGCAATTCTCCTGGGTGACTCAATTAATCTGCACACAACTGCAGGGATTTTTTATTTTTTATTTTTTTGTGGATTGCACTTGGTTGCATGGTGTCCTTGTTACACTCGAATAGAAAACCTGTAGTGTGGTGTAGGTCTAAATTGGACACAGAGATGGAATTTGCGCTATTGTTTTCCTTGAGACACACACTGTATATGTGTCAGTGAGGAGGCATCCAACCTGCAGTGGGTGTTAAGGGTTCCCCACAAGAGGAGGGCAGTTATCTTTGTAACAGAGAAGGGATGTGTTCTATTAGAGGACCCTACATAATCAACAACATAAATTATCCTACCTCGCCCATATTGTTTTATTAACCCTGTCAGTGAAATTTAATTTGAAAGCCCTGCCTTTCCATCAAAATATGCATTTGTCAAATATAGAGTGTACCCAAGAATGTACACATCCTCTGGTGGGGTGCTTAAAAAGAGCTATAGATAGCTCAAAGCAGAATCAAATCAAGACTTCACATCAACAAACTGTGAAAAAAAAAAAAAGTAAAATAAAGAAAAATCACCTCCTCCACAAAGCAATGTCAAGAGGCTTGCCACATGAAAGCAGAAGTTGTCCAAAGAGTAGCAGGGAAGTACTGACAAAGTTTATGAAGAAAAAAGTAAATGTGTTTTTAATCCTCAGCACATGCAACAATGAGGGAGCCTGGGTGCTTAGATATGCCACCCCGGGGGCAGGCTCTATACTTAAGGCTTACAACAGCCTCATTATCTCCCTCAACTCACATCAGATCCTAGCAGCAGTTTGTCACAGGCAGGCTCCTCTCTGCCAGTAGGCATCAGACCAATCCTCCTGCAACACTACTGTACATAATTGCCATATGGACAGCATTTTGAGCCAGACTGAAGACTAAAAAGCCCTCCAGGCAGATTCCCCAGATAACTAAATGAATATTTTATCTCATTTCCATCTAATTTGCACCACATTATTATACAGAACTGAAATTTTTAATTAATTGATAGAACAGATCAAACACAGGTTTACACTTTGATTTTCTGGGAGCTGTTATTTTGATAATTTGCATGACTTTTTTCGCATGCCAAGCTTTTTAATCTCCCAGAATTTTTTCAGCATCCCTATATAGAAACACTATAATAAAACATACAGCAAATTAATAACTGTCACCGCACATGAAATGCTTGTCTTGGTTGTGTGAGCAGTTCGAGAGAGAAGTCCTTTTACCTGCCACCCCACTGATTAATTAATTTCACACTGTTTAATTAAATCCACAGTCTGGGGAGTCTGGGCAGCACCGTGGGGAGCCCTATCTGAGCCTTGCGTGTACAGAGATTACTAAAGAAGGTCTCAAACACCCGCTCTCTTGCTGATGTTGACACTGACGTCACCCTTCTCTGGATACCAGCACACAATTGTGTCAATGTCATCTGGCAGTTGTGAGCCATTACTGCTGGGGACATGATAGCACTGCCCCCGTTTGTTGATTATCTGCTGGCATTTACATTAACAAAGGACACTGGAGCATTTGACTGCGTTTGACACAAATTAGTATTTGACAGAAGTGTCTGATGAAGTGTGTTGCTGCAATATGTAAACCTTGGGATTCCACAGAGTCGGTTAGCTGTATAAATGTGAATTAAAGGCATCGAAGTTGCTGTGAATGCAATTGGCTTCAGTGTAAATGAGGACATTGAACTACCGTATCCTGTCAAACGCTGTTGTGTCCAACATTCAAAGCTGTCTCTCTTATGTCAGAACAGAGAGAGGTGCACAAATGTGTAGCGCAGCAGTCAATATGATTGTGTGGGCAGGACAACATGCATTTTTACTTTCTCTGTTCTCCTGAAACATATTTTTGGCATCCCAAATCACAAGCAAACACATTTTGAGTCAGATGGCTCAAATTTGTCTTTACATTATAATTTAAAAATAAGATGAAGTTTTAATGATACATGATTTATGAGTTTTGAGGGACTATGACATATGTACTCACAAATATCATATTGATTCCTGCCTCTGACTCTGTCATAATAACAAACCTAAACCTGATTGTTTGCACCATCTACTGTTTATACGTCAAGGAAGGCAAAGATAATCAATTAGGTACATAAAGATGGCAGCCTGCTGGTCTGATGTGATGTGATGTGGAACCAGCATTTCCTTGTGCTCTCTATTTGATGTGCCAAGAGCCATTAGAGCAACAGACAATTTGCACAATGGCAACGTTATGAAAAAGATATAAAGATACAAAACAGTGATGGCCTGTTTCTATACATATTTGTGTTTCAAAATAAAAAGATTAATTCCTTGATTGATTGATTGTAGGGTTTCAGCTAACTAGGGTTTAAATAAGGTATTTTCTCTGCATACGTGTTTATTCTGTGCATGCTTGTGAATGACAACAAGCACCATATGATGAAAGTTTAATATGAGCAACATATGATACTTTACCTGAAACTTTAATTAGTTTTAATAAATGTCATGAATTCATGTTTTTATTACACCTCTATTCTGTATAAGCATTACAAACCTTAGAAGTATACACACGCTTTATTCAAACAAACAACTGGATCTTTGCAAACAGTTGAGAGTTGTGTTCGTTACTCAGGCAAGATAAACTTTTAATAGGCATTCCAGCACACAGCATCTAGACAGTTATGTCGACTGATACAGCATTAGATGGAAGAACAGCGCTCCATTTGTGCTTGCCTTGTCCTGTGACAGGAAGACCTATCAGGTGCTCATCTCTCTCTCCCCGAACCCCCCCCCCCCCCCATCCCTCTCTCCTCCTGACCTCATTCTGTCATCTTCGTTTTCCTTCTTCGCCACTCTCAGGTCTTTTATAAAGTGTCTCCATGCATTACACATTTAACAATGCATTAAAAATAGGCCACCATCAATCAGTCATTCAGTGGTGGAGACGGAATCTACTTGTGGCACCAATTCGTTATGCTTCTCAAGGTTCGAGATCGAAAGGAATGCGGTAAACTCCCGGGCTGTTGTTCATGGGAAACTTAACAGAGATGAAAACACACATTTATGTGCTAATAATACACCGTCCCTCCCTAAAACCCACCACAATGACTTAGAATTCACTTTTACTTGATTTCCTGTGGTACAGTGTCTTTCCAGAATCCAGAAACAGACACAAAATGATATATAGTCAGGCAGTAAGCCGTGACAAGATTTCAGGTGATGGGTGCCAGGTTAACATCGTGCCCAAAACAGTGATTTCAGAACTGTGAGGCATGATACAGGATAGGTACTAGGTAAAATCTGATGTAATGGCTGGGAGTGAGTCAAACCCTGGGGGCAAATAGTCTGAACAGTCTGACTCCAGGTTGCTCATGCCAAAGCAGATGTTCCACTGACGACAGCAGTAAAAAAAAGACAGTGCTGCATGTTATTCACAAGGCATTTTATATTATTAGGACAGCACATCGAGGTTGCTGAGCTACCGACAGAACAGCTTTGGGATTGCTGCTTTGATAGCCCCATATATATTTAATAAAGAAATCCTGAACTCACAAAGTATTTCTACAGTTCCGCGTGAGTTTTGCTAACACAGTAAATCGTTCTCCTGCTCAGGTAGAGGTGAGGACATCTGCTTGTGAGCTTTGATGTTGCTGCTCTGCTCTGAGGCTTGATCCTGCATTTTAGACTTGGAAACAGACTCCACTTCGTCGTGCGCAGTAGCTTGAAGAGGTAGACACCGACCACACAGACACGCCTGAAGGACCACACACACACACACACACACACACAAAGACATTTGGTCAGCGGTTGAAACACGTTTACATTCAGCCTCACAAGGAACAAATGGCTCATTAGAAAATCTTTCTGTGTGTGGAGCATGCATAGAATGATGGAGGTGAAAGGCAGTCTTGCTCATGTTGTATATTTTTCATTATTGATCCAATGTATAAAGTTCTTTTCAATTCAGAGAGGTGATAATATACAGCAGTATTCTATTATTTCTCTGTATAGAGACATGTTGAAATGAAAATGTCTTTTAATTGAAATAAAAAAGATATCTTAAAAGGAAAGGGTACAGGAGTTTATATATAAATGTTTCACAAAAAGCATTATTAGAGAAGAAGAGTAGCACTTCATTCACTGTGTTGTGAAAAAACCTGATAGCCAAAGGAAATCAAAGTATGTTTTAGATATCTTCTTCTGAGCAAGTAATACAATAAAGGCTTTTAGATTTTCTTCCCCTGAAAATTGCCTTGAAGCTATGTTTGCTTCTTGCTCATAACACATCACTGTGATTCAGTGACAGACTGTCTGGTACATTGCCAAGTGGTTTTTTTTTTTTCATCTGACAATATTTTTCCAGACCATTTTCACATATTACCCCCTCAGGTCATCACTTCTCTCAGTCTGGCCATTTAATAGACATGACTCCATATGTACTTGATGACATGTATGATAGCTCATCCACTGTGGATCAAATTGTTTTCATCCCTACCAGCTTTGTCTGAAATTGAATAGCGCCATACATTGAAAAAAAACAGTGAGAGGATGACAGTAAATCTTACCTTAAAACATTTCTTGAATGTTTTGCTGACTATGTACAATGCAATAGGGTTGATGCATGAGTTGATTGATGCCATATTAATGCCAAAATAATCCAGGACAAGAAAGACACTGAGAAATGAGCATGAAAATTAAGTGAATCACACAAAAGAGCACAGACCAAGTAATGAAAAGTTTAAAAAAAATCTCAATGCTCACCTTAATAGTTGACACCTATTAGGATCTTTCTCATTATATATGGTTAATTTCAAGATTCTGCTGAGGTATAGAGGGAACCAACAGAGTGCAAACACAATCACCAAGCAGAAGACAGTTTTTGCAACTTCTATTCTCTGTAAAAGAAAAGATACAATCAACAATAAAATGTATGGTAAACTTGAAAATGGGGTTAAATAAAATAGCCGGTTAAATAATAAACCTGCTTGGTGTGGTTGCTTAAAGTGTGCTCCGTCTTTCTCAGCATTTTCCTGGTCATGAGTGTGTAGAAGACAGCGGTCCAAGCCAGGGGCATGCAAAAGTAGAAGCCAAAGAGCCACCAGTCCTTCACTGATTTATAGAACTGTTGGTTAAACATGACAGAAGCCTGATGTCAGTCAGTGCTGCGGATGCCATCGGTTTCTATGCTAAAGCATGCACAGGACACATACACACACATGGGCCTACAAGGACATCTACCACAATGTGTCGGTACCTGCTGGATGAAGTTAGGAGAAATAATTTCATTTCCTATCATGTTAGAAATAATCCTGTATGTTTTACATGAAAATTTATTCAAATCAAACACATGTTGATCTGTTTTTTTCATCCTGTTGCACTGGAGGGGACAATTATATTACCTGCATGAACTGTGTGGTTTGAATCGGATGAAGCAGACATATTCTCAGATGCTTGTCTCTATAGTTCATTGTTATCATATCAAAGCCGACAACTTCAGGCACAGCCAGCAGGACAGAAATAACCCATATCAGAGTTATTTCGATTGCTGTCCATGATGAAACCCCGATGCCTTTGATTCGATTCCAGGATACTACAGCTCGGTATCTGCAAGATCAGTGGGAAAATGATATGACTTTATGTTTGTAACAATGCAATTTTTTTCAGTGAAAGAACATTTCAAGGGCTAATGCTAAACAAATTTGTCTCCTTGATGGAATACAGATAGTAGCCAGCAAATACAATTTTCCTGCAGGGCACAGGACAGTGCTGCTTATCTCCTTACCTGTCGACACTCAGAGCACATAGGCTCAACACAGTAACTCCAACAGACGTTTTCTGTATGAAGGGGACTAGTTTGCACAGTACTAAACCAAATGGCCAATCTTCTGCCATGAGCTAAAACAAAAACAAAGGACAAAAAAAAAACACACCCACAATCAATTCAAGGTAAGATTAAAGTTTTAAAATGGGTAGAAACGTGCAGAGAAGGTGCAACATTGTTCCCACTGTAATTGCTCACCATGAGGCGAATAACTCACCCTGTACGCGTTGATTGGAATGTCTATCACAACGTGGATTAGATCGCCCAAGGCCAGACTCGCAATGAGGATGTTAGGTCCACTTCTCATGCATTTGTTTACATATATGACTTTCAGTAAGGCTGAATTTCCCACTATTCCGACGACAAACACAAGCAGGGAGACCGCGGTATTGACATATCTGAAGGTGTCTCTGATTCCAGCTGACTCTGAGCACATAGGAGGGTGTGGTGTTTTTGGTGGTGCTACTTGAGGCGGATGGATTGAGCTGTTGGATTTCTGTTTTTCCAGTATTAAAAAACCAGGGGTGGCCGTTTCAGAGAGCTCGGTTATGGGGAATGGCTCTGAATGCTGATCACTCGCCTCTCCCTTGATGAGAATATTTCCCAAACAAAGAGCAAGAGCCATGGTCCACATTGTTGATTACTTCCTCAAAAGGCCCTGAAATGTTTCTGCCAGCACTGGATTGAAAACGAGTCAAAATAATTAGCACAGCACCTCAGCGTTGAGATTTACAGCAAAGCATTTCAGTGATATAAAGGATTCATTTAATTTACTTATAAAACCACAACATTAATACATGAACTGATAGAGTATGATACAGTGAATTTTGCCAGCTTACCTTTAGATGTACACATACAAACTGTGCATGAAATGAATCCTTATAATACCAACAAACTAGACCGTTTGTTTAACACAAAGGACTATTCTTTGTTGCTGTGCCTAAATTTTAGAACCCAGCAGAGAGAGAATCAGGGTTTTATAGACTAAGGTACTGTTGTCAGCATTAGTCATCGATCTGTCAGTAGTGACTATAATTACTTCCCTTGATGCATCACCCCGAATGAAGGGATGGTGTTGAAGGGTATTGTCTGTTATCACAGAGTGAGATAATTTCATAGGCTTCAGTAGGGATATTATGTTACACTTGTTTCCTCCACTTTCACTAAAAAGTTGTCTCTTTTCTTGTTTGACATAAAGCTTGCACAGAAAATCTTAATGTAGAAAAATGTCTATTAAGTGAAGAGATGTCTATAAAGTGAGAGATTTTTTTTTCACTTACAGCCACAAAACTTCTATCACTAAGTCATCATCCGTGAATGTAATGGGAAGTGGAAAACCGTCTTCTGTAGCTACGTGACATTTTGGATGCACGGGAGTCTGAAGCACAACCACTGCCGGGCAACTGCACTTGAACAATAACAAAAATGATACAAATGGAACCGTGCATTATTCAGTCACTGTCTTCTGGGGGGTTTTGCCTTAGTTGTCATATCACGTTTTTAAAACATGAGTCAGTCTCCATCCTACGGGATAGACTCTGCCTCTGCGTCTCCTGAGAGACATAAAGAAGGTGACTTCTCCCCACGACAGCTTTATGACAACCTGAGGGGCCTGGAGGAGCATGAGACATGTGACGACCAGAAACATGCCGCTGTTCATATCATACCTGACAAGTGCTTCAGCTCTCTTTTAAACACTCAAATCTTTGTTCCACAAGCGACGAATGACCTTGGGAAACAATGAACTGGCACGTTTCCACAAGAACAACTGATTAAGAAAAGTGAGTTGGTTGAGTTGGAAATGAAAAAGTATTAAATCTATTCACAGCTAGGCTGCCTACACAAAACATTTTTTTTCTTTGCCATACATACCATTGGACAGATCCAAGACGCTCAAGTCCATCATCTATAAAACAAAAAGTGTAATTTACAGTAGCCTGAGTTACGGACTTATAAACATGGAAATAATTTTCAAGTAACGTTCCCTTAGGAAATTACATTGAGTCTTTTTAATGACCATATCATTGATGTCCATTGTATCACAGTATTGTCTTAGTTGTTACTTTTTTTTACTCACGCTTTGATTTAACATGACTGTAAACTTCATCTGAGACCAGTTTGTGATGCTTGGCCTTTGGTTTGTGTTGTTCTTTGATGGCCACATAATGACATCTTGCTAGTCAAGCTGGTCAAAGTGGTTAAAAAGCTTTTCATCCTGAAAAAAGAAAGGAAAAGGAAAAACATCAAAACACTGCCGCTGCCATCTGATATATGTGTGGTGCTCACTATAGCCTATTTCAGCCGTAGAAAAGTCGTAGTGAATGCAGTTTAATTTGAAAACATGGGTGGTTGGGTTTATTACAGTTGGCAGTAACCCCTTCCAATGGATGAAGGTGGCCGAAAAGATGTGTTATTCGGTCTCAAAACACTTGGGTTATTACACCGGCTTTAGGAGAAAAATAGCTGTAAACTCAAACCTTGAATTTGCTAAAGCTTGCAATCTAACTGGCTCGCCCTACCTGGCATTACTTCTTAGAATTATTTTGCTTACTTATGGTCATCAAACAACATGATTTATACCCCAGTATGCCCTGGGTGAGCAGTATGCTCAAAGGACAGGCAACCAGTTTATATCAGGGCTATACTGAAGCCTTGGAGCTCCATTAATCAGAATTTTTTTAGATTAACATTTCAATTAATGACCAAGTGTACTTCAGCTTCTTAGCAACTTAAGGATCTTACCTTGTTAGCGTCTTTTAATTCTCTAACCTTTACCTGGTAACAAATGGCAGATTGGCTTAGTTAGCAAATAGCTTGTAGATAAATACTATCTAAACAACAAGACATTTTCCTAAGAATTGATGGAGAGTGAACAGCGCAGTGTAAGTATTGCAATGTTGCTTCATGTCTGTTGGATGTGTCCACAGGCAACTGTTCACCAGCATATTTGCCAAAACAACTTTTTAAGACAATAATATGTCAGAGTTGTGTTTTGTTTTGTTTTTTTTAGCTTGTTAACATGTTCCTCTGCCCCCAAGAGGCCAAAGAATCAATTAATGCAAGTCTAAGATGAATAGAGTTGTTCTGGTGAAGCCCTAATTGCTGCAGTTCTTTGTCTCCTGTCTCTGTGTCCTGAGAATTTTGGTCTCACCAGAGTTCATGGAGGTACGTGCTCTGGATGGAAGATTCATCACTCTGGTGAGCTCTAAGACCCTGCAAGATTGGGAGTGGGTGGACCTAAGCCTCTATTTCAGCTGCCAAGGTAAGCTGTGTCATCAGTTTGGGCGCAAAGGGGTCACCAGATCCTGCCCCATCTTCCCTCGCAAGACTTAGACATCTGTCAAACTCCTAATTATATCACTCTCGTGCAGTTCAAAAGGAAACGGATGATCCCCGTTTGTTGCAGGCAGAAGTGGGTGAGCATGGACACTGTCCCTGATTCTTCGGAGGTAGCCTGCTCGTGGAAAAATGTGTGTCATGTATAGTCAGGTCAAGTAAGGTCACTTTCATTTCTATATCCCATAATTGTCAAAATTGCCTCAAAGGGCTTTACAGTCGATACAATGTAGATTTGTAAAGCCTTTTTATGCGATCATTTATATGATCATTTATAGGAGATAAAGGTTATGCATTATGTAGCTTTCCACAAGAATCTACACTATATAAGTCTTGGTCTCTTTTATTCCCATCAGGAGATAGAGGAGGAGAAGATGTCAGAGGAGTACGATGTACCTTGTGTGGGTCTGCCTCATCTCATTGCAAACAAACTCCTCATGTTCAAAAGGTACCATTGACTTAGGCTAGTATTACTATTATTGCCCATAGTGCCTGGAAATGACAGCAATGGCCTTATTCATTTTTCAGCAGTAAAAGCAGCATGTGGAGGCTATAATATTAGAGGTGGAGAGGTGATTGTGAATCTGTTCTTTGCTGCACTGCAGGTTCCAGTGGGTGAATCTAAACAGGATGTGCATTTTGCTCAGTGTGAATATTGCCAGCAGCTAAGTCATCCCTTGATACACTGTGAATTACTGGAAAATAAAACAAAATTTGAGAGGGTGAGTGCGGCTTGTTTACCTCCAACGGGAAATTGAAAAATAATTCATCAGTAATAATCACTGTTCAGATAACCTTTCCAGGGAGACAGAACCATTTCCATAGGTGTTGGGTTTATGGCAGATGAGCACTGTTAGTATAAGAAATGCACAATGTTGAATTTTTTTTTCTTTTATTCAGCTCTTTTGTTGTGAGCAAGCAAAACAAATGAGAGAGCTCATCCTGGAAGAGAGGAAAAAAAAAACTGGTGCACAAGGAGTCAGATAGAAAAATTGATGTGAACCCTCATGCACCCATCATAAGAGAGGAGAGGGAAGCCACTAAAGAGCAAGCAAGGGAGAGGTGAGTGGTGAGTAACGCACATGCTCCATTCTTGCTGATAACAGCTTTCAAAAAATATACCTGCATTGATTTTTATATGTTGGTAGGAAGGCTGCTGGCAGCATATACGTTACTGATTGTACCGTATTGCATACTTTATATATTGATTGTACAACATCGTATGCCATAAAGCAGCTTCATTTCTCTTTGTGTTTACTGTAGCAGAAAGTATGAGGTGGAACCTAAATTTGATTCTCAACATGCCCCTAAAGCTTTGGCACTGCATTGCACATTTCAGAAAATAACTTGGTCAATATTTAATGTCGGCCGAGACATTTGCAACTCCAGAAAAGAAAAAAACATAAAAAAGACAACTTAAGTAAGTATGCAACCCGGGGCCACAGTCTGGACAAATTAGAACAGATGATGAAGATACAAAGCGTGAAGTCCTTCATTCCTCTCGTTGACAAAATATCAATAAAAAGATATTCACCTTTGTCTGCTCAGGCTGCATTGAGATCAAAAAGAAAACCCCCTACAGGCTGTCAAAAGAGAATCCCTACATCAATGATGAGCCTCATATCCCTCGGCTAGATATCAAAAATACTACCAGTATGTTTACACTACAAGAGGAGACTGCTAGTGAGCCGAAGTTTTGTTCATATTGACAGTTGTTGTTGCCATGGTCTCTCCTAAACCCGTAAGTGCTTTATCATCAGTAGATTTTTTTTATTTTTTGTTGCAGTGATTAATTACTTGACTATTTTGTGTCACAGCTAAAGGATATAATTAAGAAGTTCTACAAAAATGGGAATGTTTTCTCAGCTTCTGTCCAAATGGAATGGGTAATGTTTTGTATCCTTTTAAGCATTGCTTAAAGTGGAGGATGAAGGATTGGGTCAAAGTATTAATGAGAGGGTACACATTTGTTCCCTTTGATGAAAGGTTTGCACAGTGTTAATTGTACTTAATAGACAAAGTTATCCTTCTGGGAAGGCAGCCATTATAATATCCTCTGCAGAAGCTGCTGGCTTCACTTACATAATCTTGGAGAACAAGGACTTAACACCCAGCATCAAAGCCATTTTTACAAATAAAGGCCACTCCACATGCTATTGTCCCAATGGAATGATATGGTAATGGTTATTCCGTAATAACTTTTATGATTAGAACTGTTAATAAGTGTTATAATCATTGAAACAAAGTTCTCACTAAAACAAGGCATGAGAGGAATATTTTGACAGTCGGGAAATATTATTATTTGCTCTCTGCAGAAGAGTTAGATGAGAAGATTAATACAGTTCTGATGTCTGTACGATAAATATACATGCAGTTAGCTTAGGTTAGGTAAAAGACTAGAAACAAGGGGAAACTGAATTGTTTGAAGGTAGCAGAATTTTTCCTTACTATCTCCTCTAAAGCTTACTAATTAACATGTTATACTTTGGGTTGTTTTAATCCGTATAAATACTAAAGTGTACATATATATCAGGGCTTTGTTACCTGCAGAAACAGGTAACCGACACATATGTTGGCTGGTTCGAATTTCTCATCTACCTCTCCACTAGTAATCAAATCAGTGTGTTCCCCAAAAGGTTAAAATATTTAAATATACTCAGATATAAATGTCTTTAGATTGTCTCCCAATTAATTAACCCAGTTACACTGTACCCTTTATATTAAATGGTTAAGACGTATTAGGTTTCTTAAAAGACGTCTGACCTCTATGGTGTGTCTGGATGTTGAATCTGACTCCTGCTGAGGACTCTGCTTCAATGAGACAGGCGATTTAAGGAGGCGCTGGAATTGGTTGTATTTTGACCCACATGTACGTAACCATCCCTTCAAGCCTCTCTCCTTTGCCCTAGTGTGTGCCCTGGTGTGCATACATTCACAAGATGGACATTACCTTTGCACACTGAAAAAACACTGTAAGAGTTTCTCTTTGTCTTCTCAACATGAACAGTAGAGGGGTAGCCATGTCAAACTATATGCAGCAAATGACAGCAATCATTATTTTTTCAATAGGTGCACGGAAAAGGGAACAGATTTGAAAAGAGATTTTTTTTCCTTCTTTTAATGCAGCTCTTTTGTTCGGAGCAATGACAAGCTGGAGCAAGTCATTCTGGAGAGAAATATCCAAATGAAGAGTTCAGGGATTTACTCTGCTCGGCCAGATGCAGACCTGCATGTCCCACCGCTCTGCAAATCTGTACAACATTAAGCCACATTACCATTTCATTGCCCAGATGCAGTTTAGCAGGCAAAAGGAGAAATAACCCGAAGAGATAAAGTCCTGTGTAAATTAAGAGCGAAATAGAGCATTTGGCAAATGCTGATATAATTTGTGACAGTGTTACAGTTTATAGTCTTATGTTATTTTAAATCTTTTGAGTATCTGGTGCTTATTGTCATTCACAGTTACATTCAGACTGTAAAGGGTTTGAGGCTTATAGAAAAAGATGGAAGATTGAATTAACTGGAGTGAAGAGATATCCAGCAGGTGAAAATAAGAAAGAAAAAGAAAAGCTTGACTCTATTGTTTTTATGAAAGGAACACAGTACACCACAAAACTGAATGATAACTGAAAAACTCGCAGTTAATACTTTTCCTTTCCTCCTCAGGATGACCAAGACCTTCAACATTTCAAGAAAACAAAGTAATATTTTCCAACTCCTGATTTGATTTTGCAGTGAGTTATTGTCCTTGATTTTTCCAAATGGAAAAGAGCAAGTTGCACATAATCCCTACTTTATAAGAAAACAAAAGGTCAGCAGCAACAGCAAACAGACCATAAATACACAATTTTTTAGAATATTCAGTACATTCAAATCCATCTCTCTACCATCCATCACATCCCACTTCTACCAATAACATCGCACGCCTGAGTTTTCCCGTTGAAGAAAACAGTTTTCCCATCCTATCCAACTAGGGGTTACTTGGCATTTATATGAAATCCAGTAACTGATAAACAACAAATGGTGGTGATAATAACTGCTTATCTTCCATCAAATCCATTCTCTGAACTTACTATTGGCAAAAAACAAGTCTTCATTTGGGTTCCTTGAGAAAACTGGCATGAGATCAAGTTAGTTACTTATAATCTGTATTTGCAGAGGCCAAATTGCATGCATTAGAGACATTGCTTTGTGGTTACATAGAGAGCACATTTCAATTTGTGCTACTCATCTCCAATGTGTTTAAAACACTTTGCATGTTGTCAAAAATAGGCATGCTTGACTTTAATTAAAAGTTGTTATTTTTAAGTCAGTTTCATGAGTTAATCAAACACCTCATGGTCTTATTAATGACCTTTACTACCATAAGTTGTGGACTTATATAACATTGCAGAAGTAAATTCTGTAAAAGACAGAGCAGGGTAACATGACAAAAGCTGCTAAGCCTATAAAAACCTTTATGTGGTACACACCATATCAAAATGACTCACAAGGATTCTGGTGATAAATTTACCATGTTACTGGCATCCCTTATTAATAAATCACAGGTCCCGAAGGCTTTTCAATCACCATACTCATGTTGTGTTGAAAGGTCCCTACAGTACATATACAGTGAAAAGAAGCATATAAGAATGTAAATTTAGAAAGAGCGATCATCTTCATTTCAGTGCATGTCCTATAACCAGTCTAGTGTTCTAGTCAATCACAGACTACTGTAATAATTTATATCTATTATCTAGTTACTATATATGGCCCACTGGAAGACTGTAAATAGTGTTTTCCCAGAGCTTTAAATTATTGAGCTCATAGGGCCACTTAATGTGGCTCTATGGCTGATTTACACTGAAGATTAAAGCATTAGAAGATGGTGAAAACATGTTAGAGGGTTAGGAACATCCTCTCTCCCTCCTTCTCCCTTGCTTTATCTCAGCCAAATTTACATTTGCTTCACTGGCATGAAGAGCATAATAAAGTACAGTATTGCCAAATAAGATTGCACAAGGTTTGCAATGTCAATAAAATCTTTTTTTTTTTTTTTTTTGGGGGGGGGTTAAGAAAAAAGACAAAAAGGGACGCACCTAATCTGCCCCAAGTTCATTCTGCAGCATCATGGAGTCTGTCGATTATGACATGAACACACAGAACACACTGAGACAGCCAGAAGAACTGTGGCAAGTTTTCACAAAGATGCTTGGAACAACCTACCTGCTGAGTACCTTGAAAAACTGGGCACAAGTACACCAAGGAGAACTGGTGCTATTTGAAATGCAAAGTGTTGGCAAAGTAAATGTTGATTTGGTTTAGTTTTTCCTGTTAACTGTACTTTGTATTAAGTCAATTGATAATGAAAACTATTCCTTATATTATAGTAAGAGATACAATAAAAGACCATGAGTTTGAGATAACTTCCCATGTAATATAATATACAGTACAGTACATAATAAGATGACACATAGTATGTCAATATAATGTAATGACTGTTATAGCAATGGTGAAAACTACAGAGGAAAGGAGCTCAAATAAGAGGTGGATTCTAAAGGGCCTTAATATAGTTTTCTCTCCCGCTCCAGTTTCTGTTGGTGTCCACCTTTGAAACTGTTGCTTATTGTTCTATGGTTGCTATGATACATTTGCAGAAAAACACGCTGTTTTTATTTGACCATTCTATTAGCTTCAAATGTTTTCTTATTTATCTGTGGTTTCTCTGCTCACCTCTGACAATGAGTCAAGGATATCACAAAGATTAGGATGCAAACACTTGAATCGCCAGGCAAATCAACTGAGATGGATTCAACAACAAATCCTGAACTTGTAAACAAAAACAGGCTAAGAGAGAATTGCAAAAAATTGACGGCGACTTCGGTAACAGGATTAGGAAAATTAGATAATAAGCAGTGAAACCAAAGGAGCTACAAGGCAGACAATAAACATCTTGCTTAAATTAGAAATGGTCTCACGTTCTACGCATGCATCTGTGATAGGTGTTCTTTTGATAAATGTGAAAAAATAAATTGTTTCAGTTACATCAAACATTAAATTGAATGAGCACAGTGCGCTATGCATCCCGTACAGTAGGTGGTAGTTACTGCAGGCCAGTTGAATTATATTGTACAGGTGCACATATTGTTATTACATACACCATCACCCACCCCCCGTGCATATTTGGATATATTAAGCTGAGAATGAACCAGTTCTGCTCTAAGCTCTTGTGATTACCTGGTGATCCACACATCAGACGGGAGGGTCGTCACCAGAATCAGCCCCGGGACGCAGACTGACTGAAGACATTAGGGGTAAGAGCAGAGTCAAGGAACAGTTACTTCACATTTCGTGCTAATGATGAATCTCCAACATTTTCTGGTCAATGACTATGAATGCTTGAGATTCTTTCTTTTTTTTTTTTTTTGCAGACTATAAATACCCACATCAAGGAACGCCAAAAGCTGCTCACAAGAATTTGGGGTTGACACCTGAGCAGATGAGTGTGTCGAATGGTGTATATACCATGAAAGAGGTTAACAACAACAAAATCATAATGAGCTATTCTAGTTTGTACAATCATTCTCTTTCACTATTGGCATGATCAAATGTCCTTGACAAGGTAAAAAGCGAAGTTTCTCTGACATGAATCTTTTTGTGTTAATACACTAACCTTTGAAATGCACATTGTGGCAAGGCAAGTGGCGAATTGATGCAATTAAGAAACATAAGGTCATTTTGTGTTTCGTAAAGATATTTTTCTTTTGCCAAAGAAATACTAAATCTGAGTTTTTTAGAGTCTCATCTAACCCTGTCACAATGTAAATTTTATCTTGTGAAAGATGATATGACATGGTATCCAGAGACACAGAGTTTCAAGGTTTTGATTTATTCATGAAACACAAACTAAAGACCTCAAAGAATTTAATAAATTATGAAGTGTCTTTGTTTTTTCTTTTTCTTTGTATGTGTGTGTGTGTGTGTGTGTGTGTGTTTTTTCTCTTCAGAGCATTACTAAAAACATGAAGCCTGACTTGGAGATTTCCCCAGATAATGAAGTTTTGGATTCACTCACCAAAGAAACTCCCCAAGCTGCCACTGCCTGCCAAGGAGAAACTGAAGAGTCTTTAACTCATCAGGACAAGGTGTGGAAGAAAATGCCACTATTTAACTGCTCTTTTTCTTCTTTCAGTATATATACAAATTTATTAGTGGAAAATGTAATTAGTCTTTGTAAATGTGTGCAGCTTGGAGCTGGGTTGATTATGGGAGGAATTAATGGCCATAATAGAAGAGGAAATTGTGAAATGTAATCACTATTACACTATTACTTAATATGACAATTTAAATGCCACTAAATCTATTGCATTCAAATATTTTATAACAAAGACTGTTTGTCTGAATTGAAATGGTTTGAAGCTCCCTCTCTGAAACTTCTTATGTTGGTTCTTTGGTCCTGACTGTATAGAAATGCATGGTCCCCAGAGGAAGAACCCAATCAATTTTGATTTTTTTTTTTTTCCTTTATCGCCAACATGAGCTTCACAATTGTGGTTAAGAGTGAAATATCTCAACAACTATTGAATGGCTTGGTCCCAAGAACATAAATCCTAATGACTTTGGGGAATCCTGACTTTTTCTTTAAGCAGGCAGAAACTTTAATTTGTCCTATATTTTGGCTTAATACCCAAATACCAGCAAAAACAATGGGATTCCCAACAGCCTTAGCTATATATTTGGTCTTTTGATAAAATGTTAGCCTTGTTGTGGTGACCATTTTAGCACACATACATGAGCAATTAGCTCACCACTGGGTCTAAGTACACTAACATTATTCAGTTATGTTAAAGTTCCCGGACAAGCAATCAAGCCTGACTAGAATGGATTAGACTCCTGTTCTATAAGCATACAGCCTCTCAGTCATATTGTATGATCCAAGCATCTGACCTGCCTAAAATAAAAGATGAAAAAGTATACTTGTTAACACAAACCAGTTTGAGTGACCTGATTAATCAACATCACTTAGATTTGCAGTTGAGAAATTGACTGTGTGAACTTAAGCTACTAGAATACTGATTTTTGTAAAAAATTTTGGATGATGCTTGAATTTCACATCTACAATTGTGAACTATTTGTAAATTCAAGGTTTTCAAAAGCACCACATGAAAATACCTTGTGAAATTTATAAAAAGGGGAATTCATCCCAGATTGAGGACTTTCAAAGTAAAATATCTCAATGTTACAAATTCTGGTTAGCTTTTACAGGCTATTATTGGCTTTCATACCAGATGAGTTACAAGCAAAATATATGAATTAAAAAAAAAATCTAAATTTTGATCTTGTTGCATTTCCATTTCCACATTTGTACTGAGGCTCTTTTCTCCCTTTCTCTCTTTGTGGCAGTTTTTCTGCACCGAGTCATTGGAGCTATGAGCATTTTTTCCCGAAAGTTGCCGTGGTTATCACCAAAGAAACTGTGACTGATAGAGTGCCAGCAATCCAGAGAGATCAAAGGTCAGGATTGTCCTTGTCCATCACTGGCTTCCACCATTAAATGGTTTTCAAATTAAATGTCTATTCCACTGAATCTCTGATGCTCCATTTTTTCGCGATACACCGCAGGTTGAAGGGTTTGGAATCAGAAGGGGGCTCAGATCACCAAACCCCTAAAGCAGGATACACACTGCCTATCTTCTACTGACAGATACAGTATAATCTGCAAGTGATACTGTATGTGCTTATCTTTCCCATTGTTTCCTTCATGTCATGACACCTCTAACTATACCGCAGAACTGAACACCATCCTAACTAATCGACTCTCGGAGGATGCCTAAACTGCCAAGGATAAAGCTTCATTCCCGATAGAGAAATTGTGGATTCAGAAAACATTTTCTCTTTCAATAGAAAAAATGCTGGACTGAAGGTATTATCATATGTTCAAATCACAAATGTTTTTTAGTCAAGGTTGAAGCATATCCTATCAATCTATAGCTGAAGAGAATACAAGCCCTACATCAATAAATGGTGTGTCTGGTTCTGCAGAGTATGACACCACTTGTCTAACTCTACAACAGTGGCAAAACATTTATTGTGATTTTTCCAGACAGGACTGGTTAGGTGTTGTATCCTTTCAGGGGAATCTAACTGAAAATTTATGACATGATAACTGTGAATACTAAGTGTTTGTTAAAATTAATCATATTAATATTTAAAAGTTATCCGTTGGGAAGACTTGATTTTCTTTTATCTGCTACCCAATCAGCTGACTGGTCTTATGTGGTGGTCTTGGAAGACAAACATGATCATTCAGGCAGTTTTCACACTCAGGAGGCAGGCCGCCTATTATCACAACAATGGCTGTATTCGGTATTCGGTGTTTAATCACCCTTAACACTTATTTCATAGTGCAAATATAATGTCATACAATCAGTAAATTGTTATCATCATCACCAGTTCTCCATAGAAGCATTTCGGGTTTAGTTTAAGGATTGATAAAATCGGCAGCAGACTGAAAAAATATCTTTCCGGGTGAAACAATAAACACTCGAGGGGCTTATTGTTCACGAGCTGCTTCTCTCGATAAGGGTGAATCTGAGTCCGTGGGGAAGCACATTCTGCAGTGACACAGGAAATTTTAAGAAACGGTGGAGCTGCCTGGACAATAAGCATTATGTTCATGCTCCGCCCTTCCAGCTCTTCTGCCTGACAGTGAGCCCTAACCTCAACATCTGCATCAAATCTCAAGAGCACATCTCCATCACTTCCACCTTTGGCAAATACAGTGTACAGTTTAATGTAGGGGCAAACTGAAAGTAAGTTAAGGTTGCTCATGCTACTAGTTTTCATTTGGGGCAATGGCTGAAGTGTTGAGCAGTATCATATTTCTGCTTTACTTTATATTTCCTTGCCGTCACAGCAAAACCGAGGCAAAGGTCTAATGCTGCCGGGGCCAGACATGCTTCAGAGGTATCTGCAGCAGAAGAGTGCAGAGATCAATGTCCTGCTCCAGAACATCCAGTCCCTCATCACCTATCAAAAGACTGTCAGTCCACAGAAGGTCAAGCCCCAGCAAAGCCTCATCTCACAGATGGAAAGACGGCGGCTGCCAACCGAACAGCAAGTCTGCCAAGAAGCCCCCCCCAAAGCTGATGATGTCCTTGAATGGCAGTTTCTCATTTATGTGAAGTGACTCCTAATTTTCCCTGTATCTGAATTCAATGACAATGTACTTTTTTTTACAAATAAAACCAAAGTGGATGATCAATCTTTTTTTTTTATTAGAATGTTCATAAATAGTTTTAACTGTACACATCATTTTACATAGGACACACCAAAGCAAATGTTACATTGACAGTGCCCTGTTACCTTTGTTATTCTGTGAGGACCTCTAGGAAAGATACTCATAAATCATATGCAGTGCAAAACTGCCAAAGTCAACAGTCCCATTATTTTTGCCAGAGTAAAAGTATATTCATTTTAATCAACCTAGTTATAAATGGAAAAAGTATAAAACATAAGATTTCATTGTCTTTTTTACATATTTGCAACAGAATAACAAAAACATTCAGAAGGTGGAAGAATCTTTAAGAAAACATCGGACAGGGATAAAACAGTTGTGGGGATTTTGCTATGATCAGTGGGGAAAACCTGGTGGACCTGAGCATCCTGTAGCACTTCAGGCCATCATAGAGGTTTACTGAATGTGTTACAAAGACCATTCCAATTTAAAATACAGGAATAAAATATTTTGCAGCATTTTCCTCATTATCCTTTCCAAGCCAACAAGGGAATCTGGGCATCTGAATGCAAGTCCCATTACTGGTCTTTAGCTACCTGGCTAATGAGCAACCCTTTCGTGCCTTTTTTTACCCTGCCCACCTAAAGTGTCCTTGTCAGAATACCCCCACTACTCTCACATAGTGTGCAAATTCTTTTTATTCAAAACAATTTGGTGTTAAGATAACTGCAATCCAAATCTATCCTTGTCAAAATGGATTTCTCCTTACTGAAAACAAGCCTAACCCCAACACCACCTTCATTTTAGTCACACAAAATAATCAGCTTGGTACTCAAAATAACGCCCTTCACTTCCCATTGGTAGGGATTTCAAGATGAATACCTGCACCTCTTCATACTTGTAACTTCTGCCTCCCCATCTGAGAATCTTTGGCCTTGAACAGGATTTTTTTTTTTTTTTAATTCAACGATCCCGGTCCAGCTTGCAGCTAAGGAGCAGTTCTCTGGTCGTGACCTTCACGGTCACATTTGGAGTTGGAGGACTATATTGCTACCCAGAGTGTGTTTGCCAGCATCACCACACCAAACCTGGGTATTACTTATTCACAGACAGCAAGAGGTTAATCTGAAAGAGAGCCGTGGAAAATGATGAGTGCTCATCGTGATTTAGCTGGCATACATTATCGAAAGTTTCCCCACTAAAGGTGGTCCCAGCAGTTTTGGATGTTGTAGCAGTATTATTAAAACTATGTGCCCTTGGGCTGTGCTAATCCCACAGTACTGTACCTGCTCCATAGATGGACATGCAATGATTTGAAGGTCTTCTCCACTGTATTCCTCCTGAAGCAAGGCGAGCAGTCTCTGGAATACCTGCTGGATGTTATTCTGTGGGAAAAGACATCCTATTACTGAGTGCTGGAGGGAAATTAATACTGCATTTTCTTCTGGCCTATGTTCCCTCGCTATCTTGTTTCCATGTCAACAGGGGAATTTTGTTTCTCTCTCACTCCAGCTTCACCTGGCACCTTGATGAACAGTACACAGGTAGGACAAAGATTTCTCTATTAGAGTTCAATCACACGGACAAATTTGTAGCTAAAGGCACAATCTCTGAGCCCAATCTAAACAAAAGGTTTACCCCGGGAGGGGAAGTCAAACACAGAATTTTTATCTATATTTCTCCAAAACTGATTGACGAGCCTTTTACTATAGCGACTAACACTCACTCATTAATCAATGTATGTCATGACTGATTCCTGATGTTGCGAGAGGTTTGTTTAAATGGTAACACCAGCCAACATACAGTTAAAATAGACCTAAGACTTTTCTATATATGAGTTAACCTCTTCAGTGATACATGTGAATAACCCCTGATTCAAATTATTTTTAAAATTACCGATTGGACCTTGGTGTGTAAACACATGCTTTAACAATGGCTTGAAAAGAAACCAGCTCATGCAGTACATGCTACACCCTAGATTCTGCCACCCACCCGCACAGGCTTGAATAGGATGAACTCTGTGTCTCTATTGGCTAAGTATAAGGACATGCTCTGTAAAGTGCTTGGGAGCTTGCTCTTCATCACACGGTAGGTAGCCATCACTATATCGTTGATCTTTGCTGAAAAGAGAAAAAAAGACAAGATTTTAAAAAAAAGAAAAAAAAAAAAAGAAAAAATTGCTCTCTAGCATACGCTATACAAGTTTTGATGAATTACAGTGTAATGCCCATGGCATTTCTTGAGACAAATCTTACCTGGCTGTGCCCAAGGTTGCTGAGACAGACTGTATGTTGGACCACCTTGGATTGCCATAGTTTTAAGAGCTGCGACCTGAGTGCAGATACGGTCGAAATAAAACATTACAATTTGAGAAGACTTAATTTGTTCTTGTTAGTGTAATCAATACAAGGATGCACAAAAGCCTGCACTGCCATTAGAGCCAATTCAATTCGGTCTTGAATTACACAAAGAGTAATACTGTAGTAATAGAAAACTCAGAATTACTACACAAAGAATACGGAACACAATAAACTATCAGAAGACATGCATATACAAAGACACAAATGCCTAGCAACAGATGAAAAACAGCCATTTTTTCTTCAACTGTCAGTAAAAAAAAAAATACTGACACCATCATTGATCAGTAAATAAATAAATTACTTTTTAGGTTTTTTTTTTTAAAGGTAAAAGCTGAAAAAAGTGAAGGTCAGAATGACATGTCAGTGCCTGAGGCTAAGTCTGCCTTCAGATACCTTGGTGAGAAACTCCTCAAGGTTCCCCACAAAGATTTGAGTCTGCTGCTGGATGAACTGCTCACAGCTGAACTTGAGGTGTCGGTCCACATCTTTCTTAGAGTCAATGTAGTGCTCCTTTATCTCTGGCGTTCCCTGAGGGCCACAGAGAAAAGGGGTTTAGCACTATCAAATGACATTTCCCTTAGGCGGGTTGCTATCAGACTATATAAAGTGTATTGTGTGTTTAATAAAAATAAGGCAAAAAAAGGAAAAAACAATACTACCTCCAACAGGAATTCAAGTATGGCGTTGTGACTGTTAAGTCGGAAGAATTTAGGAACAGCCTTAGGGTTCAGGATTTTGAAGGCAGCATCTTGACATAAAGCAGAGAGATTGTATCTGGGCTGATGAAGAATTAGAGTGCCCTCTAGTGCTACAAATTTACTATGATCTTCACCGAGACGTGGTTGATAGGAGGAGCAAATCTGCCCTGTGAGCCATCAGTTAATATACATTATGGTGTTGGATTACACTGTAATTTCCACATTAATTGTTGCCACTGGTGCATGTGATAGGCACAAGTTGCTTAATGAGCATGAGAATGTAATGACTGGCTTTATGGAGCTGAACACCAATGTTCCCTCCACCTTTAATTATCTTACCTCGCGTTTTCTTCAGGTCCAGTGAGATTTCCTTGATGGCAAAATCGGTGTGAAATGGGGCAATCTGTTCACGCATTATCAGCAGGTGCTTGATCAGGAAAAGTTGCCCATCTATTTGTGTCTACAGAAAGTGATAGCAGACTGTTAAATCCACACTGCAGGCTGCCAAAACAAAAGGCATCTGCTGACTATCCGAGCTACAGAGAACATAAAAAGCACAGGCTCAGAGTCGATAAGAGAACATGTCTCATTAATAACTGCTGATTAACCATAGCTGGAAAGGCGCATATCATTGTGACAAAAAAAGGCAGTTGAAACCATTTACTGCTAGACTAGCAACTAAAACATTGGAAAAAGACATCATCAACATGGGGTGGGAACACATCCACTGAGATTGATGCTGCTGCTTTAATTTGAAGTGTTAGGTTGAAACGCGCCAGTTAGCACAGATATTGACAGCAAATTTGAAGGTGAGAGAATCCCATAAATAAAGGATGGTCTGCTGAACACTCTGTAGGGCATATTAAAGCATCTGTTAAAATAAACTTTAAATGACATCCCAGCTGCTTTAGTTAAGGATGCTGTAGCCTGAAGGAATTTGAATAAAACAGAACACATTTATCTAAGTGGGAATTGATCGTATTTACTATGTCAAAAGAAAGGCACTTATCCAGCTATTTTGTTACTAGTAAGAATCAAAAAAGTTCAGTAAAAATACAAAACCCTACTCTTAATGATTTGTACTAACCTTGTTTTTAAGGATGATATCAGAAGCTTTCAGAAGGGACTGGATGCATGCAGATAAGGCTTCCTGAGATAAGCCCTGGAAGACTGCTCTCTGGAAAAGAGCCAAGTCACAGTAAGGAAAAAAAATGGAAAAAAACTATACACACTACTCATCCTTCCATGCTTTAGGATGAAAGACATTACATCAGTAAAAACTAAATATTTAAGACTCACATCTATACATCGATAAAGCTTGGACAGACAAACCAAGGTTCGTCTGACAGTAGGGTACCACATGCCGTGCAGATCAGCAGGGGAGATAGACGTCTGTAGGCGTGATGCTTCCACATTCCCTGAATTCATTGTAAAAAGGAAAAAAGAGCCATCAGGGTAATGACAATAACACTGAAAGTTGCAAAAAAAGCAAGCATCACAATCTGGAAACATATACCAGCATTACTGTTTCTTCTACCATCCGAATCCTCAAGCTGCACGTCAGAAAATGTTGACTCTTGTGACATCTGCTTCATCTGTTCTTCCTTCAAGCTCTGAGCAATTCTCTATTGATGACAGCAAAACAAAGGCAAGAGGTATTAGACTGAAAGTGTTAGATGCTGGAAAGTCTTGTTTTTCCCTTTTTGCTTCAATAAAACGCCTACAGGTAATTTACCTGATGAATAAATTAACAGTAATTAAAATTAAACTTGCAAAATGAGTGTAGACAGACAAAAATAAACATTTAAAGACATATCGAATGAATACGGGAGATTTTATATTAGGAAAACAGTGTAGATGTTTCACATTTAACAGCTGTTAAACAGGTTAAGACTCAAAGGCATATTTAAAAACATGTGCAGACATCCACAAGCTAAAAGACCTTCCAAGGCTTTACATTTGTATAATATGACTTAAGCATTCCAACTACTCAAGTAGCTGTAGGTAGAAAGTGTTGAATGGTGGACGGTCACCTATTTTCCTTTGTGTGAATAGGAAATCCACAGGTTTAACATAAAAGCTCAACATAAGGTTGAACTTGCTTGCTTTTGACAGACAAAAATCAGGCTGAACATCTACAGAATACCAGAGCATATCCCTGCATCATCAGTTAGATTTGATGCCAAGAAAATATTTTACATTCAACACATTTAAGATTTGTTAAACATTAGTTAAGACTCAAAGGTATATTCAACAACATGTGCAGACATTTGCAGACCTTCCAAGGCTTTACTTTTAAATTCAGCACGACTCTTCAATAATCCAGAAGTCTGGGAGACAAGATGTTGGATAATACCAAGCATTTCATGTTTACTTTTCTTTTAAAACATTATTAAGCTCAAGAAAATAACAATTTTAGAGATTAAATGCTGAAACAGTCGACAGACAAAAATTAATGAACTAATTTTTATTAAATCTATTAGTCATTTATCCAGCAGAAGAGCCGGTTATTCATCGTTTTCTCTTTTCTGTCATCTTCCATTTTATGCCACTGTTGGTCAGGCAAAACCAGCATTAAAAATCTACCTATTTCTTGACATATTATAAACAAAATGATTTCTCAAAAAATATATAAATAAATAAATTTACAAAAAGAATTACACAAAAATAAATGATAAAAATATCCAATTACATCCAGGTTTTGTAAAGCTGATTTAGTAGAGGATAAAGTTCCGATAATTGCTTTGTGTTTTCTTTCTGAAGATATAAAGAACTGTTATCCCTTTGTGCAAACAAGACCTACCTCCATCATCTCCAGTTTCTCAGGATAGGCCAGATCCCCTGGAGCTGGGTTGTAGCCTGTGATATCAGTTTGGATGTAAATATGAGTCCTGTATACCAGCCTTTCTTGGACATCCTCCAGCATCTGCTTCACTACTGCATCAAAGGCCCCCAACTGAACGGCTGCATAAAGGCACAGAGGGGTCAATTTACAGTTCAACTTTCAGTTCAAACATTGTTTTCTAGTCCAACACTTTTCTGTGAATAGATTCAATAAATAAGTCCTGTATGTCTAAACTAAACTTTTATATGCGGGATGTACAGTGATGTTGTAAATGGTGGGCTTATGATAACTGACCAGAACACATGGATGAGAACTTAAAAAACAAGGTACTGTACCATGAAAACATCCTTGCCCTCAAATTTCAAAGAACAACTATTGTGTTCCCTTGATGCTTTTATGTATACTTTGACTGGAGTTTGTCTTCTCAGATATCAGCCCACTACAGTGCATGGTAAACTTCAATGAACAAACTCCATTTGAAAGTATGGATAAACTTAAGGACCATGACAATTTTCTTCTTTTTTAAACCTGGGGATCTAGAAGCAAACTAATTTATGGGTGAACCAATGCACACTGTCTCAGATTTAGAAAAGTTGTGTTTTCTGTTTTTTTGTTGGCAAAAAAGGGAGAATCTTATGTAATTTATGCTGAAACCCGAAGCTACAATTTCATAAAATTCAGTATTTCTCCCTTGGCAAAATTAGGCACTGAGGATAGGAGGGATACCCTTTTGAGGATCGTATTTTTCAATTATTTGTGACTCATTAATTTTGGGGAAAAAAATATTGTTCTTTCTAATGTTTAAAAAAATGCCAATTTCAGGGAAAAAGCTCAAATAATTTCATTTGATCTAAAACTGCTATCATGACAAAAGTGCCTAAGTGAACGGTTGTACAAAAACATATACATGGTACTTGGAGCAACCATAAAAACTCCTGCACGAAGCTGCATCCTGGTGAATCAATTCTAAACAACCCATGTGACATATGTGAAGCTTTTCAGTAGAACAAAGCTGTAGCCTACCATTGTTATGAACATGATCTTCTAGCATCTCATTCTTGAGAATACTGCAGAGCTCAGATAGGGTTTCCAGGTGGATGATGTGGATGATTAGAGGCCGGAGGACATCATACAGGGACAAACATAACTTCTCTAGCAGCTCGCTGTGAGGGAGATCAAAAACAATTTCATTGCATTACAAAGTTGAGAAAAGGCTAAAATTACGCTTTCTGTTCAGAGTTTGCTTCAAGTTCAGGAATAAAGAAATAATGTAATGAATAAAAAAGTGTGCAAAAACATTTTGCTCTTTGGTAATAAAACAAAATGTCTACTCATGCTGTGTAAATTTCAAACACTAAACACATCAAGCTGCGATGGCTATCATGCCTTTTAAAGCATTCCGCCTTAAACAAATACACAGAACAATGGCTCTCTGTGTGAGCTAAGTGATCATGTTACTAGCAAGGCAGCTGCTACTCACTCTAGTTTAGGTGTAGGTTTAGAGAAGAACTCATTGTACAGCTGGTGTTCATCCTGGCAAACGTGAACCATAAAGGCACAGCCACTGCGAACCTGTACAAACAGTCATCATTGTCACCATCATGTCCTGCTAGAGGTGCCCACAAAGACTTTGGCTTCACTTCAAACAAGCAAACGCATCCTCCCACATAAATGATGTGAGCACCGATTACAGCGATCATTAAAAAGATGCATAACCTTTCAAGTTTCATTAAAAGAAAAATGTTGGACAGGTAGAGTGGCTGTTACGACATTTCATTGCATGAATATTCTGACCTTTAATTATAGCACCCCCATCAAGCCTACTAGTGAAGTTTTTTAAATGCCACAACAGCGTCAAAATACATAGTTCATCCAGGCACCAAAATTTCATCTGGTCCGTCTGAAGTATCGTATCAGAATAAAATAGTTTACCATTAATTACGTCAGTTAAATTTTCTAACACAGGAGGAACACAGCACAATAACACAGCTTTATAGATGAGGTCCTACTGAGGGTGTAAAAACGACACCAAGTCTCTACACAGCAATTCACTTGTGAACAAAACAGCAGTACACTCTGGATGCCTGCTGTACACAATCTCAGGTTCTGCTCATTTATCATGTGCACAGCTTTATGTCTGTACTAAAACCTCCAGGAAATTTCCCAGGGGATCCATACGGGGCATTCTTTGCGAGCTCAAATGTCATTTTACAATATCAAAAGGCCAGCTCCTGCTCTGAACGAGCCATGCTTTACCAGAGCACAGTGATCTTTGCTGTTTTGGTTGGTCAGGTCAGTAATGGTGGATGTGATACTGGGGCTGAGGAGCTGCTCTCTCTGGTCAAGGTAGCACTGGTGGATTTCATCTAGGAGCTGATGGTATCTGTTCAAATCAGTATAAGGAGGGATGAGTTAATTTAGCAAAAGAAATATAGGGAAAAAATACAATAGGAAAGCTAAAATGCATGTACTCACTCTGGAATCTTCTGTGCTCTCTGTTCTATCTGTTCAATTAGTGACTGAAAGAAAAAAAATGTAAATAAAAATGGAGTTTTATTACAGAAAATTATGTATGCAAAATGATGCACTGCATAAATTCAGTGACTCATAAAAATGATACTCACTCTAACTTTAGGTGCAGCTGCTCTAAATTTAACATAGTAAAGTGTGAAGGCATTGTCTGCGTTGGTCAAGCCCAGTGGATCCTGGGGGGTGCAGGTAAAAAGTAAAAAGTAATAGATAAATAAAAAATCAAATATTGAAAATGAACTAGTTACTTACAGTATCTATTCTCTATACAGAATGTTTGACTGTGAAGGAGGAGGAAATGGGACTTTTTCTTACCCTTTTCATTAACTGGCCTGTAAGATTCTGCATAGTGTTTACGATGTGGATCTTCATGAAATGCATAGCTTTAGAAAGACATTGTTTAAACTTGGCCAAATAAACCGGATAGTCCTTGAAATTTGGCTGCAATCAATAGAAATAAAAATGTGTTAGACAGCTTTAATTGTGGTAATATATCATATACTCTCATGCATAGACTTTTGACGAGGAAAGAACATTTCTGCAGCTATAACAAGTCAACAGTATATTGTCAAGGTCTTGGTCAGAATTTCACATGGAAAAAATGATTAAAAAAAAAAAAAACTCTGTAGCACAGTGGGTCTAAATAGGCAATTATTACACAGAAGGAATTCAAACACACCTACTGTTTAAAAACATGATCTAGAATATATTTATTCCAACACTGGTAATAAAACGACATCTGCACCAACAGAAGGGAAATTTTGGCAACATTGCAAGCTACTTACATGTGAAGAAACATATTCAATGCAGTCGTCCAATTTCGACAGCATCGGTATAAAGCCTTCACTATTTACAGACAAGGTTGGTGAATTCAGTTTCTGCAAAGATAAAGAAAGAGTTTGGTTTGAAGTAATTCCAAAAAAAAATATATAATCCTCCAGCTCTTGGTCTTTATGATCAAAACACACAGATTTTGTTTCTATATTTCGAAAGATTGGAGGTGAGGTGGGATAAAATATCATGTCTAGTTGTCCAAGTACATTTTTATAAATCTCCTTAGAAAGATATATTAGAAAAGTAGCTGACATCAGAGTATTTCAGAATAAGATTTCAAATCCGGGACATGGCAGCTGATTCATGATAATAATTAGGCTTATACATAATTAAGACACATTTACTGACACTTAATTTACCATGCATACATTTAGTTAACAAATGTTTCAAGATGTAGACAAAAAAAAAAAACAATAGAAAAAACAGCCTACCGTGTTGATGTTTTCCAACTCATTAAAATATGATAGTTTCTGCTGTATGCTCTCTGCCAGGTCAACAAGTTCCGACTGCAGAGGGAGATAGAACAACAAACCCTAGTTGACACAATACAGCATGACAGTTTAATTTCTGTCAGTTCTACTTCCTCGGACAGTCCGGTCTACAAAAATTTGTTAGAATGAGCAAGAGTGGGAAAAAAAAGAATGAAAACTGCAGCGTCAACAATATATCATATACACCAGAGAAAGAGCGAACGGCAGACTGAAGAATGCCTGGTAGCATTTTATTTCAGACAGGCTTTCTTCTGTGTCATGATGTTCTGAGCTGAGTGTTCTGAGTGTACAGTATTAACAGTCATGTCTAGTGACTCCTTTGTCTTTTACCAGAGTTGTTTTTAAACAATTTCCCAACTCAGTAAAGTTCCAGAGGTTAAGCCATACAGACACTATAGCTATTTCTACAGTTGCTGGGTTTGAGAAGCACGTTCATGTTTACAGATACTACATACTCTGTCTATCCTGGACTAAAAAAAAATTTACATTAAACGACATTACAATCTAAACATTTTCCACTGTTCAAAACTCCAACATTCACTTATCCTAGGAGTAAAAAAAGGTGGATTTAAAGACAGAAAGGAGAGTTGTAATACCTGTTCTTTTAGAAGTTGTTCACAAGCTTCATGCAGGGTACCAGTCTTATTGGACACAAATAGGTACTGTTTCTGGAGGGCCTCCAATTGCTCCAGAGCTGCACTGACATCTTTCAGAATAGCATCACATTGTTCCTGGTAGCAGTTTAGATCATCCCTGGTTCTCCTAAAGGGAAGGCAGACATAGTATCTGTTTTTGCTTGGACAAAACATTGCAGTGAAGCTACCTTAACACTGATCAGAAAACCTGAGGCACTCTTCTCTATGGGCTGGAACTTCTTACTGTTTAATAAAACAGGGTTATCACGGCTGATGTGTAATATCAGCTGTCAACAACAAAACACCTGCCGTGACGTTATCATTCTGGGTTGTGATCAAGAAAGAAGGTTTAGCTCATACAGAACAGGGCAGAAACAGATTTCTGCCTTATACTTTTTGCTACTCCTAGGGAATCACTGCAAGAGGAGCTGAGATCTGTGTCCACATCCGAAAACAAAGCGCAGACTTTTCCCATCGCCTCAGGCGTATGTTGAGTTACTGCAGGTGTTTGTCTGTAGTTTATGTCTAGCCGGCCCGATAATCACAGAACAGATCCGAGACGCGGGCAGTGATTCAGAGGTCTAAAACGGGGCTAGTTTAAGGATCTTGTTTGGAGCGGTTGCGGGTTATTGCTGTCAGTTGTTGACCGGGCGTAGCACGACCCCAACCTCTGGGATGAAGCACTCTGAAATTCAAGCACCTGTATTTTGCGCTCTCGTCCAGGTCCATGTTTGACTGCAACTTGGCAAACCAGGCAAAGAACTGCAACACAAATCGGCACCGTGTTACAACCCTGCATCTCATTATGCATTATGCATCATGCTGATGTCAAAGGCGAGCAAACCTGCTGTGCAGTTTCTATCCTGTCGTTCTCCATATCGAGCATCTGGAAACCCTTGAGCAGGACGTCCTCTGTCGAGGCGGGCACAGTCGCGGTGAAGGGGGACTGCAAGGACCGGGACGACAGGCTGCACAGGTCCTCGATGGGAAGCTGCAAAACAGAACAGGGCTCCTCGTACGTGAACGCTCAACGGTCTCGTATTTGAAGCTAGCTAGATAGCTTGACGTGGCGGAGCACTGGAGCAAGCGCAAGCCCGCGGGTTAGCCTGCGAGTTACTATCCCGGGTTATAACAACTTCGATACCCCGTTTAAACAGCCGAGAGGCGGTTTCGAGGGTCTCGAACTCACTCGCGTTTGGGGAAAAATAAAAACAAGTAAATTAGCAACCGCGTTAGCTAGCGAGCCGGCTACCGAGTCGGACCTCACCTCCGAGGGGACAGAGAGCGTCTCGGCCGCGGCTCGGATCTCCAGGACGGAGTCCATCTGTCCGTCGGTGAGCGGGGCCGTGGCGTCGGTGCGGCGGTCCCACAGCGACAGCTTCTCTCGGGTTTCTCTGTCCGTCAGGTCCGGGGGGGACTGATCCGCGGACGCCATCGTCGCCTCGGACAGCGGCTACGTCGGCAGCAACGCGCGGCGACTTCCTGTTCCGGGAGCGTGGGCGGGGCTTAGCGAGGAGGCTGATCCGGGAAACGGTTTCACAACAACTGAAAGAATAGTGCGAATTTACTGCCTGGTTTTTTCAGCCCGAATGGATAAAATCATTAAATACAGCGTTGGATTAAGTATATTAATATCTTCTCCTTGGGTAAAACGTGCCAATGCACAAGAATTAACAATGCGTTACAAGTAAAAGTCCTGCATACAAAGTCCTACTTAAGTAAAAGTCAGTAAAACGTCCTCAAAGTATCAAAAGTACATAAAGTACATTGTTACATAGAAAAAAAAAATAGCAGCTGTGACTTCTACCATTAATACCAAGGACATTATTAGATTATCTGTACTGGTGCAACCGTGCATAAGCAGCATTTTACCGTTGTAGCTGCTCCAAGCGGAGTTGGCGTAAAAAACTACTTTATGCGCTGTTCAGTTCAGCGGTTTCCACCCTAAGGGTCAGGCCCCTCCAGAGGGTCACAAGATTAAATTTGACGGGTCGTGAGATGATAAGTGGGTGAGGACAGAAGAGGAAAAAAAAAAAACAAGGTCGTAATACCCTGTTCGTTTTCTCTTCTCTTTGGTAAATATTTCCTTCAGTGGTTATTTAAAATAAACAGGACAAGGGGCCACAGCAATGATCACAGGTCAGAAATGGTTGGGGCCTACTGATCTTTAAAGATGCGGCACATGCCGTAGTTATAGCAGTGCCTACAATAATCAAATGCCCATCACACAAATTTCAAAAATCATGTTAAAATTTCAAAAATCATGTCTTATTCTGTAGAAAGATGGAATAAAACCCCCGTTTGTGTTAAATTACAGTCAAATTTTATTCAATTTCATGCCTTTTTATATATTTTGTCTCTTCGGGTCCCATGTTATATCTAATCAGTTTGTTTGTTTGCTTTCGTTTTCTTTTCTCTTATCTTTCCCCTATTGTTTTCTTTAATGAGTGTTCGGGCAAGTGTATTATGCGTGTGCTAGTTATAACAGAATAATCTTTATTCTGAATTTACCTTGAAATCATGAAAATTCACCTTGGATATCAGCTGGGTGACAGCATAGCCCATAATATAATCATTACAATGCTAACACCATAGGACAAATAGGGCAATGTGATGGATGGGATTTCTGGGTGGGACAGACTGTGGCTTCTAGCAGCAAATTAATCTGTCACAAAAAATACAAATCCAGCAGGTGGAGCCCTGGGGTGCATTTTAATACTCCAGATTGAGATTTTTCACTTCTTTTTCATTATGTCAGTGAATTGTTTTTTTTTTCTTTTCATACTCACGCGTCGTAAAGCACTTGCAGTCACACATGCAAATACAATCCCCCACCAACATGCAGAGCCTTAACTTTAGTCACTGCCAACTCTACTACGTCTGTCTTTGTTTAGTGATGGAGAAGATATGGTAAAGCAGCAAAGAACCACAATGCCTTTATTTTAATCTCAAAATGAAAAGCAAACAATGATCAAATGTGTTTTTTTTTGTTTCAGTATACTGTCAAATATGAAATTATTGCTAACACCTCAAACCAATGACCCACTGTCACAGAGAAAAACATTTATATTTGACTAATTTTCCACAGCATGCGCTGAATGCAATAAAATTATACAAAAAAGACATGTCATTTTTTTTTTAGCACAATGATTCTGTGGTCTTAAGGCATTTTTATCAAGGTTTATATGTTTACTGTCACTTTTGTATTAACTCAATATATTTTCAAAAAAATATTAATTTAAATGTTTACATGTACTATCTTTTTTTTTTCTTTTTACAGTTTTTGCAATAAAAACCAGAAATATGTTTAGGAATTCACTATATTTCCATAAAAAGCTCCTAGTGTTTCTTTATACATAAACAAGTGCATATCTCAGAATTTATTATATGGAGGTGGTAGTGTTCACATTTATAGCTTTGTCTGCAGGGTGTCTCATAGGGAGGTCATGCAGAGTTCAGATTTTTTTTCATCTACTTTAGTTGAAAGGAGACGCTGCAGAATTCAAGCCACGTTACTCAAGTACAAAAAGAGATGTCAGAGCAAATCTTGTCAGAAGCTGCATTTTCGCTCAGTGTGGGTCAGAGTGAGTCCTGCAAAACAAGAGTGACACTTTTCTCTATAGTGGTGATGTTTTATTTGCACCACTGTGTCGTGAGAGCTTGTTCAAGCCTTAAGGAGAAATGAAGTATAAATAAGTTTAAACTAGTGTACAGTGTATTAAATTATCATCTTGCCATGGCACATTTTTAGCATGCAGTGCATCTTAAAAAGAGGTCTCACACAGGGAGTCAAATGAAGTCACTTTTATTATATCTTGTCAGAGAGAAATTAAGTCTGGAACAGCGAAGCTGAGCTCTTCCTGAAATGGCTACGACGAGGAACATGAACGACCTCTTAACGCTGAATTGCACTAGAGCATTTGCAGATAATAAATGAACTGACAGTTTTTATATTAAAATTTCTAAGTGAAAAATGTTAACTACTGTTATCTGATCTATTCAAGTGCCTTTCCTTACAAAACAATCAAAAGCAAACATTTGTGTTATGGTACAAGTGTCTTAGAAATGCATTTTATGGCGACAACTTTGACTTCTCAAAGTGCTACAAATTAAAAAATCCCAAAAACCTTACATATACCTTACGATACAACCTTTCAAAAACATTAGAGTCAAAGAGTCTGCTTTCACGTGCGCTTAAAGATTCATCATCGCCCTTAACAAGATAAGAATAGATTGGCGTGTAATATGAATTTAGAAATTAAAAAAAAATCCAGAGTCTATTTTAAAATATAAAATTAAAAACAGAAATTTAACTGTAAGCAAGTACAGCTTAGGAATGTACATAAATGTGCAAAGCAAAGAAATACATTTACAGATACTTGTAAATAATTTCTTAAATAATTCCAATTAATTTCAACCGAGATGGGATTAGGAATGTACACCGGGGCTATTAATTGCCTCTTGTTTGACTGCTGTTTTTGTTTAGCCAACATGAAGCATGTGGTCATCACAGTCAAATAGGTGCAGACAATGTGGTCCTTTTTTTGGGTAAGAGGCTACACAAAGAAAATCCAGCAGGACAGCTTGTGTCAGTTGTTGTAATCTGTCCCCTCCAAGTGATCTGGGATGGGCAGTCCTGTGAGGACTGTTAAACACCTGTTCCATACATTGAACACAGGGCAAACCGGCTGAGCAAAGGCGATGTCAAATGTATACAAGTGCTGAGAGCCCACGGCATCGTAGAAAGACAGAGATCCAGAGTCGTAGTCCAACAATACCCCAAGCCGCCGCAGGTGGGGTGAGGGCTCAATAGGCATCTCCTTGCTGTTATGACGCACTACCCACGAGTTATTGCAGCGAGACAGTACCCAGGAGGCTGAGTTTTTGCCAATCCACTCGTGTTTTGGTGCTGACTTGTATGCAATGCCCACTGCAAACCTGCATAACCAATGAAAAGTAGAAAGGAAGATTTCATAAATGCTGGTCTATTTCTGTATTGTAAATCTGAAACATTATCCATTATGAGATAAGTACAATTAAAAGTCTGCAGCCATGCATGCAGCTCCATGATGCTGTACTTTGGCACAATTCTGCTTGTTTTTGACCTGATGATGGTGCTAGATGAAAAGTCAGGAGACCACCAAAGTTATTACAATTCAATCCGTGGAGACCATGAATGTCTAGGCATCACATTTCATTGGAATCTAGTCAAAAGTTGTTGAGATATTTCAGTCCGAACCAAAATGGTCAACCAACCATCAGATCTACACTGCCAACCTTAGAGTCATTCCGCTAACATGGTTGAAAACTGGTAATTGTTTTTACCATGTGCTTCCTCCTATCAAAGCCTCCCAGTAATGGCGGCCGCTGTCGATGTAGACATTTCCTGTGACACCGTAGCTGCTGTGGCTGGAGAAGCGATCCTGACTGTGGCTCTTCTTGGACGACGTCTCATCCCTCTCCACTGTCAGGTTGTCATGGGACACCCTCAACTTCCGATGAGCGGACTTTGGGTCCAACTTGAATGGCTGACCTTAAAAAAAAAAAAAAAAAAAGGACAGACCAGACGTTTGAAATTTTTTGAAATGCTAATTTCTAAAATGCATTTCTAGAGTAAATTTTGTATAGTTGCTGAATTTCACATACTGTTTGTCTTGAGTTTCCCTGGTTCGCTGCTGCGGTTTCCAGCCTGGTTAATAGCCTTCACTATGAAAATGTACTTTGTACCACACTGGAGTCCATGCACAGTGTAGTGATTTTGCTTAATGTTTGGTACAATCATCCAGCTATCAGCAGAGTTACATAAACCTGCAGCCCAGACAGAGAGAGAGAGAGTCACAGACAAAGAGCAAACCAATCTATCATAGAAACCCTTGAGTTAGTGCCTCTTTCACTTTTTGAACTGAAGAAGTGAGACAATACAGCTTAATTTTACGTTTGTGCGTTTTGATCTATAGTTGCTATTTTTGACTCATCAAATATAGTTGCATTACCGCTCATCCAAGTGTGCTTAGGCCTCGAGGCAGATGAGAATAAATTGTCTGATCGAGCATGTTGTGACCTTGATAGAGCAATCAATTCAAACAGCCTGCTGCTCATTACAACCCCAAGATAACATTGATCTTATAAAATGCATCTGGATGTAAATCCAGTCTGACTGAGCTATTTTTTTCCCGTACAGACACTGCAAAAATTGCACTGTATTTTGGTAACATCTCATTACCCGTAAGAGGACAGAGCTCTACTCCCCTGCTGCTACTATACAATTTTAATGTTTGGATACTGTAACATAGCCCCAAAACAATTTAAGGTAATTTGGTGAAATCCTTTTCAGATCCTTCCATCATTTTCATGTTTTCCACTGCAAACGTTATACTGTACTATACAAAGGAGACCTTTTTATAGACTTACTGACAACATTGGATTGGCTGGTGAAGATGGCGTACTGGAGTTCATAGGATACGACAGAGAACTCATCATCTGACGTCCAGTGAACTGTTATCGTGTCATATGAAGCTGTACATAACTCCTCGCGGATTACTGGTGGATTTGGTGCTGCAATCGGAAAAACAAAAGACAAATGTTGTTCTAGGACATAAATGAGAGCTGAGTGGACGCCATTCTGCACACAACAACCCAAAACTATTATTCAGAAAAACTCACAGCATGTTGCGGAGACCAGTGGTGGTAAATAGCACCATCCATTTATGTTTTTTTTTTTTTATCTTGATAAGTGTAATCAAGCTATGTAGCAGTTCCTCTAGCTATTATAGCTTACGCCCCCATGCAGTGTTAAATTCACACTGCACAACAGGTGCTGAGCATAAACAATCAAACCCATTTCGTTATAATAAGTCTTAACCGCAAGCCTAGAATTTTTAGCTTTTTATTTTTTTGTCATTCGCCCAAAGGCACAGTTATATTTGAAATATTTAGACCCGATACCCCCCCTCAACCACCACCACTGACCTGTGAGGTAATCCAAGCTCTCTAGCATTTTCTTCTCCCTCGTGAAGTCCAGAGCAAAACTATCAAAAGTGTCATTCAGATTGATTTCTGGTAACAGGATCTGAGAGGATGCCGTTGCCATCGATACTCTATAATAAAGAAGTAAATACAGGACATTTGAGACAGTTTTGTACACACTGTACTGTATATCTGCTGTTGATGGTGATGCCTTTCACTGTTCCCTCACCTCTCACAGATACTTTTAGCTGTCTGCAGGAAGCGAGTGTGGTCTGTCTCCTTGAGGGTTTGGTCGGCCTGAGAGATGAGGGAGGAGGACCTCTCGATGCACTGTTTGCAGCTGGCTATCTGCTGGGCTAACTTTCTTAGACGCATCGACTGGGCAAAAAAAGGACATGGTAATAGATGAGGGGCTTGTTAAATATCAGTGTGCTTTAACCTCGAACCTCGAAAGAGAGTCCCTCTGGTGAAAACTCTATTTTACACCTTTTAAAAGTTTGATTTCTCAGTTGTCTAATAATGTTCTAAAACACAGGCATTGGAGGCGTTATGAAACACCCCTCATAACACTTTCACAGTAACCAGACCCTCCTATCCCCCGGTCTGTGCCTCACTGGCTGAAAGCAACCTCACAACTTGACATGAGGCACGGGGTGAGGAAGGAAAGAGTCCTCCTCCAGAGATGGTCCTCACAGGAAGCAGGGCTGATCTTACTCTGACACTGAACACGGCACAGCATGCCACCGCGTCTCTAATGGCATCTAACAGGGGAAAAGGAAGGGAAACGATTCAAGAGGCACAGCACATTTGCGCTGAATGTATGGACACTGTGCCAGACGTACTCCGGAGCTGTGGACTGATATTAGGCACAGGACAAAACAAAGCAATAAATTCTATAGTCTGGTGAATGCTTCAGTGTAAGTGGCCTAAAATATGTAGAAACAAGTATACGAGACCATATGAGAGAATTTATCCAAACAGATGTGAAGACTTGTCAGAAAAAGAGGATGAGCTCGAGCCTTTAAATAGGCTGGGATGTCGGAAAGCTTCTCTGAACCATTAATGCATTGTACATTTTCTCATGCAACCTTGGCTAACCTGGGCTACAAAGGCACAAGGCATAACTGGAAAGCAAAGGCACTGCAATTGTTTTACTATTAAGGAGGTCTTCATAACCTCAGTTTAGACAACCTCATGTTGTAAATTAATGAAAATTCATGTTTATGAAATATATTCAAAACAAATTGAAACTTGTAAAGCTTAAAAAAAAAGTTTTAGTTTTTTAGTTTACATATTTTAGCTTCTGAGACCATGTAATGCTTTTGCTGGCACTCATAGATAATTCTTATTTCCCTTAGATTCTCTGAAGTCATTTGCTTTAGAGACAGAGTCATTAGGCAACAAGACTGTAGTCTATTATGTTTGGCCTTAGTTGGTGCATCTCATTTATTACCATTGCTACACAATAAAAAATATTTTTTCTCAGGTTGCCAGAGTTTTTCCTATTATAGGCAGCTGGAATTAAACAACACTATTAAACACAATTAAACAATGCTATGTCCTTGCTCTTTTTGTAAAATGGAAGCAATATATTATTGTTATCACATTTTATAACACTGAAAAGAACAATCAATATACAACAACATCATTGATAACACATTTTGGTAAATGTGCAAATTGACCGAGGACATATGTCATTTCTGGAAATCATCTTTGCTTGGATTAAGAAAAGAGAGTCGCAACATGGGATTTGAAATAATTTTTTTTTTTTTTTTTTTTTAATCATACAGCAGAACATTTAGCCTTTGAGGATTCTGGAAATACCTTCAGAACAACAGCAAGGGCAATTAAAGGAACTCTCAGATCTCTGTTTTCCGCAAAATGAGACGTTTAGCTCCATGACACACATGTAATGCTTATAAATGACAGGCAAAAACTGGGACTAATCTGTGATATGTTAAAACGGAATGTGGGTGGGTAAGTTTATCAGGACATGAAAGGTGATAAACAAACAAAGGTTATCAGGACACAAAGGTGATAAACGATACCTTTCCCTCCTTTATCTTGGTAGCAATGATTTGTCTTCGCTGCTGTATGATGTTAATCAGCAGTTCACATTCCTCAAGCAGCTTGTTTTCTTGTCGCGATGCATTTACCTAGACAGGGTGTACAGTAAGTAAAGGGCAGTCAATACTGGACACCTAATTAATTTGCTTTGACAAAACGCTGTACTGCACAAATCGAAGTTTGGAATCATTATAACATGCATTACTAACAACGCAATCAATTTTATGCAAACCTCATGTGGCAGGAAAACCGCATTAGAGTCTAATTCATGTCACTGAATGTCATTTTTGGGCACAGGCCACAGTGGTAATCAGCAGACCTTGTTAATTTTGTCTTTTTATCCCAAACACATGAATGATCCCAGCCATTGTTGTAAACATGTGGCACCAAGTAATGAAGTGCCACTCAAATTTACCAAAAGTAGCATATTTGATGATCTGCATAGAGCAAGGTCAGTGCCTAATGTATTGTGAGGCGAAATAATTAAAAAATACAACACAGTATTAATATAAAAATACATCATGACCATCCTTTATTTTATATGCTTTTTGAGGACTAACGTAGTATCTAATTTTTATATTTATTTCCGAGTTTATATATGGACATTTGGCACACACATGATCTAATAATGCTCGATTTGCAGCGAACTGCATGCATATTACCAAAATTAATGATCTATAGACTAATGAGCACTTAATCTTGCTGACATGATGAAAAGCCATTCTAAGATACAGAAATTCATCACGGTGTTGATAGTTTAAAGAGTTCTTGCCCATAATATGCTACAGAAGCTAAGGGGCCCCCACCTGAAAGGGAGCGGATAAATAATCTCACCTCCACGTGTTGGCAGGTTTGGATAAGTTTGCCCATCAGACTTTCCAACTCACTGGTCCTCTTGATTAGATTGCTGAGGTTGGAATCCAAGGTTTGCTGCAAAAACAAAAATTGAAAAGGAATAATTCATTACACACTGCAACCCCTCCACCCCCATCCCAACTTCAAACTGCAAACAGCTGAATAAATCTTGGAGGAGAGTTGTTAGGTGAATGGGAACATAAGGACCATATCTGGCCCGGGTGTAACAAGCACAGGGGAGGACACACAAGGCTGCCACTGGATATGAACGGCCACATTTGGGCTCTGATCAGTACGGAGCCCCCAACACCCCCCACCCCATCCCACCAGTCCTCCCTATGTGCCAAAGATCCCTTTATACTGCCTGCTGAGGCCACGGAGCTTAGCAGAGCATCTGCCAGTGATTTGGACAACTAAACCCCGGCTGTGTTAATCACTGACTCAGATCAAAGGCTTATGTTTCAAACTTAATCTCTCACTGTAATTGGGCAGCATGATGACTGTGTACTATGCTGGTAGAAAAAAATGTCTTCTGCTATTGGAAGTTTTGTTATTCTTAAAGAAAAGCTAAATGTACAGTTACGATACAATCTGCCATCGATGATTTGAATGAAAACAATAGAAAAGTCCCACCAAAATTGAAAACTGAGGTTTAGGATATTCTATCTAACTCCAAAATTTATTGAGAGATGTTTTAATACGCACACTAACACCAGCCAACAAAGAACAATCCCAATTACTGGTATTCTATGCCCTAACAAGCCTAGTTTTTCAACCACATAAAACTACTAATTTTAATCTATTATTAAAAGTCTTTAATAAAATATATGAATTGATCTGTGATTTTACAGAATTAATATGTGAGGTGAATTTTATTTTCATCTCCAGATTTTGAAAGCACAAGTATTTTTTTTTTTTTTTTAAAAAAGGTCTTTCCTTCAAAAAACTTTTCAAAAACATACCAGAAATATAATTCTGAACATTTTCAAAGATTTTCCTTTGTCCAAAGAAAACTGCAAATAGCTGGGGGACCTTTTTCAGCTTAGATGTTTCACATTGTGATTTTATAAGTTGTGCTCTTTACTGTGTACTAAAATAGCAGAGGCCTTGTTTTACTGCTCTCACAAATATGATTTATTTATAAGAAAGAGAAGGTGATGAAAGCCAGGTTGGATGCTGAGTTGCAGTTAAAGCAGAGGTGGGTGCAAGACTTTTAAATTGGACAAATGAAACATGCCATGTTGATCAAACTGATGTTGAATATAACCAAATGTATAAGATTAAAAGTGTCTGGTGTTTTTTTGTTGTTTGATTTTGACATGTATTACATTATAAAGACAGAGAGAGAGGGAGAGCAAATGGGAAAGACATAAGGCATGAGAGACAAAGTGTGTTCATCTCTCTTATTTTAGTATACTGGATTTCTCAATGCGCCTGAAATATGGCTTCTCGTGCAACATTAATACTCTCCATGTGTTTAGACAGCTCTCTCTAATGGAAGTCTCTTTCCTAAACTCATTTAAAGCTGATGAGAGGAAAGAATAGCGGCTTCCTTTTGTATGCGAATGCTTCTGGTCCCACACCTTTGCTTTGGCCAGTCTCTCTTCCTTCCTCTCACAATCCTGACAGGTCACTGTCAGGACCTGGAGTTTTATCCTGTGTCAACATCAGAAATTTTATCCATTGTAAAAGGCTGTCACTTTATCCTGTGAACACCACAGGTCCTGAGACACATCTGCGATTTCTGCTTTGTTGGAGGGCAGTTTAAAGCTTTCATTGAATATCACAAACACACATCATAGCAGATCATGGCAGATCGTAAGTGCTATTCTAGTGAATCAATATACAATATCGTGCACAAACTATATACTCTCAAAACTGTGCAGTAAAGGCCAGATTGTTTTTAACCATTTACATTATAGGCGTACACCACAGCTCGACTTGTTTGGGTTTATCTTCTGATCATAATTTTATGAATGGGTTTGTTGTACAAGTGTTGCTTATGTGTATACAACTTAAGGAACTTCTAATTTTCATAATACTGTATCTTTTCAAGTGTTAGGTTATGTATTACCACAGTTGTCATTTAAAGGAAAGGGAACACGTTTTGTTTTTTTTTTTTACCTGCAGGTGTTGGTTCCTGCACCTTTTGATTTTTTTTGAATTGCAAACTTTACCTAAATGACCATAATATTATGTGTTTAATACTATATATTACTGGAATAAATCATTAAATTATAGTTTATCTACCTTTCAACAGACTGCAGTGCAGGGTCTGGATGCAATGACGAATAAGGCCTTCTGTTATTGAGGTTAGCAGACTTCAGTGTTTCATATACTGTACGGTAGGTCTACTGACTGTTAAGTTCTTATAATATGTCACCTTAGAATGAAACAATAGCAGATAACAAGGAATTTTAATAGTTAAGGAAAGTCCTAAAGTATAATTAGATGGGTACCTATCAATATTTGGTACATTCTGCAGGAGTTTTTACTCAATATACAATACAATACAATATTCTGATACAATAACCAAAGGGCAATTATAAAACAAAGACACATGAAAACATAGTGGGTGTAAAATTAAGATTTTACCGCTATGAAAGGTTGGAGTCATAGAGGTTTAAATAACGAGACTAGGGATAAAATACAGTCTTTTTAAAATGATTTTCAAGCAAGATTCTTTTAATTTGACATGACTATAACTATTTTTAACTATAAGTGATATTAGATACATCGGCACCTTGGTTTCGTGATTTGCTCCTTTACCTCACTATAGGAAGGTCTTTTTGTCTGAATTTCATTCCTGGCACTTTCTGTGTTTCTTCTCACAGTTCACTTATATTCCACGCAAATTCAGTTACGATTTTAAAAAAAAATGTTTTTTTCGATGTGCTCCAGCCACTCCTATGTCCCTAAATGGGAATACATTTTCATAATATGAGTAATGGATAATAGATAATACGATATATAAAGCCAGACCAGTGTCATGTCACATAATACCGAAAGCAGCCTGAAGAAATTATTGCATTATACGTGCATGTACACACACACACACACACACACACACTCAGGCCTTTACAATGTCACAGTGTCCCTTCGTGAGAGAATTTCAGAGAAATGTGTGGCAGTGTGGCTGTAAACATGTGTTTGGAAAAACCAGCAACTATGAAAGAGCTCAGCTGCATGCCACCTGGGTCATGTCCTGGTGTGTACCATGAGAAAAAAACAACAATTTCTCTCTAGGATGGGAACTGCTCTTTCCTTTGTCACTCGAGGCATCTCACAATGCAGCTAACTGAAAGTAATATGAGGTCAAGGCAACAAAAAACAAATAAATAAATAGATTAGTAGAATATATCCCTTTGTAAAAATTAAGAAACTGAAGATATCATAAAGCAGAGGGAGAAAAAGATAACAGCTAGTGAATCTATTAGAAGATAAAGGATGAAGGACACTATTCATCTCAATTCGTCCAGTACTCTACCAGAACTTGGCAAATATGCTTATTAAAAAAAAGAATAATATTTCATATCAACTACTATGTTGAATAATGGAAACTACATGTCCCATTACTATGTTGCTGACCAGTTGCATTAAGTACAGAATGTATTTCGCTCCCATTTTACTCGTTCTGTTGGTTTTCAAAGGATAACTAAATGTATTGAGCCCGTAAGAGCAGCATTCAGGTTTAGGTTGTTCAATAACATAAATCTGTCCCTGAATGTGTAATTAAAGAAATGATGCTGATCACCTGGTCTGCCTCCTGGTGTGAATGATCACGCCCCACACAGAGAAAGCGGCCAGAAGATTTCTGCACAATGACAGCATGATCAAACAGAGGAGACAGGTTAAGACTGGTCCACTGAGCTATCTTTTCCAAAATGCTGCAAAAGATTGTGTGCATCCTAGTTCCATGGTGACCGAGCATTCTGGCACAGAGGAACAGGCATAAAAGTTGTTTTTTTTGGGGGGGGGGTTGTTACTTGCCATACAGTAAACCTTCCTTTTGTGAGTCATGCATGAACACTGTGAGTGTTTGTGAACAAAAGGAGGACCTTCGATTTTATTTCATGCAGACTACGCCATGCAACCCTCTGGACGAACGTCAGGGTGGAGCTGAGCAAACTCTGAAGGACCTGGGTTCAAGACTTATTTCCAAATTAAAATAGCGAATAAATTGATGATTTGAAAGACACTGCTTTGCTGCGCAGCTAACTTGCTATTTCAAAGGTAAAGACTTCAAAATAAAGCTCCACTGCTTGATTGCCTCGTAGTGGCTATAAAACGATCCCCTGAGGTTGCACAAGCCACAGTAGAGAACAACTGTGTTGGCATAATACGGATTCATAAATCAGAATTTCTTATGAGAGGAGTTCATTCAAGTCACCAATGAAAGGAATGCAAAGGGTCCAACAAACAACATCTTCTCATGTCTCATTGACGTCAGCCCATCTGCTGAACGTGAGCAGCTCCACTTAGCCTGTTTCTCAAAACAGCTTGGCACAGTAGATTTTTAGCAAACATAACTCAAACCAGAGTATATCACATATTTGTTGGGGCCTATTTTCAGTGGCGGGTTTGCTATGCTGATCATTTACGGTAGATGGACGGTTTATTTGGTGGACGGTTTATTTGGTATTTACTCAAAATAAACTACAGTGTCCATTTCCATTGTGATGAAGGAACATGATGCTAATTTACGCATATTTATGTGTTTTTGGACAACTGTGGAGGTCTATAGAAAACAGAGGCACAAGCTATCTGGCTTTGGCTACACAGATTTGTTAGAAAGAATAAATTAACGGTGGGTTTTGATCTTTTCATTGGATTTTTTCACGATAAAAAAGCAGAATGTCCCAATATCACCAGACAGTAACTTTAACTGTAAAATCTAATTGAGTGCGGAAGTCTTTTGTAGCATTATTTATTTGATATGGATAGAATTGCTCAAAGATAATGCCTGCTTCACAGGATTTACAACAATAAACAATGTCTCACACAGATTCATCTAATTTGCGATACAATTATTCTGTATTAACTTATTTGTACTTGTGAGGAAAACTGTATTTTTCAAGAGGTACATCATTTGCATTATTTGCTTAATTTGTGTTTCACAGAAGGTTCTAATTTTTTTTTTTTGAGTACATAAAGTTTCTGTTCTTGTAAAATTGATTTAGTATAACAGTTGCACAGTTTTTTATGCACTAATATTACATCTATACAAAACATTGATTTCCAGTATTTTTTTTTCTGATTAGAAGATGTACTTTGTTTCAAATTATAGTTTCATCCAAAAACATTGTCATCAAAACCTTTTATAATTTGCTTACGACCTGTGGTTTATCTCAGTATCTGCACTCTATTCTAAACCACTAAAATCAAGCAGCTCAAAAGCAATATTATATCTTTTATAAATTAGAAATGCGACACATTTATTAATAGTTGTGTGCCTCTCATACTATGATACTGTATAAGCTGAAAAGAGGTTTTGAACAAATGTTTATGAGGGGATAAAACTAGAATTAAGTTATTCAGTGTGCCATAGATCCCCGAGCATTCCTCAAAATAAAGATCATTTCTTACCTTGAGTTTGTCGTATCGGTCGCTGAGGGCGGCTACTTGGTGATCTCGGTGTCGGCCAACCAGCTTACACAACGCGCAGATCAACTGTTCATCTGTCACACAGTACATGTTGACCTTCTCATCCTCATGCTCCAGACACATAAGCCCTCGCAGATGGGAATCCAGCAAGGGTTCGATTAGTCGGTGGCCCGTGAAGGGCTTCTTGTTGGGGTGGGTGGCCTTAAGACACTCGTCGCAGTATGACACCTCGCAGGTGACGCAGGTCTTTACAGCATCCTGTGGAGGGTCCTGCTCACAGAACTGACACTGCACCCGGTCACTGGCGGATGTCATGGCTTTTCTGTTAGGGACGGCTCGCTCACGCCGGGTCTCGTTGGGAGAGTTAGGTCCACTTAGAGAAGCTTTCTGGTAGCGGTCGATGATGTTCTGTAATGTAACGTTGCGTTTGAGTCCCTCTAGTCCCCTCTGGTTGAGGGTGATGACATAGCGACAGGTTGGACACTGAAAGGCGCTGATGGACTGAATTGGCTCACTGGGGGTGCAGTGGGAGACCAGGATACGATGGGCACAGTTGAAACAAAGGCTGTGAGCGCAGGGCAAGAGCAGCGGGTCCTCAAAGAGCTCCAGACAGATTGGGCAGGTCAGCTCCGACTCCAGTGTTTCCATCTTCAGGCAAAACAAAGAGGGGTTGTCTGCGAAATCCAGGGAAGCTGGTCAGCTATCTGTAAAGATGACACAGAGATGAATCAAAACTGTTGATAGCTATGAAAATAGTAAACTTTGGGACTTAATATGTTGCTCAGCATCATGTCCAGTAGAGCTATAACGGTCATCCGATTAATAGTCCAATGACAGAAAATGAATCTGCAACTAATATAATAATCACATATTCTATTTTTCAAGCAGATATGCTAAACATTCCATTGTTTCCCTTTTTATATGTATTACTCGATAGAAAATTTAATGTCTTTGGATTTTTGGAGCGTTGGTTGCACAAAACAAGCCATATGAGGACATCACCTTTGACTTAGGGAAATTTTTACTTGCATTTTTCTGTATTTTCTGAAAATCTAAATACCAAAAAAAAAAAGATCAAGAAAATAAAAAGCAGATTAATCAGTTTGGAAAAAGACTGTTTTTCCAGCCCTATTTTCCAAGTTTAGACATGAAGCCTCTTTTAAAAAATGTGAATACAGTCTGTATTGTCAAAAACGAAATAATTATCTCTATCGTGACAGGTTATTTGATTTCTATTGCAAACCAAATATGAAATATTATGTAAATATCTGTTACAGATATCTGACAATGGAAATGAAGCAAATTGGAAAAATAAAACAGGCATGAGGGAGAAAACACAAAAACGAAAAAACCCATGTTTGCATATAATGCGTATATCAGACTTGTGTATGCTTAATTTGGCTGAATTTAGTACTAAGAGAAAGCGACTCATTTTAATCTGGCACAGGAATAGTCTAGCCTGTCCCCATGTTTTCCACTCTATACTGTAGGCCGTAGGCCAGCAGGCCAGTGAGGACTGACAGCTCAGCCAAGCAGAAGTCTATTGGCCTGCTTGCTGATGGCTGGGGCTCCACACTATCACAGACACTAAGCCTTTGTTCCCGGCCAGTCAGACACCCCAGCTGCGAGTGGACACACTGTGCTCACAGCGTCTCTCTACGTGAACTCTCTACCTCCACTCATTATGTGTGAAGAAGGCAAAAGCTCATTACCAGGACAGTCGGACACAAGTAGCCTTTTGAAGTTGTGAGGATACAGCAATTACCTCTGAGCTACAGACCTGGGTTTGTTCTTTCCACTCTATTCAAATCTTCACAGACATTCAGCTATCCCACTGTACTGTACAAAACAAGAGGCGATTGTTGCACTTGTCTCTAGTGACTGTGATGCATCTGTGGGCCTTTGTTTCTCTGCTATTTTGTTCTTTAAACACAAAGCAGCAAATGCAAGTCTGGAAGTTATTACAGAGGATCACACACAACCTCTTCACTATGCAAACCCTTTGGTCTTGAACTAGATATGCTTAACATCGAGCCTTTCGGCACAGATATTATTTTGAAATTGCTATTTTTATCATTAATTAACATATTCTCTTTCAAATTTCAGATAATCTTAATTTCATACTTTGCAATTTCCATCTAAACTACTTTAAGTTTGTGATGAATGATTGTTAACTGATTTATGCTCATATAAGTAGCCTAAAATCAAACTTTGGTACATTAAACTTCTAAATTACTTGCCCAAAATATTATCAGTTCTTTGACAAAGTTTCACCCAGAGACACAAGACAACATCACATAATCTTTAGCAAAGATATCAGCTACGACATAGTGGCTCCTGTATTTTGCACAACTATCGTCATACAGGTTCAGGTTTGGTTCAACCAGGCTGTCCTAAATACAAACTAAATTAAGAGCTTTGCATGCTAAACACAATGCAAAGAGGCTTATCCTCTGATGTCATCACCTGTGTTGTACTTGTAGCTTGTAACACTGTGGCAAAGAGCCACTGCAAACTGCTTTACAGCCCCAAGTAAGTGACCCAATCCTGAAAGCTCTCCCATTCATACACAGTTTACTTTACCCACCGATGGATTTCGCCCCACATTGCGCCGCCGAGACATTTCTGCTGAAGGAGAACTTCTGACCTGAATCATGGAAATATATTTATGACAACAAATGCGCCAGCCATAACCCCCAGCATGCTGTAAAGATGGGCATCCAGATGGCACGAGTCTTCCCAGCCCCAGTAATCCTGCAGCAGAGCTGTCATTAGACAAGGGATTGAGCAAGAGGTAGCAAGCACAACAGGAAAAGTTGCCCGACAATTCCAGGAAAGCCAGCTCCACCTACAGCTGGAGCCCTGGCCAGTACTGGAAGGAGAGAGAGAGAGAGAGAGCGAGAGAGAGCAGACAACAGCGAGAGAGTGAGAAGCAGAGACTGAGAGGCAGAGAGTGAGTGAGTAAGAGAGAGAGAGAGAGAGAGAGAGAGTCAAGATCAGCAAATAAGCGGAGACACAGGATTGTCGAAGAGCCCCAGCCAATGTCCTCACAGGCAGGTTAGTGTCCTCTCTGCCCTGCCCATTCAGAAATTCAATGCGTCAGGATCAGTTTCAGGTTTTCTTGTGTGACCATCCCTTTAACTCCTAGCAGCACAATGCTGGGGATTGGAACTTTTAGAAGTTTTCTTGGCTATGCCACTGGGGATTCATAGAGTAAGGCTGAGGAAACAGATACAGATGAGAGGCAGCCTGTGAGGCAGCAGGACTTGTCTGTAACGGGGGACAGAATTCTTCCTCAGCATCAAACAAACAAGGTGCATTGGAAGAAGCAAATCTGATCACAATTTGGGTTTCTGACCCTCCAGAGGCTAATGAAGTGTAATACACGCTACGAGTGCCACAGTTAAAAAAAGAACACATTGCTCTACGGGCTGTTAAAACAACTGCAACTGTAAAACTTTGACTGTCTGTTCCTTCGGCAAAAACCGAAGGACTCTAAGTATCCACTCTGACTGACAAGTCTACAAATAAAGACAGACAATATTTAACATCATCTGCGACATCCAAGTCTGTCCCACTTGGCTCTTTTGTGGGAATCACCAAGATCCCATCTGCTTACCATGTGTGCCTATTTCCAGACACACCCCCACTGTGCTCCATTCGAATTCTCCTGTCATTCAAAGGGGTCCCCAAAGTGACTATCCTCTCTGATAGACAGATACACAATGTATATACTGAAGATGAGCTAAAGTTTAGACAAAGCGATGGGTGTGAGCTACATTGCTTGGGAGATGCACTAGGGAACTGGACAGGCAGTCCCCCAGTTTCTCCTATATAATCTCCGACCGGGATGAAATTTAGTATCATGAGATCAGCAGGGGGACATTTCAAATATTTTACATTTAATCGAGGCAAACCATGAGAGGAAATTGACAAATAACATTAAACATCTGCTTCTTCCATATCTCTTATATTGACCCGTTAGGTGACTATGTGCATCTGTTCGATGAGAGAGATGCCTGCTTTCCTCTTATATGGTGCATCTGTCCCTGCAATACAAACGTTTACGTGCAAAGGCCTAGTAATACTGGATAGATACAGGTTTAGTGCTTAAACACCCCAAACTTACAGACAGTGTACTGATGTGCTTTTTCAATATCCCTACTGTCTCATTCGGAAGCTACAAAAGTTAAAAATGCTACAATCAAAATGCAATAGATATAATGGCCAGAGATTCATAGTTCAGTTCATGCAGCTTCAAGAAAAACAGCCTTGAAGACAAGAAAATGACAACAGCTGTATAACGGTATATATAATAACCAATATTTCATATTAAATCATAGTCTCATATCACAAATCCAAGAACATTTCTCTATATTACTTTAACAGCCATAATTGCTGCAGGCAGTTTATGTGTCTCACACCACAGTTATGAGTCAAGATGCTTAATGCTTCGTATCAGCAGATATGACAGCTGTGAGACCTAGGAACTTAACTGTGATGTGCTCTGTCAAATGATGAACTTGAGTAGCCTGCTAACTTCACATTTATGAGTTTTATTTGATTAGGAAATAATGGGTTATTCAGAGATGAAACAATTAGAACGTCTCAGATAGGAAGACAATTTCCTGCTCAAGTACTTTCTAATCCTGTTGGTTACGGTCTTTTATCAACCTTAATGATGGCCCTGAACCATGTATTCATCGACTGAAGGAGTGCGATTGCTCTTTGTCTTCCTTCCTGGGGCAGACACCTAACATATTTATCTGTAATCCTGTCTCCCCAGCGTAACTGTGACCAATGTGTGGCCTGTTGCTGCTCCCTGGAGCAGCCAGCTCAGCAGCAGCGCACTCAGGGCCCTAATGTGATTTACAGCTGCAGCAGCACAAAGCCAGCTGATTAGACTGACAAATCTACCTGATCTGCCACCGCACATATTACAGAGATTAACTTCATGGAGCCCGGTCCATCACCCACTTCCATTATCATTGTTATTCAAATGTTGAGGGAAAGTTTGTGTACAATAAACATTAAACATTTTGGCCACTAAATCTAGAGCTCATCTGTCAGACAGGATTACATAGGAAAAGAAGGACAGTGTCAGATGTTTTTGCTGTGCCCTCATCTGGCCAGCTGCTGTTAGCACACATCAAACTGTAATGAAAGTGAGAAATGACTTAAACAAACCTCCCATTCAGAGGCTTGAGCTTCCTTCCTTAACAGGATGTTTTAAAATGAAGCTCCAGATGAAGAAGTGGCCCTAATAATCTATTAATGTGGATAATGTTTGCAGATCATGAGTTTCTTACAGACCAAGTATAGGAAATAGAGGCTGGAGGTCCGTTAATTTTTTCAAAATTTTCTTTTTTTTTTTTTAAATCGTTCACTGTCTGTGCTGAACAGGTCATTGTGGTCAGCATCAGAAGTTACACCAAACTTGGCACATGGGCAGGAAACACTGTATTCTCTCCACAAACACAGGAGCTTTGCAGAAAGTGACTTCCCAAAGCATGAGGCTGCAGCCTGCAGCTTGGAAGGTCCAGGCACAAGAGGGGTCTTACCGAGCTAAAAGCCATTGAGAGGGCGTTTTTGATTTTTTTTTTTGCCTGTTTATCTGTCCCACGTCATGTGTGGACAGGAGATTCATAAACTCTCGCCGGGGAAAACTTTCAGAGAGCGACATCTGGTGGCTGATGTATGAAATATAGCAGTGACCCTTCTTGCCATGAAAAATGCCAAAATCAAAGTGACAAAATACCTCTAAGAATGGCACAAATTTAATTTACTCTAATTATACATTTTCTTTATACTCCTCACAATTCCAAATAAACAAGTGACAATGACAACAACGGCAACAGCAATAAAAATAACCATTAATATTCACAAATTTTCCCTCTAATTAATCTCATCTTAACCTAAAACCAATGCGGTGGTTCTTTATAAAGATATCTACATGTGCTGGCCTGGTGACAGCTTAATTTCTATTTGTCACAGATGTGATCAAAGGCAGAGCACTCGGGTGGGAAGATGTCTAACATTCCTCCTCGCAGGAACAAGATAAGTTACTAATTAATAAGGGAAACCACAGACTCAGTGTCCCAGTTTTTTTTTTCTCTCTTCGTTATCTCCATGTAACAAGACTCTTGTGTGCTTTTTATGTACGTAGTCCTGTCACAAACTGAGCCCAGAAGTATTGCCAGAGCACATATGGATGTTTCAGAGGAGAAAGGCCGGTATCTGTGTCTTTTAACTTATCAGGGAAGTAAATGATATTTTTCTGCCGGATTATGAATGAAAGGCTGGTTTTATCTCCCTCAGCGCTGCAGTCGATCTCTCAGGTTTAAGTAAAGGTGATTTTTTTTTTTTAAAGCCTACTGTAACTGTACATTTAAGAAAAAATGCTGCAAGGTACACTATAGTTATTGCTCTAGCAAATGACGTTAAATCCTTTTTGCAGAGCCCATGCAGAAGTCTACATTTTAGGAAATTCTACAAAGTGTTGGCTACACTGAAAGCTATTCCCACTCTCTTTGACGCTTTTTTTTTTTTTTTAATCACAAAACTCCCCTCGGCCCTTTCATTTATTCATCTTATCCCTCAAGTATTATCCACAATCGGAAACATGGAGGAACCTGTGAACACAACACAACACGGCCAAAAAAACTCAGCGTTTGCACAGTTCACTGCCTGGAAGGTTGGAAGTATATGATGACTCAGTGTTTTGGCAGCAAAAACATAGAGACAGAGCAACACAAAACACAGACTGACTTGTGAAGGATCCTCTGACTTACCCGCCACATGATTACATCCATAAACAGGCAAGAGAGGAAATATCCGCCTTTTGAAGCCAGTCAGTTTTGATATCTGGGGGCGATGCACAGCTAATCCACTGTAGTGGTCTGAACTTTGAGCCAAGTGACTTGTCTCTCCTACTCTCAGCCTGTTTCTGACCCTCTCACCCTGTTCACTAAGCCTATGGACGACCAGCAGGAGCAGGATCGAAACTTTCCACCCTTTTCTCTCCTCTCACTGAGAACTGTACCTATCCCATCTAGACACAGTGGGCTGCAAATTGTTGCATTAGCCAATCATATGCAGGGGGAAGGACTTTCTGCTGGTTTGGTCCATCACTCAAGGCTATCAGAGCATGGAGTGTTGCCATAACTCCCAACAAAGCTTTTTTTGTCATCCTCATATAAACATTTTCCAAATAGCTGAGCTACACACCACAAAAAACAACCAGTTGACATTTGCATTATTGGTATGATGGTATTCATAAGTAATATCAGCCGTAATCAGACAATATCTGAGCTTCTTGTGTTTCTCATCAATAAACCTAGTCTAGATTATTGCAGTTGGAAATGTGTTTCATGCTTAAGGCAAGATTCAATACAGCCAAATAAAATAGTGCATAAGCAAACACAGGAATCAATTATGATTATACTAACCCGAAAGAACAAGAGTGATCCTTTGGCAGTGGCCTTGTGCACATTCTATCATGGATTAATGAGGATACATTCAGAGACAAACCACATTTTTTCCACACGACACCCATCTCGATAGGCGGTTGACATGTTCAATAGCACAGATGTTGATCAAGAAAACCGCACTGGCTTGGCAACTCAAGTTAGCTTTTATCAAATGCTGTAACAACCTTGTTTCTCAACGCAATCACACCCTTTTGTTTTTCTATATGAACACATTCACTGAAATGGAGACACACAGGACTGCACAACGGTCGCGACAGCTGACTTAGAAAGTTCTCTCAGATTGTTGGCATCTGTTCGCCACACTCACACTGCATGGAAAATGTTCCCAAACATGTGCTGGCTGACACAATTGGCATCCAAACAACAATGCTGATCGCATAAAATATGATCAATTTCTCAGCTCTGGGTCTGAGACCGTGTTCACTGTTAACTATGAGGTTTTGAGGGTTGGAATTAGAGGCCATTACCTGAGAGAAACCTGTCAGTAATGTCAGGTCAGTGTTTTTGATAAGGGCAAAGCAAATGTTTATATTGTGCGGTAAAACCGCGGCACATAAGGCACCGACTGATTTGGATTACTAGTGACTCAGAGACCCTGCCAGGAGTCCTTGTGTTTCAGTTTTGCCTGCAGGGTTCAATAAAGTATGAAAAGAAAGGTGAGAGCAATGAAAATAACATAGATTCCGAGGTATTTTAAGGCAGAATTACACTTGAAAAGTAACAAAAACAGATTAACATCTGTGTAATTGGATGATAGGCAATACAAAATAAAATGGTGATGGAATTACACATATAACGGGCAGTGTGGAATCACATGCAATTAAGCCTAAAAAATAATTCAGTTCAGTTGCAGAAAAAAAAATACTGAGAAAAGCATTATTGTGATCTTCACTTTTTCTGTAAATCTTGCAATAATTTGCTAAATTTCAAACAAGTAGACAAACGAGCATGCAGAATACGGCAGAGCATGTTTAATTTAGTGCAATAAAACTTTCTCATACCCTAACTTTAAAGTCTAAAGTAAAGAGACTTAAAGAAGACTTTAAAGAGTCACCCATTGGTAATACAGATCATCCCTTACCTCACAGTCTGTTAGTCAGTCAATCAAACAGTCCATAGTCTGGGTGACAGATGAATACTGAAACGAAGCCCAGGAAGACAGATTTTTGTGGAAAAGCACTTTCCTCAGAAGCCTCCCTTTAACTCTTACTTTCTATCTGTGCTCTGCTGCTTCATCTGTCTCACCGCTATCTCTGAAATTCTCTTCACGCAGCTTCTTCTTCTCTAATCCTCTCTAAAGGAGGCCGAAATGGCTCCAAACGGTTCAACCAGGCGCCGACTACTCAGGCTTTTCCCTCTTTGTATTATTTTGTTGGCTGGGATCATTAACTTAGTCCCATGAGAAGGAGAAGGAGGTAAATAGCCCCCCTCCTTCATGTGGGAGGCTGTCAATCACATCTGATGATGAGGCGGTGAGGGGGTTGCTTTTAGCCACCGAGGAGGGACCCCTGATTGGTCAACAGGGAACAGAGGTGCCCTGCATGACAAACGGGAGCAGTGGGATGGATTGGCCTGTAGAGATGCTCAGCTGAGGTTACATGCACATTTATAATAGGCTTTTATGCAGCGCACTCATTTACATGTCATTCAAAAGAAAATAAAGCCATGGAAATGAGTGAGTTATAAAAGCTGAAGGCAAATGTCTATTTCACAAAACTGAATTTAAGAAAATCTCATTTACGTTGTAAGAGACTATCTAGGTAAATGTAGGGTCAATGTGAATAATCACAAGCTTTATAAATGTCTCTTTGGTACAAGACTCCCAGCAGGGGGGGCAACTCGGAGGAAAGTATAATGCTTCCGTTGCTATGACATCGTGGCAAAAGCAATGATGCATCTTGGCACTTGAGCCAGATGCCACTCTAATCTTTTCACTGGCAAACCTTCAGCTCTCTCCTCACAGCTTGTTTGTTTCTCAGTCAAGCCTGCTGCTGTCTGTCACTCTCCAGTTTCCTTCCAACATCCCATGCCAATCTAAATTCTGCTGCTGCATTTTGTAAGGAAAAGGAATGGGCAAAGACGTCGCTAGCAGGACCTGAGAGGGGTCCCTCTGTTCCCAGCAACCAGGACTAAACTCTTAGGCTGACAAGTAAGGAGAGACAATAGACAAATTAAGCATGACTCCTAGTGTGACTCCTTTGCTGGGCTCATTCTGAACACATTAGCAGCACACTAATGGATTTGTAAACAGCACAGTGCAAATCAATTTCCCATGTAAAACAACCAGACACACACACACAGACAGCAGTGCCACATTATTCTCACATTGCTCCTCAGATGTGAGCCACTGCTTCAGTAGTTTACAACAGCAAGGAAATCTACAAGAAAGTGTTACTGTCGCTGCCCAAGGCCATACAGTGCTGTATATCCACATAATTGCCGGTGAAATAATGACTTTCCCACTTAATAGTTTCACAGTGAGATTCACCGCACTGCCATAAAATCCCGTGAAACTCATGACATCTGCATCGACCATGGGGTCAGACTTACATTTGAGGTCAGTGTTTTTTAAAGGTGAAAATGCTTTGCTACTCCAGGATCAACCAAATATTTATGCCTCTTTCTGAACTGTGATAAATATTATGTGGGAAAATGTCTTCTTCTGTTTTAGCCATTCAAATTTAAAAAAAGAAAAACAAAAACACTTGTCTGGACTGAGGTTTTAGCAACTGTCCCCACTTCATCCGCTGGAAACATGATCTGATCCGGGATCCAGCCTCGTGTCTGTGGCTTTCAATGCAGAAAATGGACAAAGTGACAGTTTAACATCCAGCAATCTAAACAAATATGATGTACTGTTTACATCCAAATATTTGACTTTTGACTGTGTCATTTTGAATTGGATTTGACAAAAGAGAAAACGACCGTTCCACAATAACAATTTGATAAAATTGGACTCAAAGCCACAGTTTAATCCAGTCCAGATGTTCGGAAGCTGACAAAAGCATTTAGATTTTATGTGTATGTATTTATATAAGTTGAAAATCAAGATGATGATCTCCTTAATATAATCCTAGCAAAATTACTTCCAGAAAATATATTGCACTGTATAGACTATATTCCCTTATCAATAAGTTACAGCACTGTTGAAATAATTATTTAAAACAAGTGAATATTCATTCCCATTAAATAGGGCCATTTGCTGCCTGAGGCAGTTCTCTTGGTGGCAGTTGGCACATCAAGCTGTATTAATTGGAAAAAGACCTGAAAATGGCCAGAAAGCCCTCCTGAAGAAGAAGATAAGAAGTTGGACAAAAATAGGCTGTGAAACATGATGTTACATTAAATTTGACAGGGAAAAGAGAAACAGGAATTCTCTCAGGGACCAGGATAGCAGACATTTGTTAGCTACGTCATCATGTTACAAGGTTATGCTTCACCTTGGTGCTCAGCCCTTAGCAAGTGCAAACTCATTTTTTGCACAAAACAAAGGAGTCCTGACACACACACTGTGCAGAAAAGAAAGTATAAGGAGACATCAGCAGAATGACTAGACTAGATATGGTCAAAAAAAAATTCACCAGAATTGTTAATAGAAGCAAATCATCAAAACTTTTTTTTTAATTGGATACAGCAGCCAAAAATCAGCACAAAGCCTGACTTACGCGTCACGTGTCCAGGGTGATCCTCTCAAGCACAGATAGAAGATGCAACTCCCACTGACGTCTCTGCTCTCTATTTCAGTGGCACATGGATGAGAGACTAAACAAAACAGTAGTATCAGGGCTAGTCTCTTTCCACATTCCCTCCCTCATTGCCAGAGCTCCCCACCCTGCCACAGCCATATGCTCACGCAAGCGTAAAACATGCCCAGGAAGCGTCACTTCCACTGGGTCATTTCATGGATACTGTCTCCATTAATACTTGAGTCCTTCAACCCCCCCAACGTACACACCCTCTCCTCTGCCTTGTAGCTCTTGCCCCTGGCTCCCCAGCCTCTCAGCAATAAGACAAAGAGGTAACAAATGGAGAGACAAAGGGGGGCTGGGTGGGTGCATAAACCTTGGGGACCACATTTTGATGAGTTTCTGACTACGCAAGCAGGTCCTGAACAGATGGGATCAGTCTCCAGGGTTGTGCTGCATCATTGCATTTATTACACAGCTCTATACATCCTCAAAATAAATGTATTCTGCTGCTCACTAAACAGCACTTGGCAGATTATAGACAACACTCAAGTGCAAGGCAATACAAAACAGAATATCTTCATCATGTTTTGTTTGCCATTAAGCTCTCAGATGCTTATTAAAGTCTGAGTGCACACGCTTAATTGAGTTAACACATGCTTTGGCATCGAGATTGTCTTTTTGAGAGCAAACACTGATCTAAACAGAAATAATTGTTTTCCCATCTAGGATGGTCCAGAACAGCCACTCCTCATTTTGCCAATAAACAAATAAGATGAAAGCTCAGCCAGCCTGCCGTCATGGCAAAGGTTTAGGGTTTTAATTGCATTCATCCCCAAGGTATACTGCCCATAAATAAGCAACACACAATCAATCCAAACATCAGCCACATGAGTGATCATGTTAATAACAAGCCAGTTAACACTCACCTCAATTTATGTTTAACTTTCAGATGGGGTGTTATTTTGTGAAATTCAAGGTAGTATCCCAGAGAAAATAGCCTCCTTTGAATTGTTAAAGCTGTCCATCGCACGTGCCCTGGCTAGAAATTGAAGTGAGCAAAATGGTTGCAGAACACATCAACATCAGCCATTGTTTATATGCATTTAGAGCGCTATATGATTAGATGGCAGAACATATAGGAGGGTTGTGGGCATTGACCTGGAATTGATTCTCTTCCTCTGAGCATGCTGCAGCTTCGTTGGTGCTGTGTTTATGGCTTTCGCCAGCAACAGAATCCGTTCTCAGTATGGTTCTCCTCTCTTTTAGGGTCCAGGAAGCAAATGAAAGCTGGGATCCTAACTGGTGTGTTTGAATTAGGTATAAAGACAAAGGGAAATGTTGATAGTTCTCTGTCAAAAGGAAAACTATTTCATTTTAAGGAGCAATACCATTAAGACCCTTTGGTAATGTTTAAAATGACGTACCATTATCCTGTATATTTGACACTGTAAATTGGTTTACTATTTTTCCCTCACTGAAATATTAACATGAAATTAAAATATTACGAAAGATCAAAAGATAGAAACTAAGGTCAAGGGAAATTTTCAAACATCACTCTCCATGAAAACCAGTTATACTTTGTGGCCAAAAGCAACACAATGAAAATTGTATCGTCTTGCATCTTCTTATTGAAATGAAACAGAGAAGGGAAATTTGGGAAAAATAGGGTCATGTGTTACGTTTAGTCCACACCACAGCTTCATAGCCTGAAAGTCTTGGCTTTTATTTAAGTTTTTCCTGAAAAAAAAAAAAGTATCCTTTTGAAAGGGTGCGGTGAACGCCTGCTACATTCTTTGGTGCTTGGAAAATCAGTAATTGCTTCCAGCCTCTGAGGGATCTAACGAAGGAAACTAGTGTCATATCTTTATCAAGAATCTCCCTTCAGCAACACTTACATTATCTCATCAGATATGATGGCTGTGATGCACTCAGCCACCCTTGCGTCTGCTAACTCCACCCTAAACTGAACTCCCACATATATAGTTTCTTTGTTTTTTGTTTTTTGTTTTTTTTTACAGGCAGCACCAGCATATAAAGACACTATCTAGTCGATGCAGGCACGAATAAAAGACACGCTTATAACTCTCATGAAGGGGTTTAAGACCTACACTGTTCCTCCATCCTCTTGTAGGAGAAAATGAGACACTGCACTGCTTCGCTAAAACCTCCTACACCAAGAAATGCTGGAGGAGGTCTTCACATCTGTTGTTGTGGTGAGCTGTGCTCATGTGTCCAAGGGGACTGTCAGAGCCAAAGGCAGAATCCCAGCTGTTGGGATCTGGGTCGGCTGCATCTGGGCCCAGGGATGATTTCAAAACACCCTTGGTTCAAGATGAGCCACTTTTGAGCATGTTGTCCCTGTTGTAGTTAGCACTATCAGTAATATCCACCAGTGTATAAAGCACGTAGATGTAAGAGGCTCTTCTCCACTGCGTTACAGATGTTCTGAAGGTTAAAAGACAGTCAAGCTGATCAGTTTTCTGCTTGGCGCAGCATGGCCCAACAAAGTATACTCACTTACACTCCATCTACATGTCAACAAAGCATTCCTTCAAGACTGTGTAGGACACATTACTCAGTCTTGGCCTCTGGAGCACATTCTCTGGATGTGTTTAAAATTGATTAAACATTTGCTTTTCCCATAGAGGTATTACTGATCAAAAAAAAAAATAGTATTTTTCGGCTGCACAGTGTAGTTAGTCCACACACAAACCAACCATTTCCATGTACAGTTACTGGATCTTACAATGAAACTGCACCAGCGTCAGCTCTCGCCCTGTCACAACAAGCAGGCCCCGAGATTTCACAGCTGCCGATGGAGCTGGCACCGCTGACATGATGGAGAAAGCTTTGTTTATCATTTGGACTGAAGAATGAAGAAACAGAGCTTTGTAAGGACAGCAAGACAGGGATTTAAAAATTAGATTTAAAAAAGTCACGAGACATCCAAAGCACACAAAGGGAAATAATAATACATTCATATGAACTGTCTTCGCTCATGAAAAGGGATGGTTGGATAAAAATAATTCACAAAAGAGTGATACCAAGATTGGAAACTTAGTTTTAGTCTCTAAGAACTGAGGGAATGAGGGCATTTCAGAGCAATAGCAGAACCAGATGTTTGTACAAAGGAAAGTACTGAAAACCAAAATGAATTCACCAGAGTTCCCTATCCACAGTTATTTGGCACAATTACACATTCAGTTCTCTCTTAGAACAACGCTACATTGCTTTGGTTCTCACCAAAGCAAATTAAGAGAAAGCTGATATCCGAGAAGTGTATTCAACTGTCACAGGAGATGTGTTGCATGTGCAAACAAGACTGAACTTGTTGTTAAGACAACATATCTGGTTCTCCTCTAAATTACCTCTCTTGCTGAGACACACAAACAAACAAAAAAAACTTTGATGTGTCAAACATAATCTGAAATTATTGATGTGCATTGCTGTGGAACTTTTAAAAATCTATTTCCAGAGGACTTCAACGTTGGCAGAAATTTTATCAGGGTTTAATGCATAAGCATTGTTCTGACTTGACACAGAAGTGCAAGTCACAAGTGCAAAGGGATGGCTTACCTAGCGCTGATTAAACTCCCTTAACCCAATGCCACTAAATTTTTCTTTATCAGATCTTACCTGCTTCCCCATGGCTGCGGTCTTAAGTACCTCTTCCTGGTGAATAGATATAAGACTACCACAGAGTATGACTGTTAGGCAGCTGGTGCTTCCCCCGAGGTATAACAGACAGGAGACAGGAGTTTGAAGGTGTTCTGTCTGCATGTACACTCCCTTTCGCCGGGGTGTGTACACACACATACCTCACTGACACACACTCTGCTTCTCATCTGCTGTACAGGTTTACACAGGAGCATATGAAGCTCCTGAGAGGAATACTTAACCCTTTGGCAAGCTGGCATTGAACGGAATAATAGTGGAAGACATTCATTAACGCCACACATTACAATGAAAATCAGACAAAAGTTGCAGCTATTTAAACCACCGGCCGCGGCACTGGTTCTCATAATGATCAGGTTTCCACGTTTTCAGCAGGTCAAGTGAAAAAGAGAAATAAAAATTGTTAAAATGTGTGTGCAAGGCTGGACCTGGCGGTGATATATTGTAAGTCAGCATCAGATAATAGGGATAAAGAGCTTTTCTCCATCGCCACAGGCAGCTGCATTGAGCTACCAAGCACAGAAAAGTGAGGCTCAAGTTTAAGGAGCGACAGAAGCCAGCAGGAAGAAAGCAGCAGAGACAAAAACTTGCTATTAAGAGAGAGAGAATTTGTTTTCTCTATCCTAGTCAGAATTCATCCTGTGATATAGAGGAGTCAGTCTGAAGACACAATTCCATACTTGCAATAATGAGCTCATATATGAGGAATGAGGTGTACATCCCTTAGTTGGAAAAAGAGTCAAGGTTACCAAAAATTTCAGCAAATCCTGAACCTTATCTTGAGGAATTTCCCCTTTTCAAATCCTAAAAAAGAAAAGTCATTTTAGTACATACGTGTCAACCAAGGCGTTGACACGTGGTAGAGTGAATTTTTCTATTTATATTTTCATTTCTACTGGGGCACAGAATTTAAACCTTGTGTGATCAGGCTCTGGCCAAGGAATAGCTGGGCCACACACTAAAAACAAAACTGAAAAATTGATCGGAGAGCTTTGGAAAGCCACCTAGGGGAACGTCAGAGCCCCAGGACTCCACAGGCCTATGCAGTTTCTTTTGGATTTGATACAGCAGAGGTTCCAAACCACACAGGAGCTCAAATAAATAAAGCTAAGGCCCCTTTATTACAAAAACAATTGAGTAGTGAAGTAAAGGTTGCCAGTTGCACAGGATTAACACCTGTCTACACAGCCTGATGTCCCTGAAATTGTGTAGTGAGGTGAAGTGAATATGTTGACGACCAAGGGATGATAGTGATACCACACTCGCATTCAGCTTTTACTTACTAAGGTCAAACACAGACAAAGATGTTTGTCTTGAGTAGGATGTGATTAGCAATGCTTCCGCTGAGGTTTCCAATTGGTCAAAGTTATACGAAAAGAGTTGAGATTTACAAAAATGAAAGAGTAGAGTAGAGAAGAAATGGATGTATTTAGATTTCCTCTCTACAGCCTCCACATTTTGCTCCAAGTTTAAATGCAACCTTTTAATTTGATCTATTTCTTCTGCAAAACACTCTTATTACTTGCTGTTCCTTCGTCAAAGTGGCAGTTATCAAAGGTGGCAAAGTTGATGGGATGAGGTTCATACTCCTAAGTCTGAGTCTCTCTTGTAGGAGAGTGTCAAGGTTGAAGAGTATTTTTCAGAGTTTCACAGCAAAATATTTGAAAAAGAATTTGGAGGCTTTCTGTTAAATTAATCTGATCTGGCTTGAAGGACTGATGGAACATTGGATCACCCATTCGTGTTCCTGGCTCCAGTAAAAATAGTCAACATATCTATTAGCTCAGATCAGCATTGGACTGAAAGTTTTGGTTCATTATTGTTATTCAGGATCAGTTTGGATTGTATTTTTTTAGCATTCAGGCAGTATAAACTACCGAAGAGAAGAGGTTGCATCCGCATGCAGCCTTTCTACTTTCTTCTTTGTTCAGAGAGACTTTGCAACAGGTTTCAGATTTCAGGTCTCTGCTTGCATATGAAGAAATGACGCTTGGGGAAGAGGGGGACTTTTCAGACATCTGTTAAGGTGGGATGATTACACCTTCAGCATTCCTTTGAGCATAATGCAGATTGATGACTTCAGCAAATTTTCAGCCCAGCCAAATCCCAACGTTACCCTCAGCAGAAGTCTGATCAGCCAAGTTAACTGAAAGGTACGGCTATGCATGTGAGGGTCATGAATGTCGAAGGTAATATCAATAGGCTGACTCAAACAGTGTACCCATGTGTGCATCTCTATTTTGTGAATTAAATTTTGTTTCATTTTATTTTATACATCATGCTGTTCAGGATTGAGGCCGTCACTACTAAGATTGATGAAACGATGGAACATTTCCAATTCATGTGCTCTGATGATCACAGCAGCTGTGCAGCTGGGACTACTACGCTGGCAGATTGTTGGCACTTTGGCCTTCTGGGAACAAAAACAAGAACGCTTCAGAAAGATCCCCGAAGGCCACATCGTCATTAACAATTCACTTACAAATCCTAAGCAAGCGTTCAACTTTTTTTTTTTTTTTTTTATCGATAAGCTGCCTTCATACTTTGTAACTCAATAACAGCTCTCACTGGATAAAACTTAGGTTCACTCAGACCAAGCTAGGGCAGCTTTTAACTCACATGGCCCTTACACCTGGAATTAATTTCTAAAGATTTTAAAACTGGAAAGTACTATGACAAAGGGAATGATACTGCCCGTTTTTTTTGTAGCTTTAGTAGCAGGACAAAAAAAAAAAAATTCAATGGCAGGCATGACACAGCACATTATTAGAATCTGTTAAATCAGCACATTTCTGAAAACATATCTGGAAATTAAGACCACGGGGAATAAAGACGAAACCAAGGTCAAGGAAAAATCTGCCAGCAGGAAATTGAAGGAGCTGAGGAAACAGTGGGGATGAGGTTCAGAGAGAACGTCTGCTGCTGCTCACTCGTTTTCTTCAGGGTAATAGAGTGAAACCTTTAAGGTGTTGATTAACTCTTTTCTTCCCTCATGAACACACAGAACTGTGTGTTATCAAGTGTTTGTGTATTTGTGCAATCTAACTACAGTTTCATTTTTGAAGCCGCTCTCTGATAATTACCTAGGTCGATCCTATGCTTAATTATTAACTGCTGGCACTTTCTTTGATGCATAAAAAAGTATGATTATATGTTTGAAGCTTGATTTAATGCCATGTGTCTTACTCAGTGTCTAAGCAGCAGTTTCTCTTGCAATGAATGTATGTGGGGGAATTACATGGAATTTTAACAAACCTTAAAGCCAACAGCGTGTTGAGAACTGTTTCTTGCCAAGAACTGAGCGACTTGGATATTTTCTGGTAATGATCACTTTTATTTGGCTGCAAAATTTCTAAATAGAAATGTTGCACAGGCTGTGTTTACCTCTCTCACACAGGCATATTTCACAGATATTCTCAGTGACAGCTAAACCACTTGCTGACAGTCTTGTTGAGAATTTCAGCACAAAACAAATAAAAATAAAAATAAAAATAATAATAATAATTGAAATCTGACAGAATCAGTGTGTGTGAATAGTTGTCCCATAAAACAAGACTGACACCAACAAGCTCTGGAGGAAACATCTGGATGCTTTAATTTCCAGTGTTGCATGGGAGCCATTTTTTTCAGCCACATGATTTTCTGTTTATTGCACAATTTTGACGGCTGAGCAAAACTGCCTTTTGGTGGCTGTCCCATAGTGTGGTGCTAACACAACTTAAACAGTGAATCATTCATTGCCCAAGCCTGCCAAAGAACTGATGTATTGAGGTTGACCCAACTTGATCCTCTGTCCCACCCGATATGGAGCCTGCCTCCCAACTGAGCTGCAGCGTCGAATCATGAGGGCTCAAGCAGAGCAGAAGAAAACATTGCTGGCAATGCATGCACTAAAAAGCAAGGTTTATTAGGGAAAGCACAGCCACGTGCACTCACTAACACCCTCTATCTCAGATATGTACACTGATCACTTGAACTAAAACATCACATTTGAACAACTTTAACATATTCACTGGTGTTTTTTCTGAGTGAGGTGTGGTCCTGTTTCAAAATTAGAAATATTAATCAAACCTATTCCAACCTGAGCATGAGGCAGAGCAGATGGTGTGAATGATATGAGATTGTGTGGGCTGCGTAAACACAGCTCTGGTGTTGCCTCACTGAGATCTCCTCAGGAGAGAGGAAAAAAAATGTTTCTTAGTGTACTGGGCTGATAATCTCAGGACAGATATAAATGAATCAATTCGGGAAGCCCTGAAATTAAATAAAAACTAAAGAAATCTAACTAAAAAGCAATACTTCCAACACCCCCATTCCAAGAAAGAGTGAAGTACTGCTCAGAATCGAAAGTGAGTTGAAAATTACAACCAAATTGCTTAAACCTGTATTATCAGTCAAACACTTGGTATCTAAAACTTCACATTTTGTTCATGAAGAGTTGAACTGCACTAAGCTTAGAGGCTTAATTCAATCACCACTAATCCTTTAATCTTGGACTTTTTTTTCCTTGAAAATAAACTTCATTACCCAGTCAGCACCATGGCTCCTATAAGCCACTCTTATTGACATTTGGGTCCTGTGTCACTCTTGCATTCATTAATAGTCTGCTGACTATCGCATTTCACATTTTCCACGAGTGAAATGATGGTAATTGTGTTCGCTCATTATTGTCATATAATTGCCATATAGTCTTCCTCCCCAACAAAGGCTACAGAAATACATTTTCAGATATAGTGAATTCATAAATCGGCACAAAATAGCTTGTCTTAACTTTTAAAAATGTAAATGCGTCACATAAACCTAATGCCACAGTGACTGATGGCAAGAACTCGATTTACCTTAAAGGTACACTCCCTAACTTTGCTAAAAAAAAAAAAGTTCCATTTCAAAATGTCAACAGGAAGATGGGAGGAAGATGTAGGATTTAGATCCAGCTCTGGATGCTGTAGCAAAGTCAAGGAGTAAATCCTTGAGGTCAGTAGACACTTAAAATGCATGGCAAGTTGTTGAAAAGCAGTCTTTATACAGTAGCGTTTTAAGTAGTCCAGAGACAGTATCTGAAAGGACAGATAATGGACTGAGGCTTCATAGCATTTTCTACAGAAGTGTTTTGTGCGGTAGATAACACCTTAATGAGCTCTGCTGTGCTCTATTTTGGGCCCTGCAGAGATTTGTAAATCAATCTCGACCTTGAAACCCCAGGTCCAAGGCTCTCTTGTTCCTGGACATTCAGCCTCATTTAGACTGTGACCTTCCTCTGTCCCCCCTGCAGCTGCTCCTGATGCCAGTGAGCGGACCCAGGCAGGATGGACCCCCTGTTGGGAACAGTTGCAGGTTTCTGCCAAAGGATCATCTCACATTCATCGGTCCTGCAAAGATAAGATGTGAAATTACGTTTTTGATCTCAATTTGTTTGTTTTCAGGAGGCGGGTCACAAATGAAGAGAAAACCTTCCAGGCTGTTTTCCATTTTTTCCCATGTTTTGCCTGTAAGTGGTTAGGACAGTGGATGGGATTTTGCTCAGGCAAACTGGTCCATTTGTAGCACAGATGCAAAAGTGAAGGCAAATGGCAGTGAGGCTGGATTCTCTGTAAAACACATCCAGACATCCTGCTCTGTCTCCTTTGGTCTTGTCAGAATGGGATTGTGTAGTGGCCAAATACAACTTGGCTCACACAGCTGTGGAGCCAGATATGGCCCAGAAAATAGAATTACAAAAAGCAGTGTTGAGGAAATCCCCTGGATTCCTTTAACAAGCGAGGAGTTTCAATATCAGGTTGAGAAAGTTCGAATTGAAAACATCATCTAATCACTTATTACTATACTTTAAAACACAAGATTATAATGCAGTCTATTACGTAACACAATTCCAGTGAGCATAATCATTACCATTGCTTGAAGGTGAGTAATCATTCTGTTGTATCATCAGATATGCATTCCCACATTTTTTAAAACTACCTCTAGTCTGTACCAGATTTCAGAGGCACCATTGCATACTTATTGTGAGTATTTCTTGCAGTTCCAGTACTTTAAATGTTACAGTACTATCCAATAATTTAAACTTACATATTGCTCAATTTTACTATATGCTTATTGTCTCAGCTCAGCTCTCTTATTTTCACACATATAAAGCAAGATTAATGTTGTTAGAGCAAAACATATCTCTTCAAATGAGTCAATACTGTAAAAACAGATCTTTGTAAACAGCTAAAACAGCATCCACATCATCCTTATCACCAGAAATCCCCACCATCCCTATTATTGTAAGAAAGGGAGTCTAATAAGAAGGAAGAATGCAACGTAAGTAACAGCTGTCTTAGACAGATGTCTAATGAGTCATAAATCCATAATGTGCACGGTTTAAAATTTGAAGGAACAGGATGCCAAAGCCCAAAGAAAATATTTTCCTGGTCTTGTGCTGCCCTCTTGTTGCGAACTCAAGCAACTGTTTCATCGTTTCACTGCTTCATTGGCTGTCTCAGCCTTCTGAACAGGGGTAGACGTACTACGGAGCACAATCCATTCTCCCACCGCAATTAAGTGACTATTTAATGTTAACTTCATGCTCATTCCTGAATAAACTCCTTGGGGAAAGGAGTTCAATTGCCCCCAAAGGTATGAATGAATATGTATGAAATGGAAATAAAACCATAGAGTAAAACCCACCTGCCTTAATTACCTACTGCAATACAAGGAAGGCACACAGAGAACCCATTAATGCTTATGGGTTCCATTTTCCTTTCTATCATACAATTAAATTGTATTTCTTTTCAGCAATTTAGATGTGCAAATATTCTGTTTATAATAGTATATCATTGTCATATTCAGTAAGGGTTAGCAAGTGCCACATCCAGCTACAACCAAATGGCCATTTTTTCTCCACAGTCTGAGGGAATAGTGTACTTATAAATTCCAAGGTAAACTTATATAGTGTCTCACTCCACAGAACTGATCCAACTTCATGTTTCCTTTATACTAAATGTATCAGTACAAGATATTTAAATTCTATCAAGAACTGTGCCCCTCAGTGGCAAATCAACACTAAGATTGATACCAATAAAGAAAAAAAATAATGCCCTACTTTTAGTGATTACTTTAGTTTCCAATGGATGTTAAATGTATGCAACAGGACAGGCTGAGATTAGTTTAATGAGAAAAATGAGAAACAAATCACAGTCAGTTTATTAGCTGGCAACTGGGAAAAGAATGGATGATTGATTGTATAATCAGAAAATCAGTGCTGAAATGTGAAAGTTTATTAAAATCCAGCAATTCACTGTATTACACTTAATATAGTGTACCTCTGTATTCAAAACATGGCCTCCAGTTTCAGGTTTCTGAAACAAATAAGACCTGCGTGGTAAAGAAGATTTCAGTGCTTCCAAAACTAAGAACAGCACAATTGGAACATATAACAAAATTCAGTATTAAAACAAGTATCTTCAGTTAATATAAAGGTACTAGAAATTCAATTAAACATCAAAACATAAAAGGATTTTATTTTTACTTTCAGCATTGAAAACATTCATGGCTTTAATTATGCATTAATAACTTTCAAGTCTAATTATGACATTCATGTCAAATATAAGTTTATGGTACATACATACATACAAACATACATACATACATACATACATATATGCCTACATACATATATGCCTATATATACATTTTTTATATATATATATATATATATATATATATATATATATATATATAGGCCTATATATATATATATATATATATATATAAAAAATGTAAATATATATATATGTAAATATATAAAACACATTAAAACAAACTACAAAAAACATCAAAAATACATGAAGAAATTCATTTTATATCAAGTATATATATGCAGCAAAATGAATATATACAGTTAAACACTCCTGCAAAACGATAGGATCAGTCTAATGCAGAGTAACGTTAACTGGTACTGTAATTAAAGATAAAAAGTATGTGTCAGCATCTGATTGTGTGACAGGAGACGGACCACGCATCTCTTAACGTTATCTTCACTATAGTTCATCAGAGTCAAAGGGTGCATCACACCAAGGTTTCCGGCAAGGCGTCTGCATTTTCTTTTGACAGTATCTGCCATATATGCCACCTATCTGTCTGCCAGTCTGGTGAATTGGGGCCCTTTTCTCGTCCAGGTCCAGAGGCGTCTGTTGTATCTAAGGTCTGGGAAGCAGGGCTCTTCTGGGACTGCAGTGGAGTTTGGCAGCCAGGCTGATATGTGAAGAGGGAGGGTGTGGAGTGAGAAATATGCGTCTCCCTCAGAGCTCCAGAGTAGTGAAGGGGACACAAACTGTCCATTCTGACCTTAAGTAATGGATATGCAGGCTGTCCTGCCCTTGCTGCTAAGTCGTCTGAGCTAATGGCTCCTGATTGGCTGCTCAGTCCTTGATGTAATGATGATTCTGGTTGTCTCTGTCCTCCCTGGTCGTGAGGACCGCTGCTGCTGCGAGTGACTGGGAGGTGTGGCTTGCATTCCAGCACATCCAATGAGGTTGGCCAGGGTCTGACGGGCAGCTTGTGGTTACCTTGGTGACTGCTCAGCCCCTCTGATGATCCATACGACTCACATTCCGACACGTCTCCAAGGGACCCTGGCAGAAACCATTCATTAATATCCAGCATTCATAAGATATCTCAAAGACCATTTGCAGCAATGTGTAAAGAGGATTCTGTTACCAATGATGTGATGGCCAGTGAAATCCTTGTTTAACAGTTCATGCCAGGTTTCCCAGAAATTGTCATTGTCACAAATTATTGAGGCCCCTAACAAAACAAAAGAATTGAGGGGATTACTTACTTTTAATAGATCAAATGGTTTTTTTTTATGTCATTAGGAACATTTTGGACCCAAACTTAAGAAACAGTTCAACATTTCTGGAAATATTCTTGCCAGTTTTTTTGAAGAAAATTGAAAAGAAGATCGTTGCTGATATCATATGTGTGCAGCAGCCAGTTAGCTTAGCTGAGCCAAAAGACTAGAAATGGGGAAAACAGCCAGTCAGCTCTGTCCAAGGGTAATGAAAATGTTTAGAAAATATCTGATTTATTATCATTAACATTTACATATGTATTTACACATGCATTTTATTAAAAAAAATGCATATTTTACTATCTTTGGACAGAGCCAACTGGCTGTTTTCCCTTTTTATAGCCTTTGGGCCAAGCTATGCTAACCAGCTGCTGGCTCCAGCTACATACTTACCATACAGACATGAGATTGGCATCAAATCTCAGAAAAAAGTGAATAACTGTATTTCAGAAATGTCAAACTAGTCTTTCATATATATAATTCCTAAAACTATATACAGCAATGAATTCAGTCAACCTTTGTCAGTAGAAAGTGTAGGAGAGCTGCTGCCAGATTCGTCTTTTGAATGGCCACTGTGTTTGTACTGTGGAGAAACTCTAGGGACTCTATCTGAGAGTGGACTGCTGTCTCCTGGGTATTTCCACAGCGGTCCATCTGAAAGGACAGGGGAGTTGTTGTCATAAGGAGACACATCTCCACTAGATGCTTTGATGGAGTCGCTGGACAAACGTTGCTCAGTCAGAGAGAAGGACTTTTCTGCTCCGAGGAGGCCTGGATCTCTGCACAAAGAAGACACAATGAATGTTAGATAACCTGCTGCTGATATAAGCACCAGGCATATGGCTAGTTATGTTCTGACAGAAGCACATTTTCTCACAAAAAAAAAAAAATATTACAAGTACATCCTTCATTTAAATCATTTAGGAGCTTAGACAGGAGAACATCACGCATAAAAGGTGGAAACTCACGAGTACTGAGAGGCCTTCCTCCGGAGGAGATAATCCACAACATCAGGATCAGTTTCTAGTAAGCTCATCAGCACCTCATTCTGCAGGTCAGCAGGCACCTGAGAGGGGCAAAACTCTGTTTCACTAGCGCTCATAATAAAAGATTACCGTTGTAGTGTAGTATTCTTTGTTGGCTTTATTGATTAATCACACTTAAAGTGAAGTGAACTGAAAAATCACACACTTCTCCATAGTAATTAATTCCTGTCTCTGTACTGCATAAAAATAAAAGCATTATCACCACAACAGCACATTTCTTAAAAAGTTTACCAGTCTGGGTGAATTACTCTTGTACACCAACTTGTGTGTTGTGTGTTCCCTCTATTTACAGTACTATCAATTATGCAATAAGTACTGTAGCAAGGAAAATTTGATATCTGTATGGTGTAAGAAGAACTTATTTAACAACAGTTCAGAAAAAAAAGTATTAATGGAAAGTAAAAAGCTGTTCTGGTAGTTCTGGAAGTTTCTCACTAAAAATAGAAAACATAATGTTGATGCTCTTGCTCTAAATCGTTGTCTCCAAACAGAGATTGCAATGTTCCTTGTTAACCTCTGTAGTGGGGCTTATCATTTGCCATGCCCTAAAAAGAATATTAATTAAAAAACCTTTTTTTTTTACAAGGTTCTGCAGTGGAATACAAAGTGCATGCATTTCTATGTTTTATTATGATATCACTGTATATAAGCGACTTTAAAAGCTTAGTGATTCGCAAACCCCATAAAGCTAATGTTTAAATTTCATGTGGAGGCTCCACCGTATTAAAGTAAAGAATTCCCCATAAACACACTGTTTCAGCCAAAAAAAAGGACCTTGAGATTGTTTGATTAAACCCAGGACTGTCTTTAACTGTTCATATGCCTTTTGGTTTGCAGTGAGCACAGCTTACCATAAATAATGTTTCATATGTACTGATCATCTTTTGGACCACGCTGATGATAGCTGTGCTCTCCTCTGCACGGGCAAAACTCTGCACCGCAAACTCCTTGTCTTTTTTTTGCTTGTGTAAGAGGTTGGGTCCAAAGATGGTAGCTAAATTGAGTGACGTCATCTTGTTTCCTGTTACCTAAACAAGACAGAAGACAATAATTTATTTTTATTAATAGTCTGAACATACACATGTGCATACAAAGACACTTATCACAGCAAGGGAGATTTATTTGATTAAAATTACTTCAATTTTTAACCAATAATCTTTATCTTAAAACATGTTATTCTGCAGTTTTGTTGGGAAACCTCTACGATCACAACCAAATTATGTCTAATTTACCCAAATTTGACCCTCACTATTAAAAAAAATGTTTTTTGACACTGAAATGATTTACATGGAAAATTCTGACATGCATGGATTAATTATCTAATTAAGAGTCTGTGCTTTTTGCTGTAGAGAGACACTAATTGGCACCCAGGAAGTTGCACCTAACATAGAACTATCGCCATCAGTAAGACCGGCTCTGCCTTCTTTCATTCAAGGAAACCAAGCAGATCTTTACTTCAGCATTACAGTATTTATGTCTGTAGGACTGAGGCCAAGAATAAACTGGTTTTAAATGTGAGAAACCATTACTCCCCACTATGATGATTAAAAGTGAGTTCAACACAAAAAGATCAAAGAGATCATTACAAGATAAAGGGACTTTGGACAGAAGTTCAACAGCGAAATGTCGAGCACAAGGTGCAAGGTCATGTTCAAAAGGACAATGAGTTTTTACTTAAATGCATGTTCTACAACGCACTTTGCTATGTGTAAAAATACTGAGTAAAATTCAAAATAGAAATGTGGGATTATGATCATTAATCATTATATACTCAGTAGTCACATTACTTATCTCAAATCTTATATCCAGTTATTCCAAACAAAATGGTAAAAAAGGGACCTGCTTTTTATGGAATAGCAAAACCTTAATTATCTGGTAGGCGCAGAGTGAAAAGATGCACTTTCTTCGAATTAGAAGCTGCAGATGTACCAAACATCTGACTTACACTGTTTCGTTGGCTGTTGAAATTTATCATAATCACACTAAACCTGTAAAATTTCAGCACCCTTCTGTGATAGCTGCTTATTTCCTGAACATATTTGAGCTTGCAAGTGGAATCAACAAATGTCAAAATGTCTGAGGGGCTGACTACAGAGCTTGTCTTCAGAGGTTTCATCCCAACACATGATCAAAGACCGAATTATGATTAAAATAACATGTCTTGTGCTACGTTATGTGTGTATAAATCTCATCTGGTTACAGGCCACAAAAAAGCAGGTGCTGCTTGCCCTGTCCATTTTATTTACCTCCTGGCCTTCATAGTCCAGACTGTCTTCAGCATGTGCAGCCACAGTGGACAACAAGCAAAGGAGACGCAACAGTGTGTCGCTGTTACAAGGAGGAAGCAAAAATATCAGGAGCTGGATGGTGCTCTCCCGATCTGAATGATCCAGCACTGCAGAAAAAGAAGCCCAAAAAAGTTGACATCAGTTTCAAATAAATAAGACGGTAATACAAAAATTCATCCCAATAACAGCAAGTGAATCGAGTGAGTTTGTGTGATTATATACAGAATGGGTTTTCTCCTCACACATTGTGTTGATGAAGGCCGTGTAGAGTTCTCTTGTAAGCAGAGGATCAGGCATGTCTCTGAGGAATTCTTTCAGCAGTGCAGCTACATCGTGAACACTGTGCTCCTCATCCAAATGCACCTCCCACCCTTGGTCGAACTCCTTGCGAAGCTGGATGGAATATTGTGACAGTTAATTAAGCAAAAAATGTCATAATCAATTCAGTTTATTTAAGTGCAGAGGTGTTTTAAAGCTAAGCAGCTGAAATCTTACCTGTCGTACTCTCTTCTTGGAACTCCCAACACGGAAAATTCCAACTGTCTGTAGGCCTAAGCAGAGACAAAGATGCTCCCTTAGTTCCAAAATTGTGACGAATGTTTAGGCTTAAAGACATTCAAAATTAATGATTTACAAGATTACTGTAACTCCATTTGTTACTGAATTGTCAGTTTCCACAGAAATATGCTCTACATTTCTATGCTGCAGCATTAGCACTATTCTTGGTGTTACTTTTAAACTTTGATAATATGTACCATATTTTTCCAGGTGCTGGCAACAGAGATCCAAAGCACGGGGCACCTGTCTGTAAATGGGGTTAAGGCTGAGCTTTTTGTCACGGCGCTTCTTCCTGTTGCCAGCTACCACTTCTGGCAGAGACAGCTGGAGGGCCTCCAGGAGCCGAGACTGGTTATCATCAAGGTCAGTGATGCAATCCACAGACACTCCACCCTGTCGAGCAGATGGGTGACAACCACAGACAGAGTTATGGTTGTGAACAGTAAAATGTGATGCAGTCATTCAGTGGCTGCATCATCCACCCAATGAGTAATTACCCAAAAAGGTCCCAGAGAATGCTAGTGTGCACATTTAATCAGACAAGGTCCCTGTTGCACAACAACAGCCTGTCAGGTTTTTTTTGAAAAACAAGCCTACCCTCCTGCAAGTCCGAGGGGCTGCTTCTGGCGTGCTCGGAAGAGGCGATTCATTATGGGTCTCCGAGGTGGAGCTAAGAGACGAGGTGCTGCTGGAGAGTTCTTTGTTAGCCCTTTTCAAGCTGGAGGTGAGGTGAAGGAAGGATAACATCAATTCACTGGGGTCGCTGTGCTCCTCCCGTGGGGGATCGTGCCGCTGCTTGTGTGTGCGGTCGTTGGCAATGACCTGCGAGAGTGCTATGCCGAATGCCTGGGGTGTAGTCTCTGTGTGAGGCGGGGAAGGGTGAGACAGGGAGAATTAAAGTTCATCTTGCTGGCTCCAGGTCAACTGGGAAATGTTAAATTACTCCTTAGATGTGTCAGTCATGTCAGCATATTACATATTGTACCCTTTGGATCTAGTGTTTTCTGTTCATTCATTCTTTATACTGTGCACTATAAAGAGCAGTGTTCTGCAGTACACACTCAATATTCAGAGTCAGGGGGCACATTCTTTCTAAAATGCCTTTGTAAACAAAGGCAGAAAAAGAGGAAAGAAGGGGCAGGCCATGCCGGAGGATAGGCTGTAATGAATGAGCCACCATTTAAGACTGTTTTTGTTATTTCCCTTGACTGCCTGTCTGACAGAGAACATCACTTTCCTGCCAGCTTGTTGCAGTGGGCAGGGCAGTGTTGGTTGAAGAGAATGGGTCCCTCTGAGACCTCTTTAGCATACTGTAGAGATTCTGATCACTCAGTGCTCTGTGGGCATAAACAGCTGAGGATGTCTGCTTCAGTGAGTCTATACAGCTTCAGCCAAAAGATCCAAAGAATAATTTTTCAAGTGTCAGAGGCTGTCTATGCTGTAAACTGGGGGGGGGGGGATTAAAGTCTGACAGCACTCAGTGGCTCCTCCACAGACCTAAAAGACAGCTGTGTTTAATTTCACTGGTTTGGAAATTTGAATGTGTTAAAAACAATCATCTAAAGAAAGGTTGTGAGGGAATGCACTGAAATTCCCTCTATACTTCTAACATATCATGCTGTATTGGGCAATGAGTTCTCCTTTAAAAAAAAGGCAAATTGGAGTGATACAACCCTCCAATTTAACATAATGTATTTGGCAACAATTAAGAGTATATTTAGACCCATATTACCTTTGTCTTTACTCTTCTCTTTTGATAATGAATCCAACTTTTTCCTAAGTGACTTCTTGTGCTTGTGACCTGAAATGAGGCAGAGTTGTCGCAGTTGAATAAAAACCCTTATTGATATGCTCCTATGTTCTTGCTTGCTAAGATTTATGTTCTTAGGTTCATTTCCTAAACTGTTACACAATTCAAAAGAGCTAAAAAACATAGAGTGGAGCATGATTTTTAAATCATACTCCTATAAAATGACTATGCTCTTTCATAAGACAGTGGCAACACAATTTTCAAACATTATTTACCTTTGCCCGCATCCATCATAATAGAAATTCTGACAGTATAGCATGAGAGTAGACTGTTTCTTCTAAGAGGATCAGAAAGCTATGTCGAAAACTGACACATTTTTTAAATGTTTTCAGCAGTCAACAATTAATCAGCCCCTGACTGTATAGTGAAGGTAGACATGCCTGCACCATTAAATCAATAAAACAGCAAGAGCACTTCACCCTTACCCAACTAAGACGATCAAGAGCGGGAGACATATCCTGTCTTTTTGCTGCTCTGTGTGTGTTTTATAAAACATGCTGTGACAAGCTTTTGCCGGGGAGGAAATAGCAGATCTGTAGATAAGGGGACTGTAAGTGTGTATTTTATTACATTTAGGGATGGTGATGTGGCAGCCTAAGTCATGATCCCGAAGCAATCGCCTGAAGGCCACATCCTGGAGACGAACCCTCTCCAGCTCCGAGAGGCTTTGCAATGGGACAGGCTTCAGGCCAACACTGTGTCCTGACACGCTGTTCCAGGTAAAGTCACCCTGGGGAGACACACACACACACACACACACACACACACACACACACACAAACATACATACACACATCACATCACATACATCTATCACTGCTGTCACATTTTAAGTACGTGACCAGCCACACTCTACAAACTCCAAGTATGTATGAGCTAACAGATATCTCTGCTTCACTTGTCAGCTGCAAAAACTGTCAACATTAATCATCATCAGTTTCCCACGACAGAAACAGACAGGTTGCCTCCAGAGATGTCTATGTAGTATCAACTTCTTACTGTAAGCTCACAGCATCTGCACTGCACTATTTATGATGTGCAAATGTGTTTTTCTGATTGTAGAAGTTAGATTTGTGAGGTGTTGACATTAGGAATAACTGCCTGGCAGTTATTCCTGGCAAAAGTTCTTTGTCCCAATATGGGAAGTTTTTTTAAATTATTTTTCAAAACCAAAAGCTGAATTGGAGCAGTTGTCAGACCAGAGAAAGCAGAAAAAGTACTGTTTGTGAAGATTATGATATTTTACAAGTTGCAAAAAGGAATATGAATGGGGTGCATACTACACGGATTTTTGAATAATCTGTCATCAATATGAATTATTTTAAAAATCATATACAATACTTCATTGGTAAACATTGCTATAATTGAGCCTTTCTGCAGGTTTAATACTGTAAACCCACACTAATGTAGTACTAGTACTAATGATGGGGCAAATAATCTGATCTGAAATCCTCAAAATATGAGCATCTCCATACTGGAGCTTACAGTGCTTTGATCCAGCAAAGTCAAGCCAATCATTTGAGCCATGTTCCAAAGAGGCTTAGTAACTCATTATCAGGATAAGGCTTACAGTAAGGTGGCTCACTCCCATTAAATCAGAATTAGGACTGTGCTATAGTAGCATACTTTTTTTCTCATACACATATAACACAGTATAAATATGTAAAGTGAGTGTGTGAGATGGTGAACATATTTTCTTTGGCTATTTGTTTAATGTGAAAAGACAGTGGTCACAAGCTTGTACCTTGTTAGCATTTGGATACCAGGTGGGAAATAATATGCAACAGATCAACAACTTATGTGAATTATCAGTACCGTTAGGATGAGGAGAATGTCCTAACTACACAAAAATATGGTTTAGTGCTGACATGATGCATTATAAGCAAGAGAATAAAGTAATGAATATTTCTTAGAATGGCTACTTTTTACTCAAACTAATTTAAATACATTTCAATCAACTGTGGGGCTTCGGTGAATTATTATTTTCATTACAGATTCATCTGCCAATTAATCCATTAGCATTCAGCATATAAAACATCAGATAATAGTGAAGTAGTGCTTTCCTTGTCAGACCAACACACCAAAACTTGAAAATGGTCAATGTACTGTCCCATATGACAGAGAAAACAAAGGACATCCTCAAAAGGTTTGCTTAACAATGGAATTGTCAGAATAGATTTAGAAAGACAATGGCATCCTTTTTAATGTTGCCTACATTAACATGAGGTATTCAGCTAGTGCACTCAGTAGCTTTTGTCCACATATCCTTACAATTTTGCAGTGACAGAAACTAACAGATCTGGTAGAATGGGCGCTGGATAGGAGCACAAAATGAGCATGAATTTGTCGCATTATATTATAATTTTTGCACGGCAAAAGATGATCATCTTGCGTAAGTGTAGTATGTATGTAAGCACAATTTACAACAAAGAAAATAAAGAAGAAAGAGTGTTACATATGCCCCTCTGCATTGCAAAAATTTTAGTGAGTCATGTTTGCTATTAGCCACCAATTTTGTTGGGACCACCCTCTGGTGTGACTATATGAGAGTGGAAACTTTTTTTCCATCTGATGTGATGGTGAACTGGGCTCCTACAGTTTCTCTCCAGTTTCAGTAAAGTGATATCCTCAAATCAAAGCTTATTACTTTTCTTGTGTGACTCCAAGTATTGTGTACAGAATTTTAATGCAAAACCTCTACAGCTATTGCATCACAATAACAGGCTTGAGTGCATGATGTCCAGACATTATGTTTGAGTATACACTCACTTTTTACATTACTGACAATCACTCATCCAAAATTTCTTCTCATTATAATTGTCAGGAGATGGATAAGTGAATAAAATATAAAAACACAAATCAATGAACCCACTTTTTTTTTAGAGGAACAGTCATTGTCAAAGCTAGACGTGGTTACTGTTTCTAGAACAACATGAGCAATCTGACTTTACAGAGAGAAACCTAACAGGGCTTTAAACTTTAAAGTAACCTTGGTTTTTTTGCCTTTTGATATATGAATTACACAGTGATTTTAAAAAGCTACTTTTTCAATTTTTTATATTAGATCAATATTTGTGAAAAATAAATTTAATGATTAGGCTCTGAAACTTCCTTTTGTTGTTGTTTTTATTCATTGATTTATACACTGTTACAACAAAGACAACAGTAAAGCATGCATTCCATTAAATGAACCCGCTTCTGTTTCAGCAATACACACCAACGTGCGCTTTCCTCAGCTGTGCGCCAGTACCCAAATTTACTTTTAAAGCCTTGTTGAAAACAACACAAAGCTTTTGTTAACACTCCCTAGAATACAATGAGAGGAAATGTGCAAGGTAGTTTATACAATATAGTTAGATTGAAAGAACTTGAACGAGATCCAGCAAGGTGATGAATATTCTCAAGTGCTCAGGAAGCCATTCAATGGGGCATATGGGAGGGGTTTTCCACAAGAGCCCTCACACTCTGTCCACATTACTTGTTTGTCTAGACTGCCACAGTAAATTCAATTCAGTTTACAAGCTGCATTAGCTCACAGACCTTACAACCGCTGTCTTGATTTGTCCTTTTTTACATGTGTCAAAGAGTTGAGAAAAGCGAAATAACACTGGAGTGTCCTTTAAAACTTGAAAACTACCAGTACCAGCACAAAGAGTCAGTCAATCACTCACATCCTGCTTTTCTTCTTCAAAAAAAAAGTTGATTAATATTCTCTAGGTAGTACACTCCAGACTGATGGTATGCAAGAGTAGAAATCATCTATTTTTTCCTCTCCTTTCGAGGCAATTTCATACAATTATTAGTAAGCCTCTATTATGAGGTGTGTGTGTATATATATATATATATATATATATATATATATATATATATATATATATATATATATATAAAACAGCTAAGGCATTGCAGCTTACTGAACTGACCTGGGAGGATTTTCATTAATTTACAAGGCTCAAGAAAATAAATAAATGAATGAATAAATTTTTTTTTTAAATAAATTAATATATATACATATATATAAATATATATATATAGAGAGAGAGACAGACAGACAGACGACAGACAGACAGAGAGAGACCAGCTCAGGCATTGCAGCCTATTGAACTGACCTGGGAGGTTTAATTTACAAGGCTCAATAAAAAAAAAAAAAAAAAAAAAGTTTATTATAATACCTAAATCTCAGAAGTTAATCTTTCCATTCTTACACACCTTTTAGGATGTGTGTGTGTGTGTGTGTGTCTCATATATATAAATAAATATATATATATATATATATATATATATATATATATATATATATATATATAGAGAGAGAGAGAGAGAGAGAGAGAGAGAGAGAGAGAGAGAGAGAGAGAGAGACACACACACACACACACATATTTAAGTCTGGCTAACTTTACAAATGTATTAAGTTCGCACGTCTCTGTGTAATTTAACTCAAATTTACTTCCTCCGTTTCTCCGACACCGGGAAACTTTTCAGAAACAGCAGCTACTCACAAGACAGGTGATGCTCCGCTGGAGGAGCGGATCCCCCATTAAGTAGACCGGGACCCCGGGACGGGCCGTCAGCCCGCTACCTCCCGGACCACCATCCAAAACAGCTACGGGATAAAAAAAAAAAACGAGAAACACGCAGTCGAAAGTGGCGAAAGTTCGAGTTAAACCCCGCGGGACGGCGAGCGGCCATCCGCGGGGGAAGCGTCGTCGCCGGGGAGGAGGCGGACGCCGGGAGGTCGACAGGCGGGGCCAGCGCTACCCGAGCCGGGGCAGAGGCTGACGAGAGAGCCGCTGCCCCCCTTACCTGGACGGATCTCACGCAGGTAACGCCACAAAAGGACGTTTTCCACGACCGGGAGTAGGGAAGTTAGGTGTATAAACTATACAAATGGCCCCTGTCGAGAGCGTTTAATTGATATTTAGCATCTCGCGTTTTAAAGTATTAAAAAAAAAAAAAAAACGTTTTTGTTTATTTTAGAGCGGACGATCGCTGCGAAATACTAAAACACCCATGAGCCTCAGCGGCCACCGTCGCTATGGAGAACAAGACGAAGGCGCGATTTTCAACAGCAGAACGGTAAATAAAACACATTTTTTAAAAAAAGGAATAAAAACGTCTAATTCATAAACCACAGTTATGGAATAAAATTAGCCACGAAGCCAAAATCGAGCAGATTCAACCAAAAGTTTTCTCCATTGCTGGACACTAGAGGTTTGTGAGTATTTGTATGTGGTCATGTGCTGACTGCTGCAAGAACCAGTTTAATGCCTGTAATGTTAATTCAAAAGCTTTTTAAAAGAACAACAAACTCTCATTTTTAAAACTCACGTCCGAAGGCTTATATATTGGTGGATGGCGACGATCAATACTGTATATGAGTATCTGTATATACTATTAAGTCTGCAAGTAAATAACAAGTCGGTGCAGAACTGACACCCGAAGATGTTTTGGAGTTAGCGTCCCCATTGCATAGTTAGTCCATCACAGAGCACTGACAAGTATATTTAGAAATGTAAAATGACATTCTTAGTACATAGCCTGGCACCACTCTTTAATATCTCAATTTAAATGAGTCTCTGCAAGGAAATTACGTGAGGTCCCTAAACCCAAGAGTGCCCATGGTCCTTTTGAATGGAAGAAATTTTGGCACGAAACAGTAGGAAAAGTAGATTTGCTCGAAATAAAAATTACCATGGCCGAATTCTGTTTATCTGCCTCGGTTTCAGGCTCCTGGTATAGTACATGCTAACTCGCTTTCGCAGCTTACTGGGGAAACTTGAAGAAAACAGAGCCATTGACTATGTTATACCCAACGCTTGTGCTTTTCCTGCTATGAGAAGTCAACATTTCTGCTGACAAAAAGGTCTATAGGAGTTTTAAAGTTGACAACAAGACACAATGCACATATTTTTTTTACCCCTAACAAAGTCTTTAGAAGAGGTCTAATCAGGCAAATTAAGAGAAAATGCCTCTGTGTGGACCATGGTAGTCAGACTGAGGCGGCAGTAGCCTGAGTGATATGTACAGTAGCTTTCACAGGAACACCAGAGCTATAATGGCAGTAACCCTATGGTCACCCTCTGCAAGGAGGATGAAATTCCTCCCTTTGGTTGATGTTTTAGAGCACAAGTAGCCAAAAGGAACCTCTATTACGATCTTGCATCTTCAGTTGCAGTGATTTATTTGGGCAAAAATAGGTGACTTTCCCATGTGTTTCTATTCTAGATTATGTCTGAAGTATACTAGAGTAGTTTTGTGTGGCTTTTGCTTCCTGGAGTGCTGGAATGAGGTTGTTAGTGCTACAAAGGGTGATGATAAACAGGAAGCTGTATATCAGACAGAAACAAACGTTTACGAAAGCGATGGTGGATTGAGAAATCCTCATTCACTTTGAGAACTGTGAGAACTTTGTAACAGATTTTTTTTTTTTCAGTTTCAGTTTCAGTTTCCCGCAAGCTCCCTCTCCTTTAGGCCATATCTCCTCCATGGAGCGCATAGAAATGCAGATGACTCTCCATCTACACACTACAACATACAGTACTCTGATACTTTTCTCTCTCTGCATCATTCATCATTCAACCAATATATTTAAGTCATGAGACACTCAGATGTGTTTTATGACATGACATGTCATGTTTTGTTTTTTAAGGTTGAAATTTAATATTGGAAATTAATAAAATGATAACAAATGATATGGAATAGACAAAAAAATAAACAAACCCCTATATGGGTTAAGAGTGAGTCTGATGCCCAGTGAACAGTTGTCAGATAAAGGGAAGATAAAGGGAATGAAGATAAAAAGTAGTTTGAAATATGTGGGCAAAAGCCAGCGCTACTTTAGCACAAAAAATTAATAATGAGGCAACATGCTACATGTGCAACTACAAAACTGCAGTGCTAAAAATAAATTACAGCAGAAGGAACAAGAGAGTCAAGTACATATTATAAAACTTAAAATTATTTAAGCATTTAGCTTGATAAAAGATCCATGCACACATCTTTGGATCCTACCTCCTGCTCACCCTTATTCTTAGTCCCAGTGATTAATGTCCTCATTTGGTCACCACAATACTATATCAGAATGATGTATGACTCCCTCTAAAGGCTTTATAAGATCCTGCAGTTTACTAGATGCCTAAGACTAACCCAAGCACCTTGAGATATACAGTATTCTCTAGTAGCATAGCTGATCTTGTTATTTAGACTGACTTACAAGAGTATTTCTTTAAAGAGTTTTGCATTATATCTAATAAATGAAGATAACATCATACACTGCCTGGGGTCCTTTCAAAGGACCACAGACAGAAGTTCATGTGGACATTATAAAGCAGCCTGTAGATTAAAACAAATTTACAGAATGACAGTTAATGAATTGGATTTTTACATTAAGGATTTAATCAAAAGGCAATAAATTCCAATATCTCACAAGGTCTTCATATAGAGAGGTTTGCCGTATAAAAGCCCAAGATGAAATCCAAAAAAATGAGCCACCACAGTCCGATTAAACATGAGCTGACTTGCAGCGGTGCAGTTATACTTACTCTCATGAGATTCAAGGGCATGCAAAACACTTCAGCATCAGTTCTAGGGCATAAAATGGAAGATTTACACAGAAGGTCCATACAGAAGATCCATACAGATCAAAGGTCCTTCTCCACTGTTGAGTATGACACATAGAGAAGAACTGAGATGGACACTTTGCCTACATAATAACAAACCTGTTCAAATACTTTTCCTCCATCATCTTATTTGGCACTTTCAAAACACCAACTTATCTAATTTTTACACCAAATTATGCCAACAATTTCTTACTGAAGACACATACTGACAACTGAATCTGGTTATTCAGTATTTGTATCTGGCTATCGGGGCCGGGAATACCCTTTGTCTTACACAAAGCAGATCATACATGTCATACAAAAGTACTTGAAAAGGAAATTTGAAGGATTTGATGTGAAACAATGATTTTGATTGAACCCACTGTGTATTTTTCTTCTTATCAGACACAAACTAGGATGCCATGGGGCTGCAGTTGCAAGCTAGCAGGTTTAGTTCCATGCCACAGAAACGGACAGCCTTCTGTGGGAAGAAATATGTGCCTGAGGGACTGTAGCCAAGGATCAGGTCATGCTGCTGTACTGTGAGAAATAGGAGTTGAGGCTTTCTTCATGTAAACCAGATGTCTCTGCTTTTCATCTCAGCTCAGACTACTGAGACCCTTGGTGAGTACGCTCCTAATAGAGCACAGTGACATTCAGCCTATGGAAAACAAAAGGTCATTTATAACATAGATCAAAAACACCGCTCTGACACTCCTCTTCAAACAATGGAAGTGGTGTGGTTTCGTGCCAGGATCATGCCATAGTAAGTCACCATTTTCTGATATTTTGAATCATATACATCATACACATACACTCGGTATGACTAAACACATTGCAATGATAGATTTTCACTGATTATAAACTAATCATTAGCAAGCTCTGGCAGCTGGTATGCATTTTAAAAGGAGGCCTTGATGGCCTGAGTTACAAGATGTATTGTACATCTCGTAAAAGGAGATTGAGAGGAGAGCTAGTGCTGTTACTGGGTGGAGGTTCAGCGTTTTTTGTGCAGAGGGGGGAAATACTGTCTACCTGACCCAATGTTACTGTGACTGTATCTTAGATACTGTTGTCTCTGAATGAACTGATGGATTTTTGCACCCCTCATAAAATGTGAGTTTCATTACTGACTTGAAGTGAGGTTTACATAGTAAAAGGCATTTACTTACTGTCAGTGTCAGCAAACAGTCTGTCATGTTAGTCTCCATAAAAAGGATGTCACACGTAAGACTTTGAGCTCGACTAGACAGAGTGGCTAGTTTTTCTCATTGGGGTGTTGGAGCTTGAAAACACAGTACTACTGTGCAGCTTTAATGGTTAAAAAAACGTGAAAGGTCTTAGCAGTGGTAAAAATCACCAGTTATTAATGAGAACATCTATAATAATGACATTTTTGCAGTATATTTGAGGTTGTTATCTGCAGTGGAGTTAAACATTTTCAGCTTTACAATGCTTGGCAAAAAACTAGGCTGCAGTGCAGCTCTCTGAGGTATGTAGCATGCAAGCATTCCCCAAAGTTATAAATTACATTAAATATCTCAAGTATTAATCAGCTTCATCCAGATTACCATGATTCAATTTCTAAGAGCTCTAGCTGTAGGATCTGGGCCCTTGTTGATGACTCAAAGAGAGACCAGATACCTAGTATCCATTACAAGCCTATTATAATGTCACATTGGAATATATTTCAGTTATACTAAACAAACAGTGTTGCTATGAGGACGAGTTTATGCGCAGCAGTACAGATTGGCTCAAATTATGAACATATGGCATTGCTAAATGCTAAAAAAATCTAAAAAAGATTTATCTCTTAAAAAAGACAAATGGATATCGTAATGGATTTTAAATTAGATATGAGGTAAAAATGATCCCCCTCTTCTGTGAAATGATATACTAAGGGGCCTTCTCTGAAGATGAACACCATGGACTGTAGTCTTTTTTATGTGTACACGCCCATATATGCAGTAAGAATGCAGGTCATATGTTTTCCTTGATAATATGGAAAGGCTACTATAAGTGTGCATTAAGTGCTCTGCTATTACTGCTTTACGGAGTGTGATATTACATTCATCTTTCAGCCTGCAATTTATCAATACATAAATAAATATTGTTTGAAAATAATTGAAATTTTTTTCCTGAATTTCAAGTTGATAATTTCTTTTTTTTTTGTCATTTTTAAATGACACAAGAAAAGTATAACACTCAGTTTAAATTAAATGACCATTCAGGTTTTCAGTCTCATATGCAGTTATTTAAAAACAACTGGTCCTGTAAAATGCTACGCACACATTCACAATGCACATATTTGATAACTTGGGATAACTTCATCATATAGCTATTTGCCATGTTTGTACTGTTGTCATGTTGGAAGCTTGATACTTTATAGAAAAAAATATAAAAATACACCCATCACAACCACTTTCACCTTTTTTTGCAGAACTCCACTTAAAGTTTTGAATATGATTTGAGAGAATATGCTTTTTTTTTCCTGAATGAGAAACGCTTGCCAGATGTGGCAAAGTTTTCCAGTCACACCTCTTTCAAAAGACATCAACAAGTTAGCACAAGCAAAGGCTTCTGCTGACATAATTTCAGCAAAAGGACTGAGTAGAGTCCCCCTTAAATGTTCGGTGACACAACAAACTAAACTATAGTACGTCAGACTTTCACAGACACAGTTAACATGTTTGTCAAATTAGTCATAGCCTTAATGATGTTGCAATAGTGAATTTGGACATTTTACAAGCAGTTTGCCCCTGAGTTTTGTAAGGAGTACTCCGTGTAAGAAATGAGAGAATAAAACAGCAATTCATAAAAATAACAGAAGTAAACACTCTAGATCCCACTGTCAGCCAAGTTTTAGTATAGTTGCCACCCCTTGGTTTATGAGCGCTCATACTGTCAGTTTGCTATCATCACATTCACCATCATCAAAGTAATGTCAGGCCAACAGCCTTATAACCTCTATAACACTGGAGGGATCAGGTCGACAAGTTCCTTCCAATCAAGTTACCATTAGGAAAAAAAAAAAAGGGTTTCTCGGGTGCTGTCTGACATCCCAGCCAATCAAACGTTAAAAAAAAAAATCAGGTGCCCGTCACCTGAAGCCGCCAGGGTCACTGACCTTATACGACGTCTCCTCAGCCTCGACACCATAATGTCGCATCAGCGCCGGGTCCAGGCTCCTGGTCTTTCTCAGCCTCCGCTTGGAAATAGTTTTGGGGCTTAGAGAGCACGAGAAAACGCTGCTTAACAGCCCCTGAGCGGACATGTCTGTTTTAGCAGGACAGGTTGTGGATGAGGAGGCGTAAAAGGAGAGTCATATCTCTGCCGCAAGTCCAAACGCAGACGAAGCAGAAGCACCGGTTCACGGCGGCGGCGGCGGCGGCGATGGGTCCCCGGCGCGTCACCAGTATTATGAAATACGCGCCCGCAGTCCCCTGTCACCCCCCTTCACCACCCACATACTCTGACTCACCGCTTCCTCCGTTCACAGTTTTGATAATGACAGAATGAATGTTGATTTCCCCCCCAAAACACCGAAACCAACCATGAAGTATACATCGAGGCGTTGGGGGAGAGGTCTTGGTTTTCTGCCTTAAGTTGCTCCTGCTGTTAATTAAAAAAGGTGAGCTATTATGCAAAGCAGTAGTTTAAAACAAAAAGGTGATTAAACTTTCAAATTTGATTCGTGCAGTTTTTGGGGGGGGGGGCAACACTGCAAAATCCGACCCTCTAGATAGACAAATAAAATGATCTTTTAGGCATATAGAGGTATTTGTAATGAAATAATGGAATAGATTAACATTTTAAGAAAGAAGCTTATTGTTTCTAGGATACCAAGTGCATTGTATTTACTGTCTTAATGCTGTAGCTCTCTGTAATCTGAATACATTAGTTTTATGATAACTGGGCCAGTGTTGATTAACCTCGTGTTAAAAGTGTAATAAATGTAAGTTGCTGATTTGCAAGAAGATACAGTATCTTAATTTCTAGTGGTGCAAATTCAACACCAGGATAAATCAAACAAACTTTGGAAAAACTTTTAAAAGTAACCTAAAAAAAACAAAAAACAACAACAAACATCTGGCATTCAGATGTTTCAAGTATTATGAGACCACCATAGCTACAGAAACATTGGACAGACCTTGCCCAAATTCACTGTCCTCTCTTGACCACAATGCAGTTTTTCCCTCACTCTAAGAGATTCTTGGCATGTAGTGCCCTGGGAACAGACTCTTCCTGTGGGAGCCCCGGGGAAGGGACCTGTGTTGATAACATGACATGTGAACCAGCATTGAATGGCCACGATAAGGATTCATCAGATAGCAGAGTCCACCAAACAGACAGGGGAAGTGGTGATAAGGGGGCGGCGTTGCGTTTGATCAACTTATTTGGCGGTGCCGAGGTTTGGAGTTAGTGTCCCAGCGGACTCTCATCAGACTTCCCGTTATGTCATTCCTCAGCGGGTTAAGTGCAACCTTGGGAGCTTATATCCACTAACCAACACAGATTCTATAAGTGGGCTTTTGGAATACCTCACAAAATAGGGTTTGGTTTGATTTCAGATATGTACATTAATACCTCTAAATGAAGATGCCTTTTTTCTGAAAGTTTTCCATGTAATTGCCACAAAATAAACTGTAATTTATATTTATGAATGTAAATGATGATTGCTCTCTTGATCAGCTTTCCCAGAGGCTCTTTACCTTATAATGCACTATTGTGCAGTAGAACCATAATCATCACTACAATGAGCAGCCTGCTGGCAGCAATGCTGTTCAAGATACTGTCTCACTGGAACCGCACAGGTTTCTGGGGATGTAGGGGGAGGATATATGTCCTATTTTCGTATTAGAGGATAACAAAACAGGCTTGGTGGTTGCATTTAGATTCTCACGTACTGGCTCCTCTATGGGAGGCCAAGACCTGTGATGAGAATATGATAACCAAAATGTCTATCTACAATTGTGCAACTGGCTAAAAAGACTGACCACATCAAGCATAGCATGCACATCAGCTGTTGTAATTGAAGACACATTTGGGACTTCTGAAACACATAAATGGGATTTCATACTCTTATTTTATGTATAACTGACTGGCTGTGAATGAGTCAGCATGCAGTATCCTCCTTTTGTGAAAAAAATTAACTGGTAGGGCTACTAGATACTAAACTGCAGTAATACACCCACATTGTTTCTTAAGCATCAACTGTCAAGCATCAAGGCGTGATGTTTAGTGCTAATGATTAATTTGGAGAATGTACTTGCGTTGATCAGATTAACCTGCGAGGGGGGGGGGCACAAATGAGCAGATGGGCTCCTATTAACCACAGTGCCCCTCTTCAAGACAGGCTTTCAGAATGAGGTAACATAGCAGGATCCACCTTAAGGCCTGTTATAAGGGCCTTAAGGTGGATCGTGCATTGGGCTGTGCATTGCCATATGGACACAGTGGTAATGCATATGATATTCCCATTTTCCAGACAAAATTGCAATTAAAAAAAAAAAAAATTACCACACAGTTAACCTGGGGTTTTGGGTTGCTCTGAGGATCTGGGGGCTCGGGGCAGTTGGTCTTGCTCAAAGATACAGGATTTAGACACAATGAATACCATACCTTTACAATGCAATGCATTACAATAAAACATGCATTACAATAAAAAAAAAAGCATTACGTCGTGTTAATTTGTGTTCAGTTAACTTATTGTGATGGATGTGTTGATTCAGCACATCTTTCAGACTTTGGTCAGATGTGTTGTTAGACTGTATTTTATGGACAAAATTACCTATACAGTATTCCCTAATCTAATACAACAATGGTGCAAATGATTGTGGGGGGCACCCGAAAATAAGATTTAAATCTAACAAAAACTGAACAGTATAAGGCTGACGAAGGATACTTTCACACAGGCATCATATTACATTGGATTTTACTGCAGGTAAACTTCTAAGTTCAAAATGAAACATTAAATATGCTGGAATCCCATCAGAACAAAGATGGTACCTGTTTTTTTGAGTAGCTACTGCACAACATGCCACGGGCAAGTTCTGCTAAAAAGTACATCATATCCTGCCACTAGTATATAAAAAAAGTTAGATCAAGGATTATTGCATTGTTAGCATAACTCAGCTTAGCCCTGATCTTGTGCAGTGCCTCTATTCTGTCACTTGTCTGTGCTGGTGCACTGTTAAGCATGCATTTAGTGCATGACATCATAGTGTTGTGAACCCCTAATAATACAGATTAAACCTTGAATCTGTCCTAGTGGGGCAGCAAAAGAGAGTGAAAATTTAAGACACCTGCCATCAGTGTGCAGCGATTGAAAAAACAACCATTATGAGCTGTCTCTAATCATCGCTGTAAATTATTTTTAAAGGCCTGGTGTGTTCGCAGGAGATACAGTTTGTTTGCATCATTGTTTTGTATGTCTCCTTTTCTTTGAAACAGTCTAAACAAAAGGGTATGGTTCACTTTAACACAGCAGAGATGCCAAATTTTAATTCAGTGAGTCACCTCAGACCCCATCAAACAAGTGTATGGCTCATGTGTATGCCAACCTAGTGTAGATGCATTTGGTTCAGAAATGAAAAGCACTGCGTTTGTCTTTTGAAAATTGAGGCCTTCAGACAAAACATAATTTTCAACCCCCTTAGCAGATTGCAGCAATACGAGATTGGTGACTGTTATTATTACTCCCATTACCATCTCTTACATTTGATAGCACATCTTCTCTACAGTGAAGGGGAAAAATGGGAGTAATGGTGAGAGGAAAATGCAGTCTGGATGTCACACAAGCACCTGATTAACCACTTATAGAGGCAGTCTCTGCATCAGGGCAAGACCATGCCATCTCACATTTCAACTCAGCCTGATCCGTCAAACATTACTGGCCACAAGGTATTGATTTTTTCATTCTTCTCAATATCCCCTTTGCCATTAATAGAATTTACAACAAACTATGAATATTTCAAGGAGGCCTCCCCTCTCCTGATGGTACTGCTGGCATCTTCTCATCCACAGAAAGGGCACACTCAAAGCTTGTCCTCCATTAACTTCAGTTGTATTTATCTACCTGACAGAGAGGACATGGAAACTGACAATACAGACAAGAATCAAATTTGTGTTAGTAGTAATTTGGACGATAACCAAGTGCAGCAGAGGTGAGTTTAAGGCTGTTTCAGTTCTTTTTTTCCCACAAATTTAAAAATGATTGATGATAGAGATGTTCAATGACAATTGCTTTACGGAATTCAGGGTTGAAATATGTCCGCCACCCATTGGTATTAGCTTTCAGGAATTTGTGTAACATGTCGAATCTTTTGCTGCGCCAGTGTAGATTGTGTGACTGCGAATTCTTTCTTTTAAGTTCAAATTCAGAGAGTTTATAAGTTTATAGTCACTCCCACTATAGAAAGTAAAATTTAAAAGATATTTAGTTTCTTTAGGACCAAAACTAAACTAGAAGTATGTATAACTAAAAAAATACTGTTTCTTCAGGACTGAGGTATAAAAACTGGCAAAATCAACCAGGTTATGTAACATGATTTCTATTTAAAACAATAGGTTTTATCTTTATTTATAGATGACTGAAATCAGTGATCATTTTCCATTCTACCATGATCATTTGCAAAAACCAATTATCTTCCATATCGTCAGGCTAATAGCTATCATAATCCACAGCATTACAAATGATGCATGTTCCCACAGATGCTGGCTGATTGGCTTAGAGCCCAGCCTGCAGCAACACAGTGCTTTGGATTCAAGTGACAACATCAGCTTGGTGACCTTAACAGCTTTCCATGGGCACATTGATTTTTCTACCACATTACAGATAATTGCGGGATGCTGTGAATCCTATCCTCCCAGGGCAGCGGGGAGGAGCTTCTGTAGTGTGTTGACACGAGAGTGGCTATCTGATTTAAGGAATGTGATATCCTGAGATCTCTTTGAGTCCGATTGACTTCTGTGTACTTCCCGTCTATGGTATGAGCTCACTGAGAGAGTTGCTTTTTATGCTTATTGGGAGTGTTAGTGTTCTATTTTACTGACCCAAGAAAATGTAATGACGAATGATTTTCTGAAAAAGCAGTTTCGTTAATATTGTGCTTTAATGTTAATGTTTGATTTAAACAGCAAGAACAATTTTCAGACGCTAATTAGACCTAGGGTTTTGTCCAACTCAGTAAATGCGATGCCAACTTGTTCAATTAATTATGATCAATGACCTAGTTGGCATTCTCATGTGATGGCAGAAAAAGATAATGATCCTGATTGAAATTTTTTGGCCATATAGTGTAAATCACATCATTGGAATTAATGCAGTTGACGGCTTTTGCAAATACATCTGTAACCTTTAGTGCAGGCAAGGCAGTATTTGTTATTATGATATTATGAGTTTTTCTGTTCTGCATGGAGCGACTCATCATTTTATGCAAATAACTGCATCTACTGTTTGTTCTGCTCCATAAACTAATGAAAAAGTGGCTTTCACTGTTATGTGAGGCACAAATATGCTTTGATGGACTGATGATCAACTTGTATCTTCTTACTTCACATATTCGTATATTTTTTATGTTAAAGCATCTCTAGCCTTTGCTTTTGGTTATTAGTTTGAGCTGCTTTTTATTACTTATTTTAGAGTATTGGAATGTTTTAATTTTACTGTGCCCTTGAGTGTAATTTACTAATTAATCAAGCACTCAGAAGTATTGAATAAATTGCAGTCATGTAAGCTGCCAGAGCAGTCTGCAAAGAAGCATGCAGCTTCACATTGTTCTGAGGAAAGAAAATGAGCCAACCTAGCGACACACACAGCGAACGGAACATTAAATCAGATGAGTCTCAGAACACAAACTGCCTATCATCACCATCTTAAATCATCCTTGTTGTGACTACTTTACTACATGATAAATGTGATTCTTGGTCATGTACAATGTGCCAGGTTATTGTGCTTTGCACATTTCCCGTCCCCACTTTAAGTGCTGTGTCTACCGCGTGTCACAGAAAAACAGGCCACTGATGCAGTGCGCCGAGGCCCAGGGCACTGCATCAGGCCACATGATTGGATGAATGCATGTGCAGTATTTATCTCAAAGGTCTGCTTTTGTCTGCTTCAACCTCACACAGCGTTCCACTGTGGCCATATGGTCATGCACAGCTACTGTATATGTATTAAGAGAAACAATAACGTAGTGCTGTACATATATCGCATAAAATATTGCAATGATGGAAAGCAAGTTCAGAACATTTCCATGTTGATATATAGGAAGCTGAACTCTCAGTGGTCATAGATGGCTATGTGTACATGGCATGGGATGTGTTATGCAAGCAGTTCCATTTGCTTGCAGAGGCATAGACACGTGCCTCAGTTCATAACTAATGGAAGACTGTGTATGCCATTCATGCATGAAAGAGTCTGCATGGCATAATCCAGCGTGAACTATCATGATGTTAAAATGCCATGGCTTTATGTGAGAATTTCCTTAAAATCCAGAAATGTGGATATAAAGTATACTATTTTTATTAGATGAAAAATACAGTATGATAAGCTGCATTATTTGACAACAGATGTGTATAAACCCATTGAAAATATGAGTGATCAAATATTACCTGGTGCTACTGTAAAGCATTTAGGTTAAGATCTAATTCCATGGTTTATATGGGACTTAGGTCTGGCTCTGTTAAGGGTGACAGTTGGCAGGCAGATAGTTATAGAGTCTGGATTACGGTTGAAGCTTAATTTTTAAGCTCTCATGGATGATAAAACACATGCCATTTCCAAATGTCTCTATCAGGAATCAGATTAATATTTCAGATACTGCGATTTGGTTATGTGCTGACATGTTGTAAATAATACCGTCAAGATAAAACAACTGATGTTTGTGATTGGCCAACTGGAAACACTCAAACATGTTTTAACTCTCCTGCCATGACCAGTGGGATTGAGTTGACATATGAAAACACCACAGGTGAATTTCATCCAAACTGAACATGTTTTTCATGAAAGCCTTGTTCATTGAGGCAGCCTTAACGCGTACAGCAACCCGCTGGAGTCCAGCTGTTCAGAATTGATCCTCTGTGTTTTCTGATGCACTGGCCCGGAATGTGATGTTATTTCATTACTGAGGCAGAAGCGACAAGCTCAGTCTCCTCCCCCGGGGGCACTGGCCACTCACTTGAACAGGGGCACTGTATGTAATCATATCTGAATGCCTTAGTCAGACAAGCTCAGTTGCCTATGGAAAATCCAAATCAAGCAAGGGAGAAACTTTGGAGTCAGGAGAAAGGACGGGAGAACACATGAGTGAAAGAGGCTTGAAAGGCCCAGACAGGAAAAACTGAAACAAGTGCTGCACTGAAGACTTGTCATCAGCAATGGACGCAGACGACAATGAACTTGGCATCTTCACTGTCATTCAGTGAGTAGCGTGCTGGGGATTGGTGTTGTGTGGTTACTTTATACAGTCAGGGATAATTACTGATTACCCAATCATCATATCACTAAGAAGGAGTGCAGTGATTGTAGTTATTGTACAAAGACTTTTGAGACCCTATATAAATCAAAGGGTAACAATGACAGTTTAGCTTTTCACTTCAGCCTTAAATCAATCACTGTGATTAGAATTAATGATTGACTCAGTTAATGCTTTTGGAAAACAAAGAATTGATTTTGTTTGTATTGTGTTTGTTGTTTCGATGAAGATTGGTGAAGGTCAGCAATCCACAGTAATGATGTATTGTATGATCCTGTTGGATTGCCGAGGTTTTCCTTTGAGGTTGAAAATAATTGGTGTTTACAACTTCACAAGAACACTTCTTTTTATGTCATTGCACCTGAGTGACAGTAGGGAGCTAAAAACAATGTATGGTTATACAATTTTACACTAAAACATCAATGTTGCAAGACCATAGATCATAGTGTAGATACTCAATGTAATTAAACATCTACAGCATTGCAATTTGCAGCCAAGTCTTGACGTGTCATAGATTGAAAAGCACAACAGTAGTTAATAACTGTAATCAGTTGATGGCTGCATATCATTTAGATGTGTCAGCTCAAGGGTCCAGTTATTGTGAATGCTAATGCACTGGCTTGATTTACTGAGATACTTCAATCTGCAATAACTGATGTCTTTAGTCACTTGGGGGCAGCAGAAACAAGTTGCAAACACAACACTGACATATCATCCCCTTTTAAGTGGATATGGCGAACTTGTTAGGATACATTTTAAAAAAAACTCAACACATCCAGCTGTTACAGTGTAACATTATCTTTCATTTGGAGTTGGCCACCTGATGAATTTAAGTTCAGTATTCACTCTTTACCAGCTATAACAGCGAGGCTGGTATTGTTTTCACCTTGTGAGTATGTGTCTTTGGACAAGATGCAGTCATGAAACATTATAGGTGTGTAGTTGAGATAAAAAAGTGCTAATGGGTCAGATCTTCAACATATTGACAAGCATCGGGGCTGTAGTGATCCCATCGCAAGAATGGTCTCTGGTTTTGGTCTTGACCAACTCCTGATGGAAATATCTGCCTCTTCAGTTGATAAATGCTCTACTATGTTCACTAACTGATCTCCAACTGTGCCCACCTGCAGTTTGATGCTGAGCAGGTAGTGTACAGTGAGTATTTAGAGCTTTTTTTGTTGAAAACAGCTGCCTGCTCTGGCCAAAAACAATACTATGAGCTTGGTGAGAGTCAGCCTAGTGTAAAGCCGAGGGGAGCTGATTATTAGTGATTCTCTGAAGGTTCAACATTAAAAGTGTTCCATATTGTTTTCATATAGTCATTTGATACAGAGATATTATAAAAATATTGATTATAGCTCCTTAAGTGGAACAAAGGCATTGCTAATTAATAATAGCTTTACTTTTCCTGTTATTATAATTCAACATGTCTGCTGTGAAAAGGGCCTGTGTGGGTGTATTCAGTTAGAGCAACAATAGATTAGTTGGACTTGTATGAAGTAAATAGTAAGAAGAATTCACAAGAATTCTAGCGAAAATAGAACAGTTTGTATTGGCTAAATACCCGACCATTGGCCATGGGGATGCTAGGAAAGGCTTCAGCCCACAGCAACAGGATAAGCAAATGTAGAGGATGGATGAATGGATGCGTGATGAATTTACTCAACATGACCTTCCAATGACCCACATAGGCATTTAATAACTTGCATGTTAACCAGGCACACAGTACCTATGAGTGTCATGCATCTTGGCAGTATCCTCATCATGTTGTGTTATTCACTCTACACATAATGGGCTACAACATCCCAGTATTACTTTGAACTTTATCAGCAGGTGTAGTGAAAGTGGCAAACCAAATCCATAATCTTTTCAAAGCGTAGCATAACTCAGCCAGGGAACTCTTCACTTCTTATCCCAATTATTCACACCCCTGAATATTCATGGAAAAATACCATTCAAATTTTCAAACTTCCCCCTAAAAGCTGTTTAATTCACTGAATAAATCAGGCGTAATTAGATTGGGAAAGTTGAGGTTCTGAGGTGGCTCATAGGCAGAGACATGTTGACAAACACACATAAACAAACAAAATGCACCAGATGAGACAGTTAAGAGTGGTTTCTGAAGCAGTTTGTAGTAGTGGCCACTGACATATATGTGGATGATGTCCAGGGGCCACTAATGTTAAGTTGGCATCAGAAGGCAGTAAAAGCTACAGAATCATATCACTGTGCTGCACAGTTGAATTTATAATGCTGTACAATCTGCAGTATAACACTTTATACAAAAACATGATCTTACAGTCCCATTCTGTGGACATGTCCTGATCTCTAGTAGGGTTAGAAATTTATGCGCATTGGTCCTGCTCTCCTAATTTTCCCTTTTTAAAGGGGAATAATGTGATCCAAAGACAGGACTTGCAAAATTTAAGCACTGCAGGATTTTAAGTGGCCAAGCGTGCCAGAACGACTGAAATCAGCTGTTTTAGAGAGAGGAGAGTTAGGGATCAGCAGGGCAGCGGGGTTTTATCGGTCAAAGCTTCAGCCATAGTCTCCTTAGATCACGCTTCCATCTCACCCTAATATCCTCTGCCACTCATGTTGGCCTCTGGGCTGCCAGCCCAAATGGACAAACATAACTGTCCAAAATACGCTGAGTCTCTCAATCTTCCCACCACAGGACATTGGGGGTTGCATTTGAAACAAATTGTTATGATGACATGTTCTCCTCGCTCATCAGTGCACCCTTGATGGCTTGTGTGTACTCTGCAAAAAAAAAAGAAAAAGAAAAGATTAAAATACTAACCTGCTGTGTTTCTGTATGTGATTAACATAATGATCCACTGTATTTTTTTTTAAACAAGTGGATCAGCTGACTTCACAGATTCGGGGATTTTATGTAAAAGCTCAAATCTGTTATGGAGATAACAATCAGGAGGTTTACATTTTTCATCATCTAGTTCCATCTTCTCTATGGCAGCGAACAAATCTCGGCCTGACCCTGAGTGGAAATGACAACATTCTTTATTGCATGTATCACTCAGCAAAGGCACATTGAATCACCCTGCAGAACCTTACAAGTTGTAACATTTAAATTGGGATTGTTGCTACTTAACCATGGAAGCAGTTACAAATCCTAGCTTGAAATTCCTCAGTATTAGTATTCTGTGTACTTGTTTTTATTTATCCATTAATACTTGACATTATTATTGATTGGACTGTTTGTTATTCTGTCAAGCTCCCACTACAGATACAAACTGAATATAACTAGGAAGGGGATTATCTCCTTTTAACCCTTTGCTGTGGTTATAAATGATCAAGTAGAGTATTATGTTGATGCGATATTCACTAAACAGCAGTATTCACACATACAGATTAACTTGTAGATGTCTTTTATGGAATATATTTGATGCTAGCCTTGTTTAGCTGCATGTTTCCTGTAGGCTCATGAAAGATCAGGATAACAATAGATTTTCTGTAATACTTGAGAAGTTCCTTTTATCAAAAACTGTCTGTGCACCATGAAGAAGTATCAAACCTCCTTGGATCAGAGATGAGGCTAATCGTCAGTTGGTGGTTTTTAACAGAGGTGCCTCACCTGTGGTGTTTGATTTATGAGGGATGTTCCTTCCTCTTTGGGATAATAGACATGCAGCGATTCTTCTTCTGAAGCTGCAGCTGAAATGGGATGTGCTGGAGTTATCTTTTGCCAAATTATATCTGGTTGTAATGTTTTAAGACTCTCCTACTCATTTATCAGCATTTGAAACCCTGACTTGAAATGGAAAATCCCAAACAGGCTGAAATTGCCCCACACCTTGAACTACATGGAGAAAGAAGAGAAAATTTATGGAGATGTATTTCGATCTGAAGAAATATCAAAGAGGAAATTGGATGCTTAAAGCATCTGTTAACATGCAACTGACTACCTGAAGCACTATGAATAACAACAACCCTCACCTTCTGCCCTCTGGACATCGATTAATCACAAATCCCATTTCCATCCTGTATATTTTAATCTTCTTTTCAGACCATCACATCAGCTCTGTGTCTGTTTGTGTTTGGTTGGATTGCTAAAATGTTTGGAGGCCTCTCATGAATGGCCCTATTGAGAGTGAGCATTTAGCAGCTGAACTGTTTTGAAAGGTCAAAACAAATGCAGTGTACAGTATGGGCATCCTAATGTGCAGCTGTGAGGCAGAGACCTTGACTGGGGAGGGGACATATTAGGTCCTCCTGTCTCTCCGTTTGCTCTCACTGCTCCTCTGTTGCCTTTACGTGCGGTGTGTCTCTGTCATTTCATCTCTTTCATCCATGTCAATCTTTTTCCTGCTCTCTGGAACCACACCAAATAGTCAAGGACTGATCAGATTAGCCTTTGGGGAATTCTTGGAAGCTGGCTGCATCCTTTAGCAGCAATTTTTGTGGCCCACACACACAACATCTTTGCACATTCCTCTTTCCTCTCTCCTCCACTCTCATCTCCCACCACCATTGCCACCCCTGTCCCTCCCTCCCTGCCTCTGCCCCTCACGCCAGCTCTCTCTGCCTCTCTCCAAAGCTGTTGTTACTGTGCGGCTCCCGTGCATCATTCCACCGCGATGGAAATTAAATGAAGGTGGCTTAACACAGCTAACAGAGGCATGCTTTGAAGGATGTAACCAGGGGAAGCTTCGCTGCCAGATCCTTTTCCATGGGCTGTGGATTTACGCTGCTGAGGCGAGGACAAGCAATCACTCAGCCATGCAGAAGCCCAGACAACAGGACTAATCTCTCCACCTGACTTGTGGAAGCTCCACTTTTTTTTTCTGAATTATTTATTCTCCGCTGCGAAAGACAGTGTGGGACAATGGAGCCGGAGTGAAGTAGATGGTGAATTTGTAGCCTTGACTGCAGTCTGCAGCACACATGGATGTGTTCAGCTTTGTGAAGATGCCAAAGCTGTCAGGGTGAGTCCGACGGATGCTGCTATGTATTTGCCTGTCTGTGGATGTGCCTGTTCATTCCACTGAACAGGGTGTATGTTCAGAGGCATGATTTAGAGAATGACACAGGAGTAACATGGTACAGTGTTATCAAAAATGCGGAGCTATTGATTGCTCAAGAGAGCAAGTTGTGCAGTCGTGTATGATGTGAAATGAATGAGCAAGTGAGGTAGACAGAGGTGGGGATGAATGCAGAAGCTGATGCGGTTCATGTACCTAAACTCTGTAGCTACAGTAAGTTCATAAATTCCTTATACTGCAAATAGTGGTTACGATTTGTTGCATTAAAGTATTTTGTAATGTCACAAAACCTACATATATATAAACATTATGAAAAACACCTGCAGATTTCAGATTTGGGGGGATTTGGGCAGTGGGTTGTAAGTCATTTTCAAACATCATATTTTGACATATTTTCGTATAAAAATATCCTCTTTACATAAAAGGCTGAGTTTGATCTGTCAGTGGTCTGTCAACTCATTCACTATATGAGTGGTCAAGTTAACAGACTCAGGGCCACAACATGAGGAAGAACACTTACTGCTGATGTAGAGAACAGTTGAAACCTTCCTGTTTTAAAATAATAAAAATAAATTTAAAAAGAGTTAAAAAAAAAAAAATAACCCATACAAAATAGGTGGAAAAACAACAAATTTGCATTTTTCAATTTAATTCTTATGTTCATCACTTGGTCAAGTTTCAGTGTGAGAAAACTGAAAATACAGTTTGTTTGTTTTACAAGAAGTGATGGGAAGTATATGAAATGTGAAGTATGCGTTAAACTAACAATCCTGAGGAATTCATTCATTGCCAGGGCCGACATTTCACCTTATGCACCCATGGGTTTGCTAGATTGAGTTGATCTGCCCCAGTGGACAGTAATCCTCCTAGGGGATTTGGCTCCATCAGGGACACTACAGACCACTGGTGTTGGGAACAGATGATCATAAATAGGAAATATTAAGTCAGACACTGTACGTGTCACAAGAAGGCCTAGTCAGTGTATTTCATTTCACTTATGAGTCATCAACAGACTGCCATGGCATTTTTTTCATTGTTTTTTTTCTTTTTTTTCATTTTAAATGGACTGAAAAACGACTACCCAACTACAAGATTATGGCAATTTACTGTAGCTTTAAAAGCACTGTAGCATTTAGAAGTATCTTTTTACAGCACTCCTGTAGGAAGGTAGCAGGGATTTTTACCATCAGATGATAGGAACGTTGTTTTCCAGTCAGTATGCCTCCTTGGCACCAGCTCTCAGTGGACCACCAACGTCACTGCATCCTGTCACTGTTAATAATGCCACGCAATGCTATCCCTGATTATGAGTTACCACTGCTACAGTGGCATTTTTTCTTTTTTTTTTTTGTTTTCTCCCTCTCAGCTGCCAGCAAGAATTAAAGTCAGCAGGATGCTGTTTTGCTAAGGTTGATAGAACATTTTAGAGAGAAACACACTGTATGTGTTTAGAGCTCTACAAGAAAAGGGAATATTTTCCCTCATTGTCTCTTCCTCCTACCTTGCTACACCCCCAGATGCGTCTGCTGACAGAATAAAAGCATGCTCTTGTTTTCTTTTTCTTTAGTGTTTGTTTAGTGGAAAATATAGCAGAGATTTTTACTTTTGATATTCCTTTATTGAAAGATAACTAAGCCTCACCCTCCATGTTTTCCTGTATGTAAGAAGCAAGTTTGAGCCATTTGGACCAAAGTTGTTTAGGCTGCCCTGTATTGAGGTGGAACTTTGCTGGAGGTGCTGTTACATTTTTCATACATCTTGTGAGTGATATACATTGTTTGTTGCCTACAGTGCTGTGGAGATAATGAGCATGAACATGATGTATTTTATTAAGAATGTGTCAATTATCATTCGGTTCAATTCACTCAACAAATGATTGCCTGATACAGTAGGTTTGCTAAAATGTGTGTATTGTGTGCAAAAAAGGGCTAGATTATATGTTGTTGTACTATATGTTGACACAGTCGTTTTTAGTTTATATATAAAAGACAGATATGTTCATTAAATGTGGGAGTGGAAATGTTCCTCCTAATGGCATTGGTGAAATTTTTGTCCAGCATGAATTATATGGAATAACACTTACATCAAATTATGTTGGACTGCATGACTTTCTGCTGCTGCCTTCTGGCTTGTTCATTCCTAGCTGTTTTTTTTTTTGTGTTTGTTTGTTTGTTTGTTTGTTTGTTTATTTATTTATTTTTTAAATCCATTATGTGAACCATTGTTCGAAATGTTTTGACTGCAAACTTTTTGCACAGGAAATCACTGGTCTGGACACAAATTGATTACCCTAAATATTCATCAGAGTACACAAGGACCAAAAGATCTGTCATACTTAGCCGTTCAAATCAGCAGCTCTTGGTGAAGAGCAGATCAGAAATGGCTCAGGGTCAGAAATGAAAGCCAGCTGGCTGGTGGATGAGGACTCAGGCAACCATTTATTTTGTTCTGTCCTTTAGAGCTTTTAGCATAAAAGCAGTGAGTAGCACAATGAGGTGCAGGAGAAGCCAAGTCTAGTTCATTGTCCAGAGGGTAAGTTCATCACTGTATTTGGTTAATGTTTTACACAGCGTGCTGTGAAGCAAAGGAGCCCAGGGGAGAATGCAGTGTAATAAGGAAATGATAATGAAAACACACACATTTTTCACTAGTTTTGCATCTGTATTTTTCACATCTGGTTATGAAATAATCAATAGAATGCATTTTTTTAATGTTTTGGCTTATCAGTCTACATGTGGTCAGTTGGAACAGTGTATTGTGTCTGTATGCAGTTGTGCACTTTTAGTGTCTGATTTGTTATTTGCTATATTTCCTATGTTGTAAGTGTTGTAACAGATGTGTATCCAGCTTTTCGAATAGTAGCTCTCTCCTGAGATAATGGTGTTTTGCTGCTTAACAGGTAAACTAGAGACAGCAGGACTCTGAGGCTCACTTACTTACCGTAAAATAGCAGGAGGATCATAATGGGTGGGCTGTTTCCCAGATGCTGTTTTATTCCCACCAAGAGGAGATTAACTAACCAAAATCTTTCTATATAGAGGCACCATAGAGCTGCTCAGGAGTGTGGTTGCCCATGGCAACAATATCAGTGCTTCCCAAGACAAACACAGAAATACAGTATTCAGTTAGAATAATGGGGGATATAAGACACTGTTTTTCTGAAGTGAGTTTATTGTGTAGAAAAATTCAATGTTACTGCAAAATGCCACTAAATGGGCAAATTTGAGTCACTTTAGTTGTATTGGACTATATTATATGTTTTATTGTGCTGTCATACTGAACATAGAATTAGAGCCAAGGTGATGGTTAGAGAAGTCAAGCAGGGGGCAGATGTTTTCTTAAACAATATGCAGGGTTTGTCTGTCCTCAAAAGGATAGAGGCAGTCTAAAAGAGGAGCAGAGGAATAAAGGCCTTTAATCAGAGAGGTTCCTCACTGTCTGCTACTTCTCGGCTCCACTCCCCGGCTTCTTCCCAGGAGATGGTCATCCATCGTCTGTCTCTCCGCAGATTTCATATCCAAACACAATCATATTAGTGGTCAATCTCTGCATAAATGTCTCTCTTTAATTCAAGAGCACTGGGAAAGTAGCATCATGGCCTCTTCCCTGTGTATCTCAGGACGTACTTGAAACACTTCACTCCTTGTCACACAACAAAAGCAACAAAAAGACTTTTATTTTTATATTTGCATTTGTGAAGAGTCAAGTATGTGTTCAGTGACTGGTCATTGTGTAAATAGTGGACATGGACAAAGGGAATCACTGATATCAGATCTACAGCATGCAGTGGATTGAAGAAATCTATAAATCTTTTAATTATTTTATCTATAAATTTCTTTAACACTACCAGTAATTTAATTGTGACAGTGTGGTTGTATGAAGTTTATATGTCAGTGTGTATTTGTGCAACAGAAACTGTGTTGAATGTTGCTCAAACATAAAAGACTAGCTTTTTAATACGATAGATCCTATGAGACTGGACCTCTGCATTCAATTACACACATTAAACCAGCAAAAGTAATATGATGTTTCATTCATGATGGCATATGTGGCAAAATTGAGATTAATATTGCTCTCTGAATGTGGGGATACGCCCCTGTCTCCCCCAGGTGCATGCTGGGATAATCCTAAGAAACAATGAGGGAATTGAATGAAGAGTTTGGTCCTCTGACAATCAGCACATAAATATCAGTACAATTTTGCCACAAAGGGCAAATAGGAATGGTTAATGCAAACAGTTCTCAGGGGCAAAACAAAATACACATCTTTTATTCTCAATATGCTTAATGGCAGGCATGTGGCACCAGAGCATGGTTTCATATAGCCAACCCTCGTGGAGATTACCAACATAAATTATTCAAACTAACTTGAAGGTCTGTGTTGGAATGTGCTCTTCTTAGTTGTGGCTTGTCTATAATAATACAGTTTACTCCCTAAATCAACAGGATATCAGCATTTATAAGACGCCAAGATGCTTCTTCACAACTTGCTAGTATACGGAGAGATGAGAGCGAAAGTGAACTACTGTGATAAAGCAAGGATCACATTGCTCATGCAATTTTTATGAAGGCCTGAAGAGTGATCTTTTCCCCATGTCTCAGACAGTACAATCAAACTAATATCTTCCAAATTATAGTACCTGATAAATGTGGATGACAGACTATTGTCAGTGTTCATCCTAATAAAGATATCAAGATAGATGAACAAAATGAAGAAACCTCTGTTGTCATCTTAAAATTTAGATTAACAAACCCTGATGTTAGCTGCTGGGGCTAATAGCTTTTACTCATGGCTTATAGGTAGTATATTAATAATATTGTTAGTTTTATGAGCTATGAGTCATTTTTGCTTTTCCTTTTTTGTTAATGCCTTTTTAAAGATTACTTTTTGGGTGTCAGTAAAGTAAGCTCAAGTCGAATAAATGAGCAAAACACAACAAACTCATCATGCATTTTCTAGTTTTAGTGCAATTTGTCCTACGAGAAATCCTTTTGGAACCTACATCTGCTTCCAGCTTCTTGTTCTAATTGTCCTCGTTGTGACTCTTGGGTAACCTGCTCATGAATTGTGCAGCATGGCTTGCCCACTTGGCGCTCGATTACTTAGTCCGATGTGACTGTGCAGGCATCATTTATTAATGCGAGCTGAGGAAGATCAGTTTCACTGTCCACCAGTGGATGAACCTTTTTCAGCTCCCTGTTAAACTGGAGTGCTGCGACTCAGTGGCATAATGCACCTCCCGCCTGCAGACAAAAGAAATCAAAGATCGCATATCTATGACTGTGCCTCTCATACAGCAACATTGTGGCTGAGAGACAGAAAATTGATTTTGTGGAACAATTTTTGGGTTCAGAAGCATATTTTGAGCGCAGCATCTGCAACTGTGAGTAAAAAATGCTTTATTATGTTGTGGACTTTTGGGGAATTGTCAAACATATCAGTGCTTGAGGTTTAATCCTGGAAAAAATATATTATTCATATGATACAGTTCTTTGACCTTTTTTTAAAAAAATTACACCTGTTGACTTGTGTAAATCTGCAACATCAAATACTGCTCGTGTTAACATGGCTGTTGGATTAATCCCAGAAGCGCAAACGGACGGTACAAGTAGGACTCATCAATGAGGTGAACATGGCTCCAAAAGTGTCAGACAGTATCCAGTTGTGTCTACACACATCATTTGAGCTGCAGGAAATGTGTTCTAAATATACACCATCGAGGCCCGCTCCCAGCTAATGTACTGTAGGTCAAATAAATCCATATCCATGTGGAAACACTAATATCCCCCAAACATACCACTGTATTAGGAGAGAAATCAGATCACTTACTGTGCGCAGAGACCAGTTTAAAATTTTGTGCTAAAAAGAAAAACATCATTTTCAGCTATAGTTCCTCTTCTTTTATGAATTAATTATGATTTAATGCATCCAGTAGCACTAGGTAGTGTTTTGTTTGTTAGTTTTGGTGACTTCAGACTTTTTTTTTTTAGTTTACATTGTGGTATTTCATTGCTGACTGGCTTACTATTTGCACTAAATAGCTTTACAGTATTGTGTAACTCTTATATTTTGTGCTGATGAGCTTGCAATATTTTATTCATATCTCATGAAATGGGCACGTGTGGCCACACAGACAGACACGCTCATGGGCACAACCTACACTGACTCTAATTCTCATACACACACTGCTCACAATTTATTATCAGCACTACAGTGACTGGGGAAACATTTAGAGGCAAAGAAAGAGGGGCTTTGAATAATAAATGCGAAGAGCCCTGTTACAAGGCAGACAAGCCTTTGAAGTGACATAACTTTGTGCCACAGCTTTCATAGCATCACTAGTGTGCAGGCACAAAGAAAGAGATAAAGGAAAGACAAGGAATTGGGGGGGTGGGGGGTGTTGCAGACAAAATGACAGAGTTACAGTAGGAACACCTGGATACCAGCTCCACCTTGTACCACAAGGACACAGTTATACAGAATCGTGTTTTGCTGGTAAAGCAGAAAATCAGCTGAAATTGAGATTTAGACGGGCACTGTCTTTCACACAATAGGATACAATAAATTGTTGCACGAGTGGTGGTTACAGACGGTTATATTCTCTGATAAACTTTATCAAATTGTCATGGCATTGTGAAAAATCAAATAACTACTTTGTAAGATAATTCCTCTGGGCTTCTTTTATTGAGAATGTGCTGACAACTAGAAATAAAACCGATTTCATGCCTCTCAAAGCACAAGAGTGAGGCATGACAACTGCGCCTGTGTATCTAGCTTACGTAATTAATTTGATTTGCATTCACTGAGTGAACCGTGGCTATGGGACATTGTTCATCACACTGGAATCAGACATTCTCCTATCACTTTGGTTGAAACATTTAATATCAGCCCACAGCCCTCGTTTATTTCTATTACAATTTGACCACTCTATGACAATTATTATTGTGAAATTCTTGTGCAGTTGGATTAACTGATTAATATATATATATATATATATATATATTAATATCACCTTGGAGCTTGATACTGCAGGTGGTATTATGCAAATAGATTTGAATAACACCAAAAATTATGAATTAAAGTTGATCCATGGTTTAATTCTCTCCCTTTTCTTCCTCTCCAGCCACAGGACCAAATCCTCAGGCTGGCCGCCCCCTTCAGGGACCTGGAGTGCTTCTCAGGGACCCCCCAATGGATGGGACATGGGAACAAATAGAGAGGGGCGTGACTGCTACATCAAGTAAGTGCCCTGTGTTTAAAGAAAACCGAGGGGGAGCTTTCTCTGTCCCAGATGTTTCAGACGCTTTGCCAACCTGTGATTATTCCAGCCACGTCACTGCCTCCACACTGTCTCCATCTGTGCATTCAGAATACTGATTCTCTGTTCCCTCCGCTGCTGCGCACACTCTGCCCCTGCCTACTCTCGCTCTCACACTCTCACAATACTCCTCACGCAGTCCTCCAAATGCAGCAGAGGGTTTTGGGAGTGTGAGTATCTGTGTGCGCGTGTGTGTGCTACGGCCGATGAAGAAATTCACCTGTGCAGGGACTTGTTTTGATCTGAAAAGCCGCACATTCCTCAGAGGATGCTGGGTCAGTGGTGTCCGCGTAATTGATCTGTCATAATTGGCACTTCTGGATATCTGCGCAGGCAGGTAAAAAGGAGCTCTCTGCTGGTTCTTTATATGTTTGTGAGCATGTGTCCAAATGTAACAAGTGTTTGGTTATTTCATCGGTTCTTTTGATTTCGCTTGGCTTTCCTCCGTTTTTCTGAAATATGTAATATGCATCCATGCTAGATCAAAAATTATTGTTGCATTTATGAAAAACTGGGCATACTAGATTTAGACCTGTTAAATATTTGGTCCTCTCATCTGTTCACTAGAGTGTCACTTCTTCTCACCGATATTTATCATAATGGAACCTAACATGTACCCGTGCACAGTCATTTTTGTGTGGTAGATGCATGTCGCTATTGTGGAAAAAATTCTGTGTATCTGCATGGTATACGAAATAGAAAGTGAGCACTTGTCACACATGGGTTATAACATGAGAAGCGTGATGTCAGAGGAGTTATATAAGAAGTAAGGAGCAGTGAAAGTGCTGGATGCAGAGTGTGTCTGGATGATGCAGATCATGGAAGCTGTTTTGGCTCTAGATTTAGCTTTGAGAAAAGGCTCATGAATAATCAAATGTCTGTATCTGTGACTGTCAGTGACCAACCGTGTTTGCTAAAGCTCCAGGGTGCTGATGGTAAATTGTTGTATTTCTCAATGAAACACATGTCCAGTCTGCGTGACAGGATCACATGAATAAAGCAGTAGCCATTTAATATTTACATCGTGACACATGGTATTTAACAGATGTAATGTAGTTATGGGACTGCTATAACAATATACCAGAGGAGTCGGTAACAGAGTGAATCAATGATATCTGAAAAGCAAACAACAAAACAAAAACAAAAACCTCTTGTTAAATAAGTTAAATCAACTAATTTTTAAGAGTGGCGAGATATAGCAGGATGGCAGTCTCTTTTCACAGTACACAAAGATGTCAAAGTAAAGTGAACAGTGGTTCCTTCATTATTTAAATTAACTTAATCAAAGCATTTACCACATTTAATAGATAAAGCTCAATTTCCATTTGGGAGGATTAGGAAACTCACAATAGCCAGTTGCCTCAAAGGAGTAGTGTCAGAGCAAAAAATATGCCAATAAAAACTGGCTGTGATTACATAATTAAAAAAATAAAAAGGTTGTGTTCCAGGCAGGTCAAATACAACCCCTTCAGCACTAGTGCTTGCTCCATATGAATGACGATGAATGAGTATTTTTTTAATGGTATGTTTTATTATGAATCGAGTTTACACTGGTCCATACTGGCACTTAGAAATAGCCATATGCCCGCACTCTAAATGAAGTACCGTTATAAGCTTTTGCCTTCTACTGCATTACATTATGAAAGCATCACAAGCCTAATTAGGTTTAAAAAACAAAGTTTAAACTGGAGCAGTGCAGGTAGTGACTGACACACGTTTTCCCCTTGGGACTTACCGTAGCTCTGTGCACTCGCTACAAACCCATATACTCAACTAGGCTGCTGGTGATACCAGCTATTGTACAGAATTGCTGCTCCCGAATACCGCAGCCTGAAGAATGCCAAAGAGAAGAGGCTGCTTGTGTGTGTGTGTGTGTGTGTGTGTGTGTGTGTGTGTGTGTGTGTGTGTGTGTGTGTGTGTGTGTGTGTGTGTGTGTGTGTGTATATAATATGTAGAGAGAGAGAGAGAGAGCGGCCTCTCAGTAAACCCACCCCCATGGGGGTGGTGTGTCCTCCTTCCTCAAGCTCAAGTCCTCTACCAGAGACCTCAGATGTTGTACCTGGAATCCACTGGAGCTACTCTCCCAGGTTGTGGGTCATAGCCCTCACTGTTCTGAACACCACTGTTGCCTTTACTCCACACATTTTTTCCAGCTCCTCTATCAGCCTTTGATATTTTTCAAGCTTCTTGTGTATATATATATATATATATATATATATATATATATATATATATATATATATATATACATAAAGATATATATTTTTTTATTATTTTTTATTATTAATATTATTAAAAAAACACATATAGCATCAACACAGTTAAGTCAAACACTTGATTTCTTAAGTTATCAGCTTAATGTAGGTGGGTAACATTCAGTCCTGGAAAACTCAAAATAATTTAGAGGTCCATATTCGGTGTTCTGTATTTTATCCAGAAAAACACATCCCAGAACTACTCAGCACCAACAAGTTGTGAGCTATGTAAGGGCAGCCTTTCAGAATAAGAGTAACAGGATGCTGCTTTTGATAATGCGCTTACCCCACTTTGTCTAAAAATATGCTTTGAGTACATCGACAGTCAGGCCAGTATTTCTTACCATTCTTTTTGTTCATCTCGTTAGCTGTATAGCCCACAGTGTGGCTTGTGACAGAGCCTCGTGCAGCTAATGGGTATTATTAGGGACCATTAGATGCATGGCTGTCTGCATAATGGGAATCTAGCCATGTTTAGCAGGTGGCCATGCAGGGGAGAAGACAGCACTCTTCCCGGATGCACAGGTCCATATGGTTTTTATTTCTGCACAATCTGTTGAGTTTGTTTTTGAGAGATACAACTGACACACAAATCCAAACTAAATGTGTCTTAGATGGACCCTCAGAAATAAAGAGTATTTAGAGGATACAGCGATATCTATGAGTGGTTGTATATTTAATGTCAAATCACTGTGAAATGGATTCCTTGTTTTAATGCTGAGGTGTTAAAGATGATTTAAAAACGAATCACTGAAGAGATACTAGCATAAATTATATCATTTTTAAATAACTTGGAGAGAAAAACAAAAGAAAGATGTTTCATGCTTTTGTATAGAAGCTTGAATGAATCACTGAGATAATTATAGACTAAAATAGTTAATCATAACCACTTTTGAATTGATACATTTTTAAAACAGTCTGGATGATTCATCAACCAAAATAAACAATAGTTTTTAAAGCAGTCATAGCACCAATTAAAAATCCATTCGGGCCTCCTTTTTGCATTGATCCTAATGTGGATAGGTTATGAATATTCTGCCTTCAGAGCCTATGGACAGGACAAACAGACTTAAAGTCACTATGATATTATCCTGATGTTATGAGAGAAAATTATGGTAAAGTCAATGTTAAGTTGATAATTATCAATGTTATAAATGATAAATGTTAAGTAGCTACAATAGACTGTATGTGACTATATGATAGGCTAAATAACAATTAATATGACACCTGCCTATGACAGATATACATGTAGAATGATTGTTGTTTTGCATAATTAAACTCGTTAAATAAGCCGCCTAACGAAAGTAAACACGAACTAATTTGACAGTAAAGGAGACACATTTCCTTAATTTTACAGCTAGATGATCAAATGAATGCTTCTATTTGGATAACTTCAGGTAAATGTGGTACAGGGAGAATAAATTGGGTCATTATTTTTAATGAGCTCCACCTATTTAGTCTTGTTTCTTTGCACATAATGTTGCCAGTGTTTGTGTGTCTGCCTGTATATACAACTGTACCACACCATTGTGAAACTCAAGAAATCTATGTTTTTCAAATTAACTGAATTAAAATGAAAGTATATTTTAAACAACTTGATTAATTATCAACTAATAGAAAATGATGTGCAAAAATGCAGTTGAAAGGCTTGAGAAGAATTTCCTTTTTCGTACTGTTATGTGTCTTCTTTTTATATCCCTAATCAAGATTATCTTTACCCGTTTTGTCCATACTGAAATTGCTGTTGTTGCAATGATACAGTAAATTATTGGGGCAAATGTCCTACATTTTTGGCATCGTAGATTTTGCGATCAAAAAACATCTGAGAGAATCTAGCTACCAGATGAGTGCATTTTGCTTCTAGCTTCCTGGTAGATGTTCTCTCTCTTTTGATGATACCTTAATGCAGATGTGTTACTAAGCGCACCAGTGGAAGACTCGAGGCTATGTAATTTTTGATTGAAGCAAGTAGGATAGTATCTTAATTGCAAATACATGTATTATAGCCTCTGCATAATACTCATGCATTACATATTATATTAGAATACATAAGTGCTTCCACTGAATCAGTAGAACATTACATGTGAGACCTTCATGTACCATTACCATTGAAAGAAAAACAAGATTGGCCACCCCTGCGAGCATCCGTGTGCTAGCTCAAATTTTGCACAATATTCTCCAGATTCCTTTTTATAAAACTTTGTAAGTAAGCTCTTGCGAGTGTATTTTTGTTGTTTTTTGTTGACAAAAGCTTACAGGGCAAAACAAGGGAGTAGGAGCAGGGATGAGAACATTGTCCCGGTAATGCAAAGCTGTCAAACTGATGTAAAATCTTGTCTCAGTTTTAAGGCTTTTGAAATTTTTTTGTTTTATTTTCTATAGACTATTGTAGCTCCTTTTACATCAGACCTGACCAAAATTGTTCAGCTTATACAGAAATGTGTCTTGGACTTCATCTGGAGCTAAAAGAGGACACCATGTGGTTCATTTAGAGCATCTTGGTACCGATTGGCGTAAATTGAAGATTTAGATGACGTTTCAGCCAGAGACATCATAACTTTGTTCCTCACGGTAGTTACATGCTATAGACCTTTAAATTGACTCCAAACAACGAAGGCCCCATTTTACTGGATTGGGCTAAAAAAGTCAGTGTTTTAAGGACTGGTGGTAATATTTAGTTTCGTTTGTCTTTTATTCTTTAAAGAAAAAGTGGATGTGAGTGCATCACAGGGATTGGGTCCATTTTTAGTTCAGACTGATGTTACCACTAAAAACTAATAGTTGATAAAACACATAAACATTATTTCCACCCTCTGTTATCTTTCGTATCTGTTTAGCAGCTGCAGCTTACATCCTGATGACATTTGCAATTTTTCTTGCTTAATATCTGTTCATATATCTGGGAAAGAATTGTTAAAAAGTCCTCCAAAATATCAGTTGACAATCACATCACTTTGAACCTCATGTTGCCCTTGTTATTTACTGTTTTTTTTCATATGTATTGCAACTGACAGATCTCACTGCGTCTTTGTACCATGAAAGATTAATTGTTAGTATTTAGTAGGGAATAGTACATGTGTCAAGAATAACTATGAATTACACAGTCTGCCCACAGCTTTAATTAACCAACATTGTTGGCACCATATGGAGCTGCTGCTGCTTTTGCAGCCTGGGAGAGGAGGAAGGGAAAACTGTAAAAACTGATCACAGAACCTGTGGAAGCTGAATACAGTCAGTGCATGACTTCTAAGCTCAACACAAAGAAAAATGCATTGACCAGGGAAACTGAAGTAAAGGGTCAAATAAGGTTTAAACTTGAGAGTCTCGTTTTGCAGCTAGCTATTAATGGCAAATGTCAAAATGGAGTCAGGAGATTTCCACAGCATGATACCTCATATTAAACCTGTCCTGCGTCTTTATTAGGTTGGCAAGATAAAAGCCTGTTGTGTAACACATTTGAGTGTGAGTACTACAAAAAACTGTAAATGCTTCTTCATGAAGCATAGTGGATATCGGCACAGTGAGAATACAAACATTGGAGCTTGATTATCATCGCCCACATAATCTATTTTTGCTGCATTGCTCTAGTTCCTTATTTTCAGACTCTGGCAACCTGATCATATTTTGAGTTTCTCATACTCCAGAAGCTAAAGAAGAGAATCTATCTATCTATATATTTATATTTATATCTATATCTATATCTATATCTATATTGTATCTATATAACTTTAATAATCTAAATAATAATCACCAATAATTGTGATGGTGTGGTTAACTCATCGACAAAAGCCATTAATAAGCATTAAAAAAGCCATTTAATATGCCATATATTTTCATTTTAAAATTGTTATAACATTGAAATTTATGACAGTTTAAAATCTGACATCTCTTTCCCCTGAAACACCAACAGTGGTTTGACAGCTCCACATCCAAAACCGTTGCTCTACAATGTAACAAATGCAACCAGAAATGATTACAAATATAAGAAATATCTCTTAATCATTCCCACAGCCACGTCTCCCAGAGCAGCTCCTTGGAGGAGATTCGTCTGGACGGAGACAAGTTTGTGCCCCCAGCACCCAGAAAGGTGGAGATGAGACGAGATCCAGTGCTTGGCTTCGGCTTTGTGGCAGGTAGTGAGAAACCTGTGGTGGTTCGCTCAGTGACACCAGGTAAAATGACACAGCTGCACAGTGAGCTCTAATATAGCAGTGACTCATTTGATTCCTGGCTCTTATCAATTCATTCCCCGAAGGAGAAGAAATCCTCGTCAAATGTAGTTAAAAGGGAGAGAGGGAATCCATTCAGGCTGTGGTTTACATCTATGATTCATTGATTTTAACAACCCTGCATGAGTAAGAATTCATTAGAGCCTTGAGTCACAAGACAGGAAACCAAGATAATTTAAAAAATGGCATGAATGTGCGCACTTTGTGCCACTTAATTCTTGTTTGGTTTGTGTTGGCAGGGGGTCCTTCAGAAGGCAAGCTGATTCCTGGGGACGAAATCATCATGATTAATGATGAGCCAGTCAGTTCAGCACCCAGGGAGAGGGTTATTGACCTTGTCAGGTATGACAACATACAAAGGTGAGATGGCATTTGCCTGCCATTAAACCTGCTGTTCTCATTTACATGTTTTTCTATTTCTGTTGTCAGACAACAGAACATGGCCCAATAACACTACATGTTAACCAGCAGTCAATTCCAAGTTTTCCAAGCTGCTGCTCTGTTGCTAAAATCCTTATTTTATAATTGCAACATCATCTGAAAAAATCTCCATATACGAGTTAAAGACAACAGCTGGGCTGTTATTTCAGCTATATTTACTTGTAAAATGATCACTCAGAGGGAAAGTTAGAAGCTCATTAACGTCTGTGTTAGCCACCGTTACAGTCAACTGAATGAGCATAGAGAGGTGTGCCTGCGGAGGGAAATCAATATCCGTGACCCTCTTCTACAAAAAGTAGCTACGGTTTGTCCAGAGAGTCACTAGATTTATCGCTAGGTGCTTGTTTGAAAAATAGTTGCTTAAGGGGGGGTCTGATAAGTCCATAGATCTAATGGAAAAGGCCCTAAATTAGCAACACCGCCTGTAAAAGCACCCTGATGATGCAATACATACTGTTTGCGGAAGTTCATTTTGAAAAAGCAACAGCCAAAAGTGTAACATTATCAGTCAGTCAGTCAGTCACAGAGACTTGTGTTAATAGGGCTGGCCCCACTGTTGCAGTCCAAAAAGTATTCATCCTTCTTGGAAGTATTCAGGTTTTATTTTCTCACAACACTAAATCAATGTAGATTGAAAATAGCTTTTTGACACTCATCAACAGAAAAAAAGAACCCCTTTAATGTCAAAGCAAAAACAGGGGTCTACACAATGATCCAAATTAATTACAATTAACAAAAAACACTTTTATACACAAGTATCCATTTCCTTTAATAGGACAACCCTGAATCATCACTGCAGATCACCTGTGATATTTCAGGTGATTGTAGTATAAATGCAACTGGATCTGGAGGATCCGCTTTTGATGAGTCAGTATGTGTCAAATCCACCTACACCACTGAGACAAAGAAAGACTCCAAACAATTCCACAAAAAGGTGGTTAAAAAGCACAAATAAAGGGATGAACTTTTGTTTTTAAGTAACATAAAACCAAAGATTTCAATTGAAAAGATACAATACTTTTTTGTAGCCACCTGCCCCATTCACTAAGATTTAGCTGTATGCTTCACAGCTCCCGTGGCCTTGAATGAGCTCTGCCTCTGCAGTAAAACTCTGCACTATGGAGGCAAGGCAGAGCTGCCTGAAGCATTATTGGGACAGACTGTCCCTCCTGCTGCTGTCCACCATGATGTCTCAAAAATAACAACATCTGGTTCCAGGACAACTGAAATATTTCCAGATTCAGTTTCCCTATTTTCATTGTTTATTGGAATCTTTCTTTGAGATTTCTCTTTCTTTCTAATCTTTTGTTAAAAATGTTCTTTTTCTTTCCTGCAGGAGCTGCAAAGAGTCCATAGTGTTGACGGTTGTTCAGCCATACCCGGTAAGTTTCTTCTTCCTCTATGAATGAAATCAAGTACATTCATCAGGCTGTTTGTGTGTTTGCAGCTGATTATTTTGTTGACTCCATGAAAGCAAGTCATTAATCAAACCATATGTTTGTGCTGGCACTGTATCAGTGCCTTAGCTGAGTGTTAGAGCCCCGCTAACTCAAAGGGAGTTCGTTTGCTGCAGTCTTTCCAAGTCTTCTTATGCTGTAGCGTTAGATCCTCACAAAACCTCAGATAAACCTGCCGCATCAACATTTACTAGAGTCACAGAGCAGCAGATGGCAGTGAACACACAGCAGCAGGAGCATATATTCGGCCTTTGTTTACAGTTCACATAATAAGTCGGTGGAAATGAAATTATGCTTGAATTCCCTCCAAAAATAGACCAAAGCATCAGTGTATGTGCTCACAAAAAACAACATTCAGTGTACAGTTTGGAAGGAAACTTATGATGAAATCTGACAATTATATACAATATGACAGTAAATATAGTGTTTTGTATCATACTATATTCACTTAAAAATGAAAATCTAATGTTTAGATACATCCATCCATTTTGCATTTTAATTATTCATTTTGTTTGGTGTCAGTGCTTCAGACTCTCAGCGTGATGAGTTACTTAACCAGTGGCTAAACTTGAATGGTTTGCCGGAAAACATGGGTGCAATATTCCACAAAACTAAGAGGAACAAGCAGGTCTTACATTCCTGTAATTATTACTGTTTGCCAGGTGTTTCTTTGCAGGCACAATTACATGACAGCAGTGAGGGTCTCCTCTCTCTTTTGCCCTTACAAAATGCCACCTTAATTACATCAGGACAGAGTGGAGAAATCGGAGGACGTCATGTTTCAAGAAGGAAACGTCCTTGAATTACGTGGAGCTGAAAAAAGACATGACTCATCTCTGAACAAACCGACAGTCCTTTAAATCTCTGTTTTTCTTTTTCTTCTTTCCCTCCAAAAGTCACCCAAATCGGCATTCATCAGCGCAGCCAAAAAGGCCAAGTTAAAGACTAATCCTGTAAAAGTCCGCTTTGCTGAAGAGGTCATCATCAATGGCCAGATTCCAGTAAGTCACGACAGACACTGATTTATTCTGTACACATCAAGATTGTGCGCAGGAGACGACAGCAGCAGTCTTAAACCCTTAAAGCTAGAACAGAGAGTCGAATGAAGATATTAGAATTCACTGACTGAAATGAAGACACTCAGGAGCAAAAAATGCACATCCTCCTCTTTTCCCCCTTTTCATCAACTACCATCACTGGGATGAAAGAGTGTATGTGGGTATGATCGACAGAAAACAGGGGAGACCCTCTCAAAGACAGCTTCCTAAATTTGTTTGATATGTCACACAGAGAAGATATTTTTAAGAAACCAGCTACAAAGTAAGGAGAATATCAGACAGTCATACCTTCTGAGAAGATGACAGCATCATACATGAAACCAGAGATTGATTATTAAGGAAGATGCATCAATATGTTACTTTAGATTACTCTCACAACTATGTTGGCTCAAAAATGGGAATTAAATTAAATAACGCAAATCAAAACAGATCACAAAAGAATTAGTTTGACATTCTGGGAAATGAGTTAATTCTCCTTCTTGCTGAAATTAGGCAGGAAGATGAATACTACTCTCATACAGTGCTACTGGAAATGGTTAGTGCAACTTAGCATAAGGAGAAACAACAAGACAGCTCTGTCCAAAGGCAAAAAAAAGAATTACCTACCAGTGCCTCTGAAGTTTACTTATAAACACATTATAATTTGTTTGTTTGATCCATGCAAAGACCAAAGTGTAAAAGAAAGCAGGGGCTTCTTATCCAATTAACAAGTAACATATTATTTGTTTAATCTGTTCACAACCTGAAGTATAAAATTGTGAAGTTGCCTTTTTTATGGGGTGTCAAATTCTATACTATTTCTTGGCAGGGAGCAGTAGCTTCCTAGAGTCTTGTCATCACCGTGACATATAACGTGTTAATCAGGGAGCTTTAGAGGTAGGCGGATTGTGTCAGTTTTGGAGAGAGCCAGGTTAGCTGTTTCACCTGTTTTCCAGTCTTTATGCTAAGCCAACAGGTTCCTGGCAGTAGCTTCATACCGTACATATTAGTGTGATATCAATCTTCTCATCTCATGAAGAAAGACTATTTCCCAAAACGTTTTATTGTTCCTGTAATTTACTTTAACACTTCTGTATGGAATTCTGCAGGTATCTTCTAAATACAGGATTTTCAATTCCAACTCCTACCGATGCACTGTAATTGCAGTATATAAACATCTTTGAGGAAGAGGAAGTGAGATTTGTTGATCAAATGATTCGTATTCAACCCTCAGGAAACGGTGAAGGACAATTCCCTGCTTTTTATGCCGAATGTTCTGAAGGTGTACCTGGAGAACGGGCAGACTAAATCATTTAAATTTGACAGCAACACATCCATTAAGGTAGGTGCTGGATAGACTCCTGCTCCACCATGAAATGCTGTTGCATAATCTAAAGTGATGTTTAGTTTAAATGTTGAATGCTATTCACAGCTGCACTGTGCATCATAAAGTGCAAATTCCTCCCTTCACTATAGCCTTCAGAACCATGTCTGAACTTAATTATGACTGAAACAGAATGCAGCTTGACCTAAGTTAGCTGTGGAGTAGGGAGATCTTGGTCAATAATTCATTCATTCCTTCTTAAATTTTTTTTCTGTTGCAGTTATAAATCTGATTGTATGTTCAATAATGTTCATGTCTTTTTGTGTGTTCAGCCTTGAAAATGACTTGTCGTTATGGCTTAGAATTGAGCATGAGCAGGCTGCTGCTCCTGCACGGTTCTCATGTTGTATTAACTATGACTCTGTCAATGTGAAAGGACGTCATCTTGACCCTGCAAGAAAAGCTATCCATTAAGAGCATTGAGCACTTCTCTCTGATGCTGGAGCAAAGAGCCGAGGGATCTGCCAGCAAACTCATGCTCCTGCATGAGCAGGAGATGCTAACTCAGGTGAGATAGCTCTCTCGGGTGCTACTAAACAGGACAGAGGCAAGTAGATAAGAGACTTGATGGCTAAACATAAGTGGGATACCACCCTTCTCTTGAGTATACAGTTAAGTATTTTTGTATTCATACTGTACTGAGCTGTTCTGTATTCAACAGGAAGAAAATTGTAGGGTTTTTTTTATCAGTTAACTGAATAGTTTGACATTTTGGGAAATATGCTCGTTCATTTTCTCAAAAGACTTATAGAAGATCAATACATATCTCTCATTTATCTGTTAATTATACAAATGAAGCCAGGGGATATTATCATAGCTTGTACCATATACTTACTTCCTGGACTAAGAAATAGTCCCTCCAGAAAACCACTACTTGCTGTTTTTACACTTTGTTTTTTGTATGGCTTCAACATAAGAAATAAATCTAAATAGATCTTTAGAGCCGGTGGTGAGATTTATTTTTTTTGGAGAGAGTCAGGTTAGCTGTTTCTCCCCCTTTTTTGAGTCTTCATGCAAAGATAAGCTGATCATCTTCTGACTCCAGCTATATATAAAAGACAGACCAAATGTTGCGTGTAGTGCATGCTCCCTGTTTGTTTTGTTTGTTTGTTTATTTAGATCCACGTAAATTTATCTGTTCATTTGTAGAAAATAATAATTATAATCTTAAAAAATGTGTAGGCACTTGTGATTAGACATTCTGCGGATAAACTCAGTGGCTAATGAGACCCTGCTTGTCTTTGACTTGTGCTCCAGGTGACACAGAGGCCAGGGTCACACAAAATGAAGTGCTTTTTTCGAATCACTTTTGTCCCAAAGGATCCACTGGACCTGCTTAGGAGAGATGCAGTAGCATTTGAATATCTCTATGTCCAGGTGAATATCAGCAGCATAACAGTTTATGGTGAAAATGAAATGTCATTTTTGTTAAGTTTACAGTAAAGTGTTAAGTGATGACCTCAGAACTAGGTCCCGTTCTATAGTTTAGTCTCTAATAATGGCCTCAGCAAACGCATGGCTGCTGTGGGTATGTTGTTGTCGATGTAACCTCTTCCTGCCCCCCTCCTTCTCTCTTTTTTTGCTCCTCTAGAGCTGTAATGATGTGGTGTTGGAGAGATTTGGGTCAGAGCTGAAATACGACACGGCCCTGCGTCTGGCTGCCCTGCAAATGTATATTCTAACCATCAATACCAAGCAGTCCCAGAAAGTTTCCTTGAAGTATATAGAGTAAGTAAAATGGATTTCACACTGCATCATGCTTGCTGGAGTCAACGTCACATCTCCCATCTACAGAGCCATTTTGTTGTTTCCAATTTCGTATTCTAGCTTTAGAGGATACTGCTAGTCCAGGATGCTGCTATTCAATAAAATAATAATGATCTGACTAGTATTGTCCTGCTGTAATGGCAGAAGATACATGCCTGCTGGTTAAGTTGTAATTCTGAATGTACCCTGTCAGCTGATTGATGCACCACCTCTGGGTTAACTAAATCGATCACCAGCCAGGACTGATGGCTTGACTGTTTTTCATAGTGATTGAGTGACGCTTTTAATCTTTATGAATTGTGTGTCTGCAGGAAGGAGTGGGGTTTGGCATTGTTCCTGCCTCCTGCAGTGCTGTCTAGCATGAAAGAGAAGAACATCAAAAAAGCCCTCACTCACATCCTCAAAACCAACCAGAACCTGGTGCCGCCTGGTAAAAAGGTAGCATCTTCATCTCTCTCTATTTTGTATGTCACACCTTCTCTCTCTCTTTTCCTTGCACCACATCTAAAAAGACACTTGACTACCACCTAGTGGTGTGTTAAGTTTCAAAATGATGGTCAATACTGCACCTTTTTTTAACTAAGCACCGCCTTACATTCTGCTGTGAATAGCTCATTTAAATTTTTTCAGCTTGTGTCTTACCCTGCGTTTCCTTCCCTTTCCAGTTGACTGCCTTGCAGGCAAAGGTCCATTATCTGAAATATCTCAGTGACTTGAGGCTATATGGAGGACGGGTGTTTAAATCTACACTAATTGTGAGGAAAGCCATCTTGCCATTTCACATTGAATGCAGCTAGTATGAGACAAAAAAAATCTGTCAGGTACACATGCATGCAGAAAGTGATATGTATGTGTTGACCCGCTCTTCCGTTTCACAGCAAGGCGAGAAGCACACAGAAGTGACATTGCTGGTGGGGCCCAAATATGGCATCAGTCATGTGATTAACACCAAAACAAACCTGGTGGCACTTCTGGCTGATTTCAGTCATGTCAACCGCATTGAGATGTACACAGAGGACGAGAACAGGGTTAGAGTGGAACTACATGTCCTGGACGTAAAGGTTAACAAACCTTCTGACCTTTTAAAACAAACGCATGTGCTTACTGCTTTTGAGAATATTTTACAATTCTTTTACCCAAATAACACAAAGACTTTTCAGAAGTCATTATAACCTCATTCTACATAGCCACTCTCCCCTTTCCTTTGAACTAATTGTCATTTGCTTATCTGCCTTTTTCACAGCCCATCACTCTCTTAATGGAGTCTGTGGATGCAATGAATCTGGCCTGTTTGACTGCTGGCTACTACAGATTACTGGTGGATTCTCGACGCTCCATCTTCAACGTGGCAAAAAAAACTGACAGTTTGGAAACAAGTACGTCCAAAACGATCACAAGATGACTCATCAGAATATGTTATGTTTAAACAGACCTATTTCATTTTCTGGTTACTCTTTGCAGGCCATCCATCGAGAATAAAGCAGAACTATCAGGCCATCGAGTGTACTTACAGCACACCGCATAAGGGATATGAAGACAGAAACAACCAAAGGTGCAGCCAAGATTATTCTGACCAGGAGTGTGAATACCTCGACCATGGGAGATGTGAGGGCCAACCAGTCTACATAACTGAGATCCACCAGCCCCAGCACTCAATTCACATGGCGGAGAGAGCAGAGTGCTGCAGGGTCCCTTGCTCCCAAACTTACCTCAACATCCCAAGGCCCAAAGTCCAAGACTCCTCCAGGAGTGCAAAGGTCTCCTTCATATTTGGAGATCCCCACTCGGACAGTGTAAACCCCCAAAATCTGGGCTATCAGAGACTGATGGATGAAAGCCCAGAAATTATTGACAATCACAGCCCCATGTACAGGCGCCTCGAGGAGGACTATAAGATGATGGATGCCATAGAAGATGGGGATGGATATCAGTACTCTACCAAAATCTTTGGTCCTACTGAGTGCATCGAGGAGCCGCTGCTTCACGATATCTGCTACGCGGAGACAACAGATGACGCAGAGGATGAGGATGACATCAGCTGTGAGGAGGACATGGTTATGAGTGACATTGACAAGCCCACATTACTGTCACTCTCAGGGTCCAGTGATGACATCATTGACTTGACCTCCCTCCCTCCTCCGCCGGAGGGTAATGACGAGGAGGACAATGACGTACTGCTGCACTCTCTTAACCTGGCCATTGCCGCTCCTCCTCCAGGCTTCAGGGACAGCTCTGATGAGGAGGAGCAGCAGGGAGCCGGGACACGGTCACAGGGGGGCCACAATGATATTCCAGTGTCTCTCATAGATTCAGTGCCCACCCACGGAGCAGAGGGCCACGGGGAGCCTCTGGACAATGCAGTGGTGTCCACCTTACAGGCACTCGAGGCCCTCGCCGCATCTGAGGAACAGAGTCCAGCACAGTCAGAGAGTAGCACAGGTTCTCCTTACACTATTGTAACGTTCATCCATTAACAGCACACGTTCCAGCCATTCACTTTTGATTTGTTGTTGTTTTTTTTTTTTTTCAATAAAGCCCATTTTGTTCTATGTTTCCATTTGTGTGTGTATTTCTTCATTCATTTGAACATACAGACAGCTGAGTTCATTACAGTATCATTCATTTTGTCGAGATTTGTTCATGTTTTGTGGATCATTTTGTTTGTTTTCTCAACTGTACACTGCACAATCTCAGACGTTTGTTGCCAATATAAAAAAAAAATCACTTTTAAGTCAGTGACAGGTCCCTATCAATATATTTTTATTTTGACTTCTAGTGGAATGTTATTATGTATTGATTTGCATTTAATATTTTGAGTGTTTCTCCATTCCAAGTACTAATTAACTCTTTTTCTCACTTACATGCTGATTCAGATTGTAATTACCATTAATTATATTTGACTCACTTCCTAATCTGTGATATTTTTCCATTTGCCTCAGATGGAGTTGTTAATGAGGTGTCTGTCTTTCTGTGGTACGCAGGTGTAGAAATATCACGAGCGTTTAGTCCTGAGTCCTCAGATTCTGGCAATGAGACAAACTCCTCTGAGATGACAGAAAGCTCCGAGCTGGCCAGCGCCCAGAGACACTCAGAGAACCACCTGAGGATGCATGTAGCCATGACAGAAGGATACCACGCCATGAATGAGGAAAAGGCAGAGGTGACTGCTCAGAGCGACGGTGGAGGAGGAGCCATGCAGTACAACCGCCGGGAGCATCAGGAGGAAGAGGCGAAATCCTCTGCCGTCACCTCCTCCCAGATATTTCACTCGGATGGAGGCGAGATGGAGCCAGAGACAATGGAAATAAAATCAGTCAGCGACTACTTCACTAAGATGCACATGGGCTCGGTAATGAGCAGGCAGAGAGGAAAACAGAGGGAGGCAGAGAACAGAATCCAAGGAAATACCTGTGAATCCTCTGATAGATTGCACATGACTCCTCAAGAATCAGCAAAAGATGAGCCCCCTCATCTTGTTGGGAAGTACAATGCTTTCACTGTGAGGGATTCCTATTACATGAATCAACTCGATCTGGGACGAACGCACTTTAAAGACAGGCATCAAAAATTGCAACAGAGAGCGCCTGGAAACAAAATGGCAGAGAATCCCTCCCCGGAAAGTGCGAACGACTCACAGTCTTCCCACGCAGACAGGCTGACAGTGAGGGGAGAGAAACAGGACTCAGACGAGCGAAGCCAAAAGTTAAATGCCCATCTCCGCTCCCCATCCAAAGGGCACATCCCTGCAGAGGGAGATGCAACTGCACAGGATAATGAGCAGCAGCATATTAAGATCCCAGCATCAGAGCAAGAGGTGACACGGTTATATGAATACCACGTGAGCAAGCGCATGTCATCAATACAGAGCGAGGGTGTCCATTCCCTCCAAAGCTCACAGTGTTCCTCTATAGATGCCGGTTGTAGCACAGGCAGCAGCAGCTGTGCCACTCCGATGGATTCTCCCCTGTGCGCCACAGACAATATGCATGTACTGTCAGAGTCCTCGCTCAAGGGGCTGAGTTACGTAACCGCCGAGGAGAAATCTTACGGACCTCCAGGCCAGGGGAAGGCTGGGCATCCCATGGACCCCACCCTGCTGAGGAAGATCCACGCAGCTACCAGCGCTGAGCCTGGGTTCGCAATTACACGGGACAGTAGTCACAGGATTCCCAAGATAAAAGAAACCACAGGTAAAACTAAACAGGAGGGTGCTTCCTCTTATCTACGTCCGTGTTAGAGGATGAAAGTAACAAAAGGTACATCTGAGAGAGCTGCTCATTCCAGGCATTTAAGAGAAGGGATTATATTTCAAAAAACTGCAAAAATACATTCTCTCACATGCCTACTAGCAAGTAGCCATAGGGATAGTTTTAATTTTTGTCCAGGGAGTGTGATATCTTTCCCTAAGCTTTCACCCCTCACATCATAAACAGAGGCGAGTGGAATTATGTTTGTTGTACTCATGGAATTGAATAACTGCATTTTAAAAATCCAACAGTGAGGAGTCTTTCACATTGGATGGTCTGCAGACCCTGGATGTTTTTCATTGGAATAACTTTCTACTGAAACAATATTCATTGTACACAAGGATATCTCCCTGGGAAAATAAAATCGATATTACCTCCATTCTCAGATTCCGCTAGAGGTATATAAGAACAGCAGTGTTTTTGGGAATATACTTGTTTGCTTTCATGACAAAAATTAGATGGGAAGAAGGATACTACTCTCATATCAGTCCATCTAGTATAGAGCTGGAGTCACCAGCTGTTTAGCTTAGCCTAGCATAAAAACTGTTCATCAAAGAAATGGTCCAGAATATAACCCCCCTGAAAAAAAACAATTTATAATTTTGACACTACATTTATCTATTATTAGAGATTAAACAAATTAGATGCAACATGTTAACTAGGGAGCTGAACCTGTATCTTCAGACACTGGTTAGCTGTTTCCAGTCTTTATGCTAAGCTAACCGGCTGCTGACTCAACTTTATACTGAGCGGACAGATGACAGTGTCCCAAAATGTCAATGTGAATATGTGAATTCAGTTTGAAGAAAAGACACATTTTATTGTTTTAGAATCATGTATACTTGTACTAATAACACCTACTGAATAGTTATATTTTATTAAAGATAAAGATGTGCTGTCAGGGAGATGCTTAACAGTTCTCTTTGTTTTCCTACTGCCCCTAGTGTAGCTTGCACACAGCTGAAGAAGGCTGGGGAAGAGTCATCTTTAGCTCTCTGTAATGAGACCAGTACCACCACCACAACCATGTCACCATCATCATTACGAAGTAGCACAGAGCCCAGCCGCCTAACAGAGGCCAGCCCCGAACCCAGCTTACACGCCCTGGCTTCCCCCTCAAGCGGATCTTCATGTGACCCTACAACAGGCAGCCTCAAGAAGCCACGCAGGGTTCGGATGCTCAGGAGGAGCTGGAGCACCATAATGCCAGGTTCTAGGAGCTTAGAAGCACTGTTAGAGAAGACCAAAGCCACACTTACAGGGAAAAGTCGTGGTCAGAATTTCCAGTCTCAAGATGCCCCAAAATTACCGAGGATACTCTCTGCCAAAACCTTGCCCAAGAGCTTGTCCCAGGGTTCAGTCACCTCTAATTCATCTGGTAGAGGGCAGCTAAGAGGAGCCTCCCTGTTGCTGCCAGAGCCAACAGCATCAAGGCCGGATGCAGGTACCTGGAAGTGCCGCGGGCCGTTCAGTCATTGCTTCCTCAGGAGAAAGACAAACACTGACGGTGATGATGGAGGCAGAAAGGTGGCCTCGGATGCTGTGTTCTCTGTTCGGTCAGTAGCTTTCAGCCGCAAGGAAAACACAAAGCAGAAAGTAGACTATAAGGCTGAGCAGTATAATAAGGCAACTGCTGTGAATGACATGAGCCTTGAAGCAAGGCTGGCTCGTGTAAATTCAATGAAGGGAAAAACCTACAGTCTTCACACAGGGTTCGCACTTGCACGGAAAGATGCCTTAGAGATGATCGGCGTGTTGCGCTGCAGCGTAGGCCACTTGTCCAGAGGTGAGAGGCCCGAGGTCAACGAGGCTGACGTGGAAACGTTCTCCCAGCTGCTATTCATGCAGGCCAAAGTGCTGAGCAGCGCCTGCAGTCAGATGGCCGTGGAGTACAGCAGCCCAGAGGAGTTACTGCTCACTCTGACACACAGCTTCCACACACTCTGCTGCCTGACACAAGCCTGCATTTCACTGGTGGAGGGCCTGAGTACCGAGAGGGAGCGGCACGAGGTGGTAGCCAAGGTGGACGAGGTCGTCATGAACTATGTGTGTCTGCTGAAAGCTGCTGAGGCGGCTTCAGGAAGCGCCCCCAGTGACCAAAGTGTGAATGCATTGACACATCATTCTGCCACCATGTCTGCTATTATAAATGCACTAACTCACTCACTGAAAACACTGCTAAAAAAATAAACTATTGTTATTTTGTCTTGATTATTGATTTTAAAGCCATACATAGAGACATGGGTTTAACAACCAATGTGAACTGCTGTGAAAAAAATTCTTGCCTTGTGTATACAATATTTTATTATGTAAAGTAAAAATAAAATTATATGGAATCATTAAAGTTTTAAATAGATTATATTAAGGTCTCTATGAAGAAGCGTACAACCCTCCTCTAAAGTATATTATCTTATATTACATAATAGGGATTATTTTAATGATTTATTGGTCATATAAGGAGTTTAACATGTAGAAATAACAACCTTATTAATACCTTATTTATATGTCAAAATATAAATATGTTGAAGAAAAGCATACACTATATAGAGCTGTAGACAAATCATTGCACAGGACAAGATATGATCAAATAAAAGTAACACATATGACCTTAAGTTAATATATACTTTACACATGAACACTGAGTACTTTCCTGTTAATTTTTGTCAACATCATTAAAAAGATTAAAAATTTTAAAAAGTCTTATCACAACTAATTTTTGTCTATTTTTTCTTGTGTGTTGTTCTGTTGACCACCAACCTCTTACACAATGTGATTTATTTTTCAGTGGTACACGCAAATCATTAAGTCTCATTTCAGTTGATCTCTGAGGGATTAAAAGACAATAACAGGAGCTGACAGAGTGACTTTTCTAGACTGTACATGTTTGCTCCAAAAATTGCATTATTCATACAGAAAAGTTGCTTGGCCCATGTTTAGTTGTATAACTATGTTTAATAATTCATTATTTAACCATTTATTCATGCCTCAGTGTTGGTAATGCTTTCTGCATTAATGATGATAATGGCCCATTTCACTTACAGTGTTTGCAGGGTGTTATGTGTGACAGTAATCAAGCACACGTTGCATGATGCATATGCAGCTGAGTAAAATCAGTCTACAGCCATGCTAACTGCTCTGCGAGGTTGTACTTAGGCAAAGTGGTGCTTGCTAATGTTAGCATGCTAAAATGTGGATGTTTAGCAGGTACTGTTCACCATCTTAGTTTAGTGCTGCTGCTGTTTGCTTATATGCATACAACACAAAAGCACAGATGAGGCCGATGGGAATTTCTCTGGTTTTACAGCTACTCGGCCATAAACAAAAGCACTGGACAAATTCAAGTTTCGACACTAGAGGAAAATTCAGAGGATCCCCAAAGTAATCGGGATTCATTTTCTGGGGACTATACATGTCTAAACTTTTAATTGCAAGCCATCTGATAGAAATATTTCAGTTTGTACCAAAGTGTTGGACCAACACTGCCAGGCCTAAAACGGCTCTTTGTCATGCTTTTTTACTGTGCAAGAAGTTGATTGTGTAGACGGATATTTTATTTTACAACTACAGTTTCTATTCCTGCATTTGGTCTCAAATAAAGGCCCGAACATACATACATGCTAACTGGCCAGATCACAAGAGTAAGTGCAAATGTTACTCAGCTGTATAGTCACTGCACAGCCACAGATTCCAGAGGAAGATTCTGCCAGGTGTCAGAATAGCACGTTTACCATGTGAGCTGGTAAACCTAGGTTTCACTTTCTCCTGCATTCTAACCAGAATCAAAACTGCTGCTCTCACCGCTGGGGGCCTCTGAATAACCTACAACTCCCTCAGGTTTGCTATTATAATGTACTGCAAGAGCAAGAGATTATTACCCCCAATCTTTCTATTCCTAAAGACGCATCTTCATAAAAGTTTTTATCATAAAGCACATGTGTCCCATTACATAACATACAGAAATCGATCAACTGTTCTCAAAGAATTATAGAAAAATATGGAAGATTTGGTTGTGTGTGGTTTGTGACAAATGGGGAAGTGATGCTGGCTAATTATACTCAAACTGGGCTAACCCTGCCACCTGGTACTTTCATCTCATTATTAAGAACTGTTCATCAATGTCACACTTTTTTCAGTGCTCAACTTGACAACAGGACTCATAGCAGCACCTCTTTTCAATCTCCCAGGTGAAAAATGCCCTTCCACCCAGTGAGTATCGGTTATCTTTGTTGATATACTGTATAGTATTAGTGCACTCATGTTGTGAGATGGCATGTTAGATTTGATCAGAGGGGCTATAAACCACAACAAGAGTAAACAAAATGTTAACTGGTATATACCTGGTTGTTTTATGAAGTAAAATATGCTGTGCATTCCTTGGTGTCATTTTCAATACGTCATAAATGATACTGAACATCCTGCTAAATGCTTGGCATGTTTAACATGAGTGTGTTTTCTTAGGAATCTAACTGTATTACTACTTTCCACCTGCACACATTTCTCTGAGAATCACCTATGTTTCTGTACAGATGTGTGTGCCACTTCTAGCCCTGTGGTGTTGTCTCTACACGTCAACAGCCAGTATTTCTTACCCAAAAACTCTGCCATGTGACGTTAGTGAGGCAAACAACGGGAGTGAGGTGAAAGTGGACTGCACCGAGAGAAGCCTCAGCGGAATCCCCCTCGGCATCCCCCCAGACACTACCAATCTGACGCTCACCATCAACCATATTCCTATATTAAACTCCTCCTCCTTCCACGGTTTGGAGAACCTGACCGAGATTGACATGAGGTGCAACTGTGTGCCCGTCAAAGTCGGCCCCAAAGACCTGATGTGCACTGAGAGTTTGACAATAGACAGAGACACCTTTACCAACCTGAAGAGTCTACGTGCACTGTATCTAGATGGCAATCAGCTCAACAGTATACCTAAAGGCTTGCCTTCAAATTTGGTCCTGCTGAGTTTGGAAGTGAATAACATTTATTACATTTCTAAAGCAGGCCTCTCTGAGCTCAGGAACGTTGAGATTCTTTACCTTGGTCAAAACTGCTATTATCGTAACCCCTGTAATGTGTCCTATGATATTGAGAATGGTTCATTTTCGCAGCTCGACAATTTAAAATTGTTATCTCTTAAATCAAATAACTTATCTTTCATTCCACACCAACTACCCACAAGTCTGAAGGAGTTGTATCTCTATAACAATAATATTCAAGAAGTCACTGATGAGGACTTCAAAAACTTAACTAACCTTGAGATTCTCGATATTAGTGGAAACTGTCCTCGATGTTACAATGTCCCTTTCCCATGCAAACCGTGCCCAAATAATTTACCGCTGAAAATCAGCAAAATGGCTTTTAAAAAGTTAACAAAACTAAAGACGCTTCGCTTGCACAGCAACTCTCTGACATGTGTGCCGTCTGAGTGGTTTACCACCACAACAGAGCTGAGAGTGCTTGATCTCTCGTCAAACTTTTTGGCGAAAGAGATAGGAGAAACCAAATTCCCACATTTACTGGGCAAATTGGAGGAACTGGACCTTTCATTTAACTATGAGCTTCAGCGGTATCCTCGAACACTGACGCTGAGTCGCAGTTTCTCCTCCCTAAAATCCCTTAGAATTCTCAGATTAAAGGGTTTTGTATTTCAGCAGCTAAAAACAGAAAGTATTGCTCCTTTAAAACCTCTCACAAACCTTGAGGTTGTAGATCTGGGTACAAACTTTATTAAAATGACAAACCTTAGTATTCTGATGGAATTAAAAAGCTTTAAAATAATCAGCCTGTCTGACAACAAAATATCTTCCCCCTCTGACGGCCAAGATGCTGTTGGTTTCTCTGCAGGACAGCCCTTGCACTGGTCCCCAATGTCAGCTGCTGCTCAGTACCAAAGCAACGAAGTGAGAGAGATTCATTACTTCAGATATGATGACTTTGCACGAAGCTGCAAATACAAAGACAAAGAACTTGGAGTCATTGCGTCCTTTGTCAAAAAAGAATGCAGTCAGTTTGGCAAAACCCTGGACGTCAGTAGAAATAACATATTCTTCTTGGATTCAAGATTTTTAAATCTCAGCGAGCTGAGGTGCCTCAATCTGTCTGGAAATGCAATGAGCCAGAGTCTGAACGGCTCTGAATTTACCCACCTGACTAATTTACAATATCTGGACTTCTCCTTGAATCGCCTGGACCTGCTGTATTCCACTGCATTTCAAGAGCTGAAAAATCTGGTTATCCTTGATATAAGTAACAACAACCATTATTTTGAATCTGAGGGCTTGACCCATATGCTTAACTTCACTAGAAACTTAAAGAACCTCAAGATATTGATGATGAACCACAACCAGATCTCTACTTCCACTAACACAGAGCTGGAGAGTCAATCTCTAGAGAGGTTAGAGTTCATAGATAACCGGTTAGATATGCTGTGGAGAGATGGGGACACCAGATATGTCAATTATTTCAAGAAATTACTTAATCTGACCGTCCTTGACATCTCACATAACAACCTCGATTACATTCCAGACCAAGTGTTCAGCAGTCTGCCAGACAAGCTGTCTGAGCTCTACATCAAAAATAACAGACTAAAATCCTTTGCTTGGAAGAAACTGCAACTTCTACGATCTTTGAGAGTTTTAGATCTCAGCGGAAACCGCTTACGTACTGTTCCAGTGCTGTCAGACTGTACCAGATCGCTCAAGAATCTAATTTTACATAGAAACCAAATCGCAAAACTCGCCCAAGATTTCCTCAAGGATGCTTACAACTTAAAATATCTAGATCTTAGTTATAATCACATACAGAACATTGAAAAATCCAGTTTTCCAGATGACGTTGTTAATCAGATGGACATGCTGCTTCTGCACAGAAACAGATTCCTGTGCACTTGCAACGCCACTTGGTTTGTAACATGGCTCAACAGCACCAAGGTGACCATCCCCAGACTGGCCACGGACGTGACTTGTGCTGCACCGGGGGCACAAAGAGGTCATGCTGTAATCTCAGTGGACCTTCTGGCGTGCCAGCACAACTACCTGTCGATCATCCTCTACACCCTCATGACTTCCCTCGTCATCAGCTTCCTCACCCTGTCCATCTCCAGCCATCTCTTCCTGTGGGACGTCTGGTACAGCTATCACTTTTGCAGGGCAAAGCTCAAAGGCTACAACCGCCTGTACTCCCAGAGCTCTGTCTATGATGCCTTTGTCATATATGATAAGGACGATCCTGCCGTGTCAGAGTGGGTGATGAAGGAAATGTGCGTTCATCTGGAGGGCCGCGGGGACCACTGCCTTAAACTGTGCCTGGAGGAACGGGACTGGATCCCTGGATGTCCCCTGATCGACAACCTCTCCCAGAGCATCCACAGGAGCAAGAGGACCATGTTCATTCTCACCAACAAATATATCAAAAGCGGTAACTTCAAGACAGCTTTCTACATGGCCCACCAAAGGCTGATGGATGAAAAAAATGACGTTATTGTAATGATCTTCCTGGAGAAGGTGCCTTGCCATTCAAAGTACCTGAGACTGCGGAAGAGACTGTATAAACGGTCTGTGCTGGAGTGGCCGACAAACCCTCAAGCCCAGCCGTACTTCTGGTTCACCCTAAGAAGTGTATTAGCAACTGAGGGTCACAAACAATACAACAATCTCTTCAAAGAGACATTGTAAATGTAATAATACATTGTAATGCTCTGTTCCCTTTTTAATTTTACATTGTTCTGACTGTACTTCTTAGTATGAATGTGTGAATATCTCATCTTTTAAACGTAAGCAAAAGAAAATGATTGCACTATAAATGACTGATCCTGTGCAAATTTTATTTTTCTATTTATGGGACAAGGCTGGTAGTTTTTTTCTTCATAGGATTATAATGTACATTATGTTTGAGATGGTGATGAAACTGCCAACATAACATGAAAAGGGGAAATTAAACCAGTGCACTTCCTCATTTCACATGCTACTTCTGTTTGAGAACCTGACTCGTTGTGTGAACCAGTTAAATTGTTTTATTTGTTTGACTTCAGCAGCAGAAGGATTTTTATGATGAATATTGTATATTTAAAATGAAGCAGAGATTCACTAGGCAATTTTGTTTTGTGATGACTTGCTGGCACACAAGGCAGGCATACTTTTTAAAAAACAGTTCATGCTAGATTTTACCTGAATGATTCCAAAGTGCCAGGAAGTCACCAGTTTTCAAGGTTGTCATTCAAGGGATTATTACAATACATGCACAATGGTGAGTTTTATTAATACATTTCTCTGTACTTTTTAAGCATCGCTTTATGCATGACAGAAAATAGATTTATCTACCTAATTTTAAATTGGATCTCTAATGATGTTGTGTTTCTATGATTTTGCTTTACGAACTTTATAACTCTTGATAATACACAGACTAAGTGTTTTGCTGTTTTGCATTTGTTGCATTTGCATTAGAGTGTTCTAAAGTAAATACAGCACATTAAAGTTTCCTAAAAAATTCTGTGGAAAAAAATGGTTCCATATCATCTTTATTCTTTTATATCTTACCTTCAGTTTTTGGAAAGGAATAGTTAACCCCTTCGCGTTCCCCATGTGGACTAGTGATTACAAACTTCGTCCAGCTAGAAACTGATCAAACTCTCCTTTGAATCCCAGTGGAGATTCAAAAGTTTCAAAAGATACCAGATGTGTTCGGGGGGAGGTTTTGGCACATGTGTCTAAAATCATTTACAAGACATTTGGAATATTTTCATTTGATGGAATCGTGCAGCCATATTTCACTCACTGTATATATACAGCTTCAATCAAGAGCTGAAAACAAGTCGAAACACAAAATATGTGTGTTAATAATTTAACAACCTTACACGTACATATGGGGAAATAAAATGGAGGCCAGATATTAAAGCACACCTCTCTGTCTTTTAGAGGAAGAAATAGCACCTTTAGTTAGTTAAATTGGAAAGCAAGAAAACCCATCCTTGCCTGGTTCGCCACACTGACGGTCTTCTGTTATAGTCTTGCTTGATTTGGTATGACCCATAGCTTATGGTGTCTAATGTAAGGCAACGTAGTCAGATAAATATCACTGCATATTTGACATTACTGAGTTAGTTCACTGACTTTACGACCTTTCTCTATTTGGGCTATTGTTGCAGTGTGTTTTTGCATTTACAATTATCTCACAAATGTCACATGTGGCCACAATGCAACGGTCTTTGTTCAGGAAACCTCAAATAGTTTCCCTGTAAGAGGTTTTACGTAATTTATAATTCTGAGAAAAAACCAAGAGCAGCTAATCCATCGGCATGTTATTTCACCTACACACTACTGCCACCTGCTGGATACAGGCTGGACACAGGCGATACATTCTGAAAAAGCAATTTTCACATATTTCAAGAATACATTCACATTTTCTCGCGTTGTCTTAAAACAATAGTCCAGTGAACATGTCGACGCATTTGATAGCAAAAAACACTAATTTTGCTTTCTGTAATCATTCATCCTGTGCGCACACACACTGCTAGTCAAAAGTTTTAGAATATCCCAATTCTTTCCAGTTTTTATTGAAATTTGAGCAGCCCAAGTTCAGTGATTAACATCACATGGTAAAATCTGAAAAACTGAAAAAAAAGTAAATTTAACTGAAAACAGGCCTTTTTCAGGGTTTAAGACATTGGTTAGTTTACAACTTTTCTGCAGTAGTAGAAGTAAATGAAACCTTGAAAGTTAATTTAAAGATTCCTACAGGTTCCCCAGCTACTGCTGATGACTTACAAACCCTCTTTCTTTACAAAGGCAGTGCTGGAACAAACTGTGTAACTACACCCTCTGATGCATTATTAGGCCAGTACTGTACTGCAAGAAGTGGTAAAGTATATTGCAATGAGAATAGTGAGAAAGGCAAGTAACAAGGGAAAACAGACAGGAAATCATTAGATCACAGATCCAGACGATGGCTTCAAATGAGGGAAGTGCGGCACAGTCTAGTTTTTGGATGAACTGGACAGAGAGTGAAATCAAAGTAACCTACAAGTGCGACACATTTTTCGGAACTTCTGCAACAGTACTGGGACAATATTTGATTTTCCCTTATAGAAAGAACGTCACAATTGTGTTCAGCTGCTGAATGAGTCAAAAATTTTGATTAAATTTGGTCCAAAAGGAGATTCCATGATTTTATTTTTTAAATTATTTGTTCAACTGTTCACTTTTTCAATGCTTTAATTACAGGAACACTGAGAAATTGAATTGAGTAAATTTAAATAAAAATTTTATTGTTTATCTACAGACCGCAATATGTTGGATGCACGTGCTGCTGTTCTGTCTGTGTTGCCATTATGAGATCCAGCCTGCTGCATGTAAACCCAAGTGGATGTTACCACAGTTCCCTTGTGATGTCACAGTGGACAATACCTCTAAGGTCATATTTGACTGTAACAGGCGTCATCTGGATGGAGTACCCGATGGGATAACTAGTAATGTAACTGAACTCAACTTATCAGAAAATTACATTAGGCATATTCCTGGGAATTCATTTTCTAAACTGCTGAATCTGACCAAACTCGATCTCAGCCAGGTAAACAAAAGCAACAAAGTGATCATTGATGCGGACGCCTTCAAAAACCTGAGAAAACTGAAACATCTTATTCTGAGTGGCAACTGTCTGAGTGAAATTCCCAGCAATCTCCCTCACAGTGTGGAAATCCTTAAGCTGGACAATAACAAGATGTTGTTGGACAACATGAGCTTTGCTGGCTTAGCAAATGTGGAACAGCTGTTGATATCCAGAAACTGCTACATGTGGAATCCTTGTAAGAAAAATGTGACTATTATGGAAGGCAGTTTCGCTGTTATGACCAAACTGCGGACTCTGGATTTATCCTTTAACAACTTAACCCATGTTCCCAAGGGATTACCTCGATCATTACGCAATTTAGAGCTGGGTACTAACAAAATAGAGCACATATCTGAAGATGATTTCCATGGGCTACATAATTTAAAAATCCTAAAAATACAAGGGAATTGTCCAAGATGTCAAAATGCTCCATATCCCTGTGTCCCTTGCCAAAATACTTCTCTTGGCATCCATCCTTATGCATTTTACAACCTAACAAAGCTTGAGACACTGCACCTGGGAGGAAACTCATTGGACCACCTGAAACCCTCCTGGTTTGAGAGGCTGAGCAAGCTTAAACAATTGTTCCTGTCATTTAACTTCTTGCTAAAAGCAATCACTGAGGAGGCAACATTTCTAAGATACCTTCCCAAGCTAGAAAAAATTGATCTGTCTTTCAACTTTGCTCTCAAGCTCTACCCGACAACGTTAAATCTTTCAAAAGAGTTTTCAAATCTCGTTTCACTCAAAACCCTGCACTTGCAGGGTTTGGTCTTCCAGAATATTGGACCGGACACACTCAGTCCTCTGTACAAGCTCAAAAATCTGTCTGCACTGAACATAGGCACTAACTTCATTATTCACATGGATTCCACCATTTTCAGCAAATTCTCTCACCTGAAAATGATATACCTTGCAGAAAACAGGCTGTATCCCATCCCAGTGCAAAGTCCCCCAAATCTGGGTGACGGATTCAATCAGGGGTCGGACCATTCTATTTCACCTCTCACCCACCCCCTTCCAAAAGAAGTCACCTATGAGTTATCACACAGGCTCATCAAGAAAGAGTGCTTTGACTCTGGTCGATTGTTAATCCTCAGCTCAAATAATCTGTTCTTTATTTCCCCAAAACAATTCGAAAGCTATGGGAATATTGCATGTCTCAACCTTTCGGGAAACGGATTTTCAGCAGCACTTAATGGCACGGAGTTCTCTGCGCTGCCTAATCTGACATACCTAGACCTGTCATTTAATAAGATTGATCTGGCCTATGACAATGCCTTCAAAGAACTACAGAAACTACAAGTGCTAGACCTCAGTTACAATGCGCACTACTTTAAATCATATGGGATAACGCATAATTTGAATTTCATGAAAAATCTGCCTGCCCTGAGAGTGCTGAATATGAGTCATAACGCCATTTCCACATTAACAACAAAACAGATGCAAAGCAAATCATTAACGGAACTTCAGTTTACAAATAATGATCTTGGCACTCTTTGGAAGGAAAAAGTTGTAACATACCACAGGCTTTTCACTTATCTTACTAATTTGACCATTTTAGATATATCCAAAAACAACATTGCAAACATTCCAAATGACGTTTATGAATTTTTGCCACGTAACCTGAAAAAGCTACGGATAAGCTTTAACTTGCTCACTGATTTTAACTGGGACAAACTGAAGTGGTTCCATCAACTTCAAATTTTAGACCTGAGCCACAACTCTATATCTGACGTAAAAGGTATAAACTCAAACATCACTCAGACTCTGACTTTCCTCGACCTGAGTCATAACAACATTTTCCACTTGGACAATGGATTCATAAAGGGTCCGAAAAGCCTCAAGACTCTTAGCCTTAGCAACAATAAACTGACCACCATCAATCAATCTACCTTTCTGTTGAGACCTGATAATCAGCTCCAGACATTGTACTTGCAGAGCAACCCGTTCCAATGTACCTGTGATTCATTGGATTTCATTCTATGGATTGAAAGCAGTAATGTAAAGATCCCGAGGCTGACCACAGAGGTGACATGTGACACACCAGCAAACCAGAAGGGTCAAGCACTGATATACTTTGACATTAAACAGTGTGTAAACTACAGTCAGGCTTTGTGCATCTACATTCTTATGACTTCCTTCATTATTTCTTTTATGTTTCTGGCAACTGTTGCTCACTTGTTTTACTGGGATGCTTCCTATGTAATACACTATATGAAAACTAAGTTGAAGGGATACAGAACGTTGAACTCACCAGACAGCGTTTATGATGTCTTTGTGACTTATGACACCAGAGATCCACACGTCTCTGAGTGGGTGATGAAAAATCTGCGGGTGAAACTGGAAGAAGAAGGAGAGAAGCATCTCCCTTTGTGTTTAGAGGAGAGGGACTGGCCCCCAGGGGTCCCGCTGGTGGACAACCTCACTCAGAGCATCCGATACAGTCGCAAGACCCTGTTTGTCTTAACGGAGGGCTACGTTAAGACCGGCATTTTCAAGCTTGCGATGTATCTGGCCCACCAAAGGCTACTGGATGAAAACGTGGACGTGATTGTGCTTTTGATGCTGGAGCCCGTCTTGCAGCACTCCAACTTCCTGCACCTGAGGCGGAGGCTGTGTGAGAAAAGTGTTCTGGAGTGGCCGAGAACGGCAGCGGCAGAGCCCTGGTTCTGGCAAAACCTGAGGAGTGTGGTCAGAGTGGACAATCAGGCGATGTACAACAAGACTTATTCAAAGTACTTCAGCAGCCGGTGAAGCAGGATAAATGATCAGTGACGACTATCTGGGAATATCTTATAAAAACTATTACCTGGATAATAACATCTAGAGATTGTTTTGTAACCGCTGTTCTATATCAACACTCTTTTGGTCCTTCACAACTTCTGTCACTCTACCTGCAACATAATAAAAGTCCGATAAAGACATCACATAATAAACTTTGCCGATGATACTGGATCTCTTGTGATTTGTGTGCAAATATTGCAGTACATCAATAAAAAAAAATATATCTCTGAGGTCAACAAGGGGATTTTACTGTGTATATGAGCAGAATGGAGACTATACTGAATAAATACAGATACTGGCGAGATGTACACATCCTAGATGTTCCACGGTGATGGAAATCTTGAATCCACGTCCTCTGGCCCATGCGAGCCTCCCATCCCTCAACGTCCCGGTTGTTCCCTGTGTTGTCCGCATGGTGTCGTCACCGATGCATCTTTATCTTTTATTTATTTATTTATCTATTTGTAAAGCGGCGCTCTGCGCAGATTAAACCCTAAACTCCATGCCCCGCTTCGCCGACCACTTGGCCGCCTACAGTCCGGCCGCTTCGTGGCCCGGACCAACATCTGGGACCAGCTGTGATGAGACCCCGGAGGGGAGAGACCCGGGAGGCTGACCGCACTCACCTAATCCGGTACAGCTGGTGAATAAAAACAGTTTGGGTTGTTTTGGGGTTTATTGGGGGGGGGGTTGCACAAATGCATACCCGGACTTTGCCAAACATGCACAGTAGCTCGGGTGAACCGGGGGTTCGGTCGCTTTTGGACCGATTTGCGCTTCGATCGGTCTAAAAAGCTAAAAGTGTTATTTGAAGAGCGGGGTTTTAGACGCGGTGGGCGTGACGTCGGGGGACTATTTGCATACTGCGCAGTACTTATGCTGTGATTGAAGCCGGACGCATCACTCTGCTGCTGCGCCAACCAGACCTTCCCTCCGTCATTCCTGACTGAAACAAAACCCCCTGGTGAGTGCGTCTCCGTTTCTCTTTAATCCAAATTCCGGTTTTTATCCTCTATTCCGAGACTTCTACTACGCCTTAGCCTCGGGCCGTTTGGGTGATTTACACACTGGTCACGACTTTATTTTCATTTTTTTTTATTTCTTTTCCACCACCACCACCTCGCCGTCGTCTCACGTTGTCCTGGCGCAATCCGAAACTGGAGGGTGGGTGGGTGTCAAACGCGCAAGATGCGTTAAAGCTACCGACGCTGACTGTGGGGGAAACGTATAAAGAGAACACGGAGTCTGGCCCGGTTTTTAACTGTTTATTTCTCTTTTCCGCGTCGCCGCTTGGTCAGTCTGCGTAAACGGCACAGACGCGACGCGCCGCGTCAGTTTCGCCTGATCCATTCGGCTCAGCAGATTCGATCTAACGTCCAGCGCATGTGTTCAGCCTGGAATCTCCAGGTTTTATTGTTCCTGGGTGGGTGGTGGTGGTGGGTGGTGTTGGCATGAGTTGGAGCCGGGCTGCTTAGGAGGAAAAAAAAAAAAAAAAAGGGCGGTGGTCCCTCAGCTGCACACATTCACTGACAAAGCTTTTCTCAAATCAGGCGCTGATGGACACGCGAGGCGTGGTTTTTGCGTAAATGTCACTGGCGTTTGCGGAACTTTATGTTTTTTAATCATTTTTGCAAACCGCTTCTCAGGTTTTTTTTTTAATTTTACACCTGCAAATATTTCGTGCTCTGTATCGTCCGCGATCAGACGTGTAAAGTTTTTTTTTTTGGTCGTTTTTCGTGTTTAAAAAGACGAAGGTAATTACAGAAGTCTTCTGGTCTCTCGTCCGTCCAGAGCCACCGCAGACATGGCCGACAAACCCGACGTCACAGAAGTCACCACCTTCGACAAGACGAAGCTGAAGAAGACGGAGACTCAAGAGAAGAACACACTGCCAACCAAAGAAAGTATGTCCCCCTTCCTTCCCACTTCCACTTAACCCACAACATTCAGTAGCCATGCTTGGACAGTCGTGTTTTTGGAACTAATGGTGCAAACTCTCTCCATTTGCAGCCATTGAACAGGAGAAGTCTAAGTCATCATGAAGACCGGTCCTCCTGTGCACTGTACATTCCACAAGCTTTGCCTTTTTTGTTTCCTTTTTTTTTCCAAACTATTTCTGACATGTATTACAATTTTCAGTACTGAATAATTGTGGAAAAAAAAAACCACCAATGGCTGCACAACCCCACACACACACACCACTCGCTTGCCTAAATGTCCCTCTGTACAGTAAGGAAGTGTGGCTTAATGTCGGCGTGGGTTCCTGGTCATCCATCTTGCTGTGGCTGGATCTCCAGGTGTGTCATGAAACCACAGAGGAAGCTACACTTTACGATGTGTAGCCCTACTCTGGCCACTTGTGACTGGTCACAAAGCAAGCAGTGTTTTTTCTTTTTGTAAAAAAACAACAAAAAAATGGAATGCACAAGTCTGTTTAAATATGCAAAATAAAAAAAAATGTAAATTGACAAATGTGGTTTTTGTTTTTTCTTAATTTTAAATGCTTAAGGGTCTCTACTATGCAGCCACCCTTGGCTATAAGAACTTCGGCAACAAATTGGCCGTTTTGCAGCATCGTGTAGGTGTGGCATCGCCATTGTGGCACAACTAATAGGTTTTTTTTTTAAACCATGCTTGGATGTCGCCAAAAATGACCAACTGTTCCTAAATGTCTGTTTGGACTCGACTGCTTGAGCACTTAACATTATAATAGCAATTCTGTAACACCGTCTACTAGACTGGCAGCTGTACAGGTAATTACTGACGTTTTAAAACAAAAAAAAAAAATCTAGTTCATTCGCTTATTCTTGCACGTAATCTGGTGTCTAGAGTTCTGACGGAAGCCTGCCAACGTGTTTGCTCACATCCTGGAGTGACTATAGCTGAACGTCCTAGAATGACTCTAACTTTGTGTATTAACAGCTTCAAACTCAGTCCAGTCTTGGCTTGTACAGTGCAGTCAACTGTTTCTTCCTTTGCACTTGCACAAGGCCAATATTCAGCTAGCCCTAAGGAATACCTCCACCGTCCCTCCCTGCTCTTTCTCCAGCTGTAGCTACAGCAGCTACCCACTGTGAAATCACCAAAAATGGCAATTTTGAGAATTTTTTTTTTTTTTCCTGCTTGACGAGACAAATCGCATCTTAAATGGATCTCAGATGCTGGATTAAGGCAGAACAGTGTCTCAATTTCAGTGTTTTACTGAGCCAGACTTATTGATGTCCGGTTGTATTTAAAATTGACTGCAATGTTCAGAATTGCTCAAAGGCACTGGTATAACCCTGTAAAAATCATGGTAGGTCATGTTAGGTGAGTCTCACCACATAGGTTTGCGTCCCCTGACACCCTGTGCTGTAATCCGAGGTGACAGGTACACACTGAACTGCTATGCCTGAACTAGGTTGAGGCTGATTGTTGTAATCTGCCCTGACGTCATGTGAGCTCATAATCAAAAGACAGGAACCCTATAGGTTTTACTGCGGGTGAAACTGCAGACAGATTTATTGAGGCCTCAATTTTAGCCTCTGTTTTCTAATGAGGTTTTTGGCTGTTAAGCTTCATAAAACCAAAATTGTACAAAAGAAAAAGTTACATGTAAAAAAAAACAAAAAAAAAGGTAATAGTTTGATAAATGACAACAAATTTGCTGATTCAGGATTGTAATCAGTCCATACTGTAGTGAACTGAATAGTGCTGTAAGAGCTTAGCGTTAACAAAACCTTTGGTCTTGGTTACCTCATGAATGTGTGGACAAGGCTGAGACAGTCAACCAGTAAAAACAAAACTATTTTGATATCTATTTAAAGAAGAAAAAAAGAGAACCTGTTCTCCCTCATTCTGCTCCACAGAGGCGAAAGTTGTCTCTCATGCGGGGAGAGATGGAAAGAGAGAGGGTGGGGGGAGAGATTACGTAACTGCAGTGTCTCTATAGACCATAACAGCTGTGCTGAAACAGCAACAATAGGCTCTGCTGAGGGACTGGCACAATTTCACATTCATCCTCTTTCCCATGAGGCTGCATTTAATCTAAAGTAATTTATAGTATGGGGAAAAGGACATATTAGGGTTTTTTTTTTAATTTGCCTTTTTAAAAAGCACCATGAGGCCTGAAAATGTACAAACCTAAACAACAAACACATCCTGCATCTTAAACAGGTTTACCATCCT